>JAFELL010002598.1:600000-970000 GCA_019059645.1 Caranx melampygus | reverse complement strand
AGTTAGAAACAGGCAGCATTTTCTGCTTTTCTCCAAAAATCAGCTCCTACTTTTGCATGGGAGTGAATGAGCAGCAGGGAGGCACCGGCTGCACTGAGAGGCCCACAATTCAAATTCTGTAAGTCTCTCTGCTTTTTTGAGCACATTGTGAGAGCTAGAACAGTTTGACTACAACTGTGGAGAAAATCATGTGTGTACAGTTTAATTTGTGGCCAGGAGGACGAGAGAAAGAGAAAAGTTTCAGACAATTTTTTGACTCTCTCCCACTCTAGCTGATGATGTCACCCACTCTAGCCCTGAACATTCCGCGCAATACACACCCATTATAAACTTGAATTTTCTCCAAAATTTCAATGATTTTTAAACTGTCAGAAATCAGAAACTGTTGAAGATATCAATAAGTTAAATAATCGATCAATAGTTGAAACTTTTGTGAACGTTTTAAAGGTTGAATGAAGTCTGTAGCTGAAAGTATGCTGAAGTTGTTGAAGTTCAAAGAAGCAGAAGAAGCAGAAGAGTTTGAAGACCGTTTCAATGCATTTCTATGGAAAAAAAAAGTGAGAAAAAGTGAAATATTTTAAAAAGTATAAATAGTATTAAAGAGAAAATAATAGCACACCTATCCAGAAAAAGGCGCACGTTTTGATATATGAATTGTTGAAATAGCACAAAGTATGAAGGAGTAGTTTCGTTCCGAAAAAGGGAAGAATCTGACAGAATAATAATAAGTAGTAAAGAAAAAAATGGCCGACAGGAAGAACAATAGTGTGAATGCTTCCAGCATTCACCCTAATAATAAGTAGTAAAGAGAAAAAAATGGCCGACAGGAAGAACAATAGTGTGAATGCTTCCAGCATTCACCCTAACTAGAAAAAGCAAGCATTTCCGCAGGAAATGCGGGTGAATGCTGAAAGCAGCTGAATGACATTGCTGAAGCAATGCTGAATGAGCTGAAGAAATTGTTAAAACAAAGCTGAATTAGCTGAAGAAACAGCTGAAGTAACATTGAAAAGGCTGACGCTAAAGCTGAAGTGTATAACTTGCACCAGTGCTAAAATAGCTGAAGCAATAAGTGAGAATAGATTAAAAAGTAGTACTTGGAAGAAGGAGGCTGACTTTCTATGAAATGGTTGGCAATCACTTGAATTGTTGAAGATTAGTATGAAGAGTAGGTTAAATGAAGAAATTGCTGAAGCAATGCTAAATTAGTTGAAGAGGTTTCTGAAGCAATGTTTAAAAGGCTTGAAGACTAGCTCTCTCAGATATATAAATATATATATATAAATTGACAGCTTGAAAACATTGTTAAGCATATATTAATAGAAATGAAGCAATATCTCAAGAGTAAAAGCAGAACTTGTAAGCAGGAGGCTGAATGAAGAGGCTCAGAAATGCATGGATTGTTAAAGATAAGCGTAAATAATGTGTGAAAGTATATAAACATATATAAGTAGAAAAATGTGAAACTCTTAAAATGGTTGAGGAATGGGCTGAATTGTTGGAAATAATGAGAAAAAGTTTAAATCCTTCAAAGTAAAATGTAAGGGTTGAAGAGGTGGAAAAGCCAAAAGTCAGGACAAGAAGAAGCTCCAAATCCTGAAATCTCCATCAGGAGAACAAACTGATGTGTATGAAATAGAAATAAACTGTTGATGAGATGTTTAAACACTCCCCTCAAAGGTTTAAAATCATTGAGAGGCTGATTAGAGAGAGAGAGAGAGAGAGAATGTGTGTGTGTGTGTGTGTGTGTGTGTGTGTGAGAGAGAGAGAGAGAGAGAGAGAGAGTGTCTGTGTGTGTGTTTAAGTGAGAGAGAGTAAGACAGAGGGGGAGAGAGAGAGAAAGTGTGAGTGTGTGTGCCTAAGTGAGAGAGGAGAGAGTAAGAGGGTGGGGAGAAAGTGTGTGTGTGTGTGTGTGTGTAAGTGAGAGAGAGAGAGAGTAAGAGAGAGGGGGAGAGTGTGTGTGTGTTGTGTGCATGTGCTCAGAGGTTGCCATGGTGACTTTAACTAATAGAAATTAAACTGATAGAAAGAGGAAAGGAGAGGGAATAGAGACATGAATGAGAGAACAGAGGAGAGGAGAAGAAAGGAGACAAGGGAGGTGAGAAGAAGAATAGAAAAGAGGAGAAGGACAGGAGGAACAGAGGAGAATAGAGGTGTGAATAAGAGAATAGAGGAGAGGAGCATAAAGGAGATGAGAAAAGGAGAGGAGAATAAAGGAGATGACGAGAGGAGAATAGCGGAGAGAGGAGAGAGAGGACAGGAGAAGGAGAGGAAAGGAGAGGAGAAGGAGGAGAAAGAGGAGAGGAGAATAGAGGATAAGCATGAAAAAACATTGAAGCCTAGCTCTCTCAGATATATAAATATATAATACACTGACAGCTTGAAAACATTGTTAAGCATATATTAACAGAGATGAAGCAATATCTCAAGAATAAAAGTAGAACTTGTAAGCAGGAGGCTGAATGAAGAGGCTCAGAAATGCCTGGATTGTTAAAGATAAGCGTAACATAATGTGAGAAAATCTATATAAGTAACATATAAATAAAAAAATAAGAAACTCTTAAAATGGTTGAGGAATGAGCTGAATTGTGGAAATAATGAGAAAAACTTTAAATCCTTCAAAGTAAAATGTAAGGGTTGAAGAGGTGGAAAAGCCAAAGGTCAGGACAAGAAGAAGCTCCAAATCCTGAAATCTCCATTAGGAGAACAAATTGATGTGTATGAAATAGAAATAAAGTGTTGATGAGATGTTTAAACACTCCCCTCAAAGGTTTAAAATCATTGAGAGGCTGATAGAGAGAGAGGGAGAGAGAGAGAGAGAGAGAGAGAGGGAGGGAGAGAAAGAGAGAGAGAGAGAATGTGTGTGTGTGTGTGTGTGTGTGAGTGAGAGAGAGAGAGAGAGAGTGTGTGTGTGTGTGTCTGTGTGTGTGTTTAAGTGAGAGAGAAAGTAAGAGAGAGGGGAGAGAGAGAGAGAAAGTGTGTGTGTGTGTCTAAGTGAGAGAGAGAGTAAGAGAGAGGGGGAGAGAGAGAGAGAGAGAGAAAGTGTGTGTGTGTGTGAGAGAGAGAGAGAGAGAGTAAGAGAGAGGGGGAGAGAGAGAGAGTGTTGTGTGTGTGTATGTGTGTGCATGTGCTCAGAGGTTGCCATGGTGACTTTAACTACTTGATGAGAAAGGGGTCCATGAACCCCTCAAACTGCTCCAATTTCAGACAAATCTGCACCTAATATGAGTGAAAACTTTATATGTTTGGATCCACAAGACCTTCCTGAACGCAAACATGTCCTTTTGGTGTTTCTAGAGTAAAAATTGTTGAAAATATCGCGAGTTAGAAACAGGCAGCATTTCTGCTTTTCTCCAAAAATCAGCTCCTACTTTTGTATGGGAGTGAATGAGCAGCAGGGAGGCACCGGGCTGCACTGAGAGGCCCACAATTCAAATTCTGTAAGTCTGTCTGCTTTTTTGAGCACATTGTGAGAGCTAGAACAAGTTTGACTACAACTGTGGAGAAAATCATGTGTGTACAGTTTAATTTGTGGCCAGGAGGACAAGAGAAAGAGAAAAGTTTCAGACAATTTTTAGACTCTCTCCCACTCTAGCTGATGATGTCACCCACTCTAGCCCTGAACATTCCGCGCAATACACACCCATTATAAACTTGAATTTTCTCCAAAATTTGAATGATTTTAAAACTGTCAGAAATCAGAAACTGTTGAAGACAGCAATAAGATGAATAATCGATCAATAGTTGAAACTTTTGTGAACGTTTTAAAGGTTGAATGAAGTCTGTAGCTAAAAGTATGCTGAAGTAGTTGAAAGTGAAAGAAGCAGAAGAAGCAGAAGAGTTTGAAGACCTTTTCAATGCATTTCTATGGAAAAAAAAAGTGAGAAAAAGTGAAATATTTTAAAAAGTATAAATAGTATGAAAGAGAAAAATAATAGCACAACTATCCAGAAAAAAGCGCACGTTTTGATATATGAATTGTTGAAATAGCACAAAGTATGAAGGACTAGTTACACAGACAAAAACGGCAGAATCTGAAAGAATAATAATAACTAGAAAATTCCCTCTTGGAAATTTTGAAAGGGCCACGGGGGGCTACTGCCGGGGTACCATCTCTGTCAACATGGGAATTAAACCCACCACCAAACTAATCAGACAGACAAATCATCATCTTGTACTGAGCACTGATATTGAGGAGCCATAATCACATTAAGTCACCTGTGTGTGTGTATAAGTGTAATCACATGAAGTTACCTGTGGTGTGTGTGTGAGAGTGGAGTGCGCGCATTCGCGCGCATGTGTGTTGTGTGTCAGGTGTGTGTGTGTGTGTGAGTGAGGAGTGTGCGCGCATATGCGCGCATATGTGTGTTGGTATGTGTGTGTCTGTGTTTGTGTGTGTGTGTACTGTAACTGTAATGACTTAAAGTTACCTGTAGTGTGTGTGTTGGTGTGTGTGTGTGTGTATCTATCTGTAACTGTGATCACATAAAGTTGCCTGTGTGTTGTGTGTGTGTATGCATGTGTGTGGTAGAGGAGTGTGTGTTGTTGTGTTTGACAGAGTCTTGACATAATGTATGGGAGACAGGGGCTCTGGCACCAGGCTCAGGGTTGCCATGGCAACTTGAGGTGGTTGTCAATGACGACAGAGCCACCCTAGCCAGAAACGTGGAGAAAAAGGGCGATTTTCTCCCTCTGCGCTGGTCTCACATTTGGGCTTACACCGACAAAATGGTAGCTCGTATCAGAAAAAAAGCAGATCCTGGGCGGCGTAAGGACTTCCTGAACACATTGATATGCTTTTGGTGTTTCTACAGTAAAATATTTGGGGTCATTTTGGGAGTTTCAAACAGGGGTCCCTTCTGCTTCTCTCGGAAAATCTTTGTATTAGAGTCAATGAGGAGCCGAGAGAGAAGTGACCGCACTGAGAGGCTCAGAATTTAAATTCTGTAAGTCTCTCTGGTTGATGAGCACATTGTCAGAGACACAACAAGTTTGTCTACAACTGTGGAAAAAATCACGTGTGTAGAGTGTAATTTGTGGCCAGGAGGACGAGAGAAAGAGAAAAGTTTCAGACAATTTCAGACAACTTCTCCCACTCTAGCTGATGATGTCACCCACTCTAACACGAACATTCCATGCAATACACACCCATTATAATCTCAAAATTTCTCCAAAAATGATCATGGTCATTGAACAGTGATTGGTGAAAAACTATACAACCTATCAAAACGTGGATTAATACAACAACACACAAGACTTGTGTTTACAGTTTAAAGGTTAAATGAAGTCTCTAGGTGAAAGTATGCCTGAGCTGTAGACGTTTGAAAAACTCCAATGATTTTTCTTTTTGGTTCGTTTTTTTTTCGCCCGTCCCATTCATTCCTATGGAGAATTTTTCGCAGTTTTTCGCGACTTACGTCGCGAAAAATTCATATTTCGTAGAGAAAAGTAATAGCACACCGATCCCGATCGAACCGCACGTTTTGATATATAATTTGTCCTACAACTCCTCAAGCTGTAGGACGAGTTAAGGGACGAAATTTGGGAGGAAGATGAAAAATAATAAGAAAAACACGCAGTATAACAATAGTGCCTCGGGGCTTTGCCCCGAGGCACTGGCCCTTCAGCTATTTTATAGCTGTAGGGCAGTGCCTCGGTGCGTTGCCCGTGGCCCTAACTAGAAAAAGCAAGCATTTCCAGCAGGAAATGCGGGTGAATGCTGAAAGCAGCTGAATGACATTGCTGAAGCAATGCTGAATCAGCTGAAGAAATTGTTAAAACAAAGCTGAATTAGCTGAAGAAACAGCTGAAGTAATATTGAAAAGGCTGACGCTAAAGCTCAAGTGTATAACTTGCACCAGTGCTAAAATAGCTGAAGCAATAAGTGAGAATAGATTAAAAAGTAGTACTCGGAAGAAGGAGGCTGATTTTGTATGAAATGGTTGGAAATTAAACTGATAGAAATAAAAACTAAAAATTAAACTAATAGAAATTAAACTGATAGAAAGAGGAAAGGAGAGGAGAATAGAGACATGAATGAGAGAACAGAGGAGAGGAGAAGAAAGGAGACAAGGGAGTGAGAAGAAGAATAGAAAAGAGGAGAAGGACAGGAGGAACAGAGGAGAATAGAGGTGTGAATAAGAGAATAGAGGAGAGGAGCATAAAGGAGATGAGAAAAGGAGAGGAGAATAAAGGAGATGACGAGAGGAGAAGGAGAGGAGAATAGCGGAGAGGAGGAGAGGAGGACAGGAGAAGGAGAGGAGAAGGAGAGAGAAAGAGGAGAGGAGAATAGAGGATAAGCATGAAAAAACACTGAAGCCTAGCTCTCTCAGATATATAAATATATATAATACACTGACAGCTTGAAAACATTGTTAAGCATATATTAACAGAGATGAAGCAATATCTCAAAAGTAAAAGTAGAACTTGTAAGGAGGAGACTGAATGAAGAGGCTCAGAAATGCCTAGATTGTTAAAGATAGGTGTAAAACAATGTTAGAAAATCTATATAAGTTACATATAAATAAAAATAAGAACTCTTAAAATGGTTGAGGAATGGGCTGAATTGTTGGAAATAATGAGAAAAAGTTTTAATCCTTCAAAGTAAAATGTAAGGGTTGAAGAGGTGGAAAAGCCAAAAGTCAGGACAAGAAGAAGCTCCAAATCCTGAAATCTCAATTAGGAGAACAAACTGATGTGTATGAAATAGAAATAAACTGTTGATGAGATGTTTAAACACTCCCCTCAAAGGTTTAAAATCATTGAGAGGCTGATTAGAGAGAGGGAGAGAGAGAGAGAGAGAGAGAGAGGAGGGAGAAAGAGAGAGAGAGAGAATGTGTGTGTGTGTGTGTGAGACAGAGAGAGAGAGAGAGAGTGTGTGTGTGTGTGTCTGTGTGTGTGTTTAAGTGAGAGAGAAAGTAAGAGAGAGGGGAGAGAGAGAGAGAGAAAGTGTGTGTGTGTGTCTAAGTGAGAGAGAGAGTAAGAGAGGGGGGGAGAGAGAGAGAGAGAGAGAAAGTGTGTGTGTGTGTGAGAGAGAGAGAGAGAGAGTAAGAGAGAGGGGGAGAGAGAGAGAGAGTGTTGTGTGTGTGTATGTGTGTGCATGTGCTCAGAGGTTGCCATGGTGACTTTAACTACTTGATGAGAAAGGGGTCCATGAACCCCTCAAACTGCTCCAATTTCAGACAAATCTGTACCTAATATGAGTGAAAACTTTATATGTTTGGATCCATAAGAGCTTCCTGAACGCAAACATGTCCTTTTGGTGTTTCTAGAGTAAAAATTGTTGAAAATATCGCGAGTTAGAAACAGGCAGCATTTCTGCTTTTCTCCAAAAATCAGCTCCTACTTTTGTATGGGAGTGAATGAGCAGCAGGGAGGCACCGGGCTGCACTGAGAGGCCCACAATTCAAATTCTGTAAGTCTCTCTGCTTTTTTGAGCACATTGTGAGAGCTAGAACAAGTTTGACTACAACTGTGGAGAAAATCATGTGTGTACAGTTTAATTTGTGGCCAGGAGGACGAGAGAAAGAGAAAAGTTTCAGATGATTTTTAGACTCTCTCCCACTCTAGCTGATGATGTCACCCACTCTAGCCCTGAACATTCTGCGCAATACACACCCATTATAAACTTGAATTTTCTCCAAAATTTGAATGATTTTAAAACTGTCAGAAATCAGAAACTGTTGAAGATATCAATAAGCTGAATAATCGATCAATAGTTGAAACTTTTGTGAACGTTTAAAGGTTGTATGAAGTCTGTAGCTGAAAGTATGCTGAAGTTGTTGAAGTTCAAAGAAGCAGAAGAAGCAGAAGAGTTTGAAGACCGTTTCAATGCATTTCTATGGAAAAAAAAAGTGAGAAAAAGTGAAATATTTTAAAAAGTATAAATAGTATTAAAGAGAAAAATAATAGCACACCTATCCAGAAAAAGGCGCACGTTTTGATATATGAATTGTTGAAATAGCACAAAGTATGAAGGAGTAGTTTCGTTCCGAAAAAGGGAAGAATCTGACAGAATAATAATAAGTAGTAAAGAGAAAAAAATGGCCGACAGGAAGAACAATAGTGTGAATGCTTCCAGCATTCACCCTAATAACTAGAAAAAGCATTCCCAGGAAGGGAATGCGGGTGAATGCTGAAAGCAGCTGAATGACATTGCTGAAGCAAAGCTGAATTAGCTGAAGAAACAGCTGAAGTAATATTGAAAAGGCTGACGCTAAAGCTGAAGTATATAACTTGCACCAGTGATAAAATAGCTGAAGCAATAAGTGAGAATTGATTAAAAAGTAGTACTCGGAAGAAGGAGGCTGATTTTGTATGAAATGGTCGGAAATTAAACTGATAGAAATAAAAACTAAAAATTAAACTGATAGAGGAAAGGAGAGGAGAATAGAAACATGAATGAGAGAATAGAGGAGAGGAGAAGAAAGGAGACAAAGGAGATGAGAAGAAGAATAGAGGAGAGGAGGACAGGAGAAGGAGAGGAAAGGAGAGGACAGGAGGAACAGAGGAGAATAAAGGCGTGAATGAGAGAATAGAGGAGAGAGGAAGAAAACAGACGAGAGGAGATGAGAAGGAGAATAGAGAAGAGGATAAGGAGGGGAGAGAAAGACAGGAGAAGGACAGGAAAGGAGAGGAGAAGGAGGAGAAAGAGGAGAGGAGAATAGAGGATAAGCATGAAAAAACATTGAAGCCTAGCTCTCTCAGATATATAAATATATATAAGACACTGACAGCTTGAAAACATTGTTAAGCATATATTTACAGAGATGAAGCAATATCTGAAGAGTAAAAGTAGAACTTGTAAACAGGAGGCTGAATGAAGAGGCTCAGAAATGCCTGGATTGTTAAAGTTAAGCGTAACATAATGTGAGAAAATCTATATAAGTTACATATAAATAAAAAATAAGAAACTCTTTAAATGGTTGAGGAATGGGCTGAATTGTTGGAAATAATGAGAAAAAGTTTAAATCCTTCAAAGTAAAATGTAAGGGTTGAAGAGGTGGAAAAGCCAAAAGTCAGGACAAGAAGAAGCTCCAAATCCTGAAATCTCCATTAGGAGAACAAATGATGTGTATGAAATGGAAATAAACTGTTGATGAGATGTTGAGATGTTTAAACACTCCTCTCAAAGGTTTAAAATCATTGAGAGGCTGATTAGAGAGAGGGAGAAAGAGAGAGAGAGAGAGAGAGAGAGAGAGAAAGAGAGAGAGAATGTGTGTGTGTGTGTGTGAAAGAGAGTGAGACAGAGAGAGAGAGTGTGTGTGTGTGTCTGTGTCTGTGTTTAAGTGAGAGAGAGAATGAGAGAGGGGAGAGAGAGAGAGAGAGAGAAAGTGTGTGTGTGTGTGTGTGTGTGTAAGTGAGAGAGAGAGAGAGAGAGTAAGAGAGAGGGGGAGAGAGAGAGAGTCTTTGTGTGTGTGTGTGTGTGTGTGTGTGTGTATGTGCTTAGAGGTTGCCATGGTGACTTTAACTACTTGATGAGAAAGGGGTCCATGAACCCCTCAAACTGCTCCAATTTCAGACAAATGTGTACCTAATATGAGTGAAAACTTTATATGTTTGGATGCATAAGACCTTCCTGAACGCAAGCATGTCTTTTTGGTGTTTCTAGAGTAAAAATTGTTGAAAATATCGCGAGTTAGATACAGGCAGCATTTCTGCTTTTCTCCAAAAATCAGCTCCTACTTTTGTATGGGAGTGAATGAGCAGCAGGGAGGCATCGGGCTGCACTGAGAGGCCCACAATTCAAATTCTGTAAGTCTCTGTGCTTTTTGAGCACATTGTGAGAGCTAGAACAAGTTTGACTACAACTGTGGAGAAAATCATATGTGTACGGTTTAATTTGTGGCCAGGAGGACGAGAGAAAGAGAAAAGTTTCAGACGATTTTTAGACTCTCTCCCACTCTAGCTGATGATGTCACCCACTCTAGCCCTGAACATTCCGCGCAATACACACCCATTATAAACTTGAATTTTCTCCAAAATTTGAATGATTTTAAAACTGTCAGAAATCAGAAACTGTTGACGATATCAATAAGCTGAATAATCGATCAATAGTTCAAACTTTTGTGAACATTTTAAAGGTTGAATGAAGTCTGTAGCTGAAAGTATGCTGAAGGAGTTGAAGTTCAAAGAAGCAGAAGATTTGAAGGATTTGAAGACCGTTTCAATGCATTTCTATGGAAAAAAAAGTAAGAAAAAGTTAAATATTTAAAAAGTATAAATAGTATGAAAAAGTTGAATACAAGCACACCGATCCAGAAAAGGCGCACGTTTTGATATATGAATTGTTGAAATAGCACAAAGTATGAAGGACTAGTTACACTTCAAAAAACGGCAGAAGTAGCAAGAATAATAATAAGTATAAAGATTTGAAGAACAATAGTGTGAATGCTTTCAGCATTCACCCTAATAATAATAATAAGTATAAAGATTTGAATAACAATAGTGTGAATGCTTTCAGCATTCACCCTAATAATAATAATAATAATAATAATAAGTATAAAGATTTGAATAACAATAGTGTGAATGCTTTCAGCATTCACCCTAAAAACACGCAGTATAACAATAGTGCCTCGGTGCATTGCCCCGTGGCCCTAATAAAGAGAAAAAATGGCCGACTGGAACAACAATAGTGTGAATGCTTTCAGCATTCACCCTAAAAATGGCCGACCCGAACAACAATAGTGTGAATGCTTTCAGCATTCACCCTAAAAATGGACGACCCGAACAACAATAGTGTGAATGCTTTCAGCATTCACCCTAATAAGAAAAAACACGCAGCCCTTCAGCTATTTTATAGCTGTAGGGCCAGTGCCTCGGTGCGTTGCCCCATGGCCCTAATAAGTATAAAGATTTGAAGAACAATAGTGTGAATGCTTTCAGCATTCACCCTAATAACAAGTATAAAGATTTGAAGAACAATAGTGTGAATGCTTTCAGCATTCACCCTAATAATAAGTATAAAGATTTGAAGAACAATAGTGTAAATGCTTTCAGCATTCACCCTAATAAAGAGAAAAAATGGCCGACTGGAACAACAATAGTGTGAATGCTTTGAGCATTCACCCTAATAATAAGTATAAAGATTTGAAGAACAATAGTGTGAATGCTTTGAGCATTCACCCTAATAATAATAATAAAGATTTGAAGAACAATAGTGTGAATGCTCAAAGCATTCACCCTAATAATAAAGATTTGAAGAACAATAGTGTGAATGCTTTCAGCATTCACCCTAATAATTATAAAGATTTGAAGAACAATAGTGTGAATGCTTTCAGCATTCACCGTAATAATAAAGATTTGAAGAACAATAGTGTGAATGCTTTCAGCATTCACCCTAATAAGAAAAAACACACAGTATAACAACAGTATACCGCCCCGAGGCACTGGCCCTTCAGCTATTTATAGCTGTAGGGCCAGTGCCTCGGTGTGTTGCCCCATGGCCCTAATAAGAAAAAACACGCAGTATAACAATAGTGCCTTGGTGCGTTGCCCGTGGCCCTAATAAGAAGAAGAAAAAACACGCAGTATAACAATAGTGCCTCGGTGCATTGCCTGTGGCCCTAATAAGAAGAAAAAACACACAGTATAACAATAGTGCCTCGGTGCGTTGCCCGTGGCCCCAACTATTTCATAGCTGTTGGGCCAGTGCCTCGGTGCGTTGCCCCGTGGCCCTAATAATAATAATAAGAAAAACACGCAGTATAACAATAGTGCCTCGGTGCGTTGCCCCGTGGCCCTAAAAATGGCCGACCCGAAGAACAATAGTGTGAATGTTTTCAGCATTCACCCTAATAATAAGTATAAAGATTTGAAGAACAACAGTATGAATGCTTTCTGCATTCACCCTAATAATAAGAAAAAACATGCAGTATAACAATAGTGCCTCAGTGCGTTGTCCCGTGGTCCTAATAAATAACTGAGTGACATCCTCCAGCTGAATTACTACCAGTTTACTCAAGGCTGAAGCTGCTGACAGGAGCAGAACCTGCAGAAACACACCTGTTAGCAACTACACATGCGCACACACACACACACACACACACACACACACACACTTGCTTGAACACCCAGACAGCCCTCCTCATTATAAAATCATAATCTAAGAGATCATATTCAGTTAGGATAGTTGTCCCAGCAACAGTGTAGATGGTGATGTCAAGGATAAACAACCAATAAAACCTCCAGAGAACATCTTCATTGTCCACCCACAGGAAAGTGACTTTGAGCTCCACAGTTCACTCTTGACCTTGGAAACAGAACCAGATGAAATAATCTCCACTCAAGGTCCTCTTACCTGCTTCTTCTGGAGCTTTTAACCATGAAACAAACTGAACCAACATGCACAAGAAGTCTTTAAATCGCTCAGAATAATGTCAAGTTTGACCTTCTGCTGTTGCATGACAACTGAGCAAACTCAAATCATCCTGAAGAAAGCCATGCAATACATACAGAAAGCTTCAGATCAGGTTCATCTGTTATGTTATTTTGAGCTTGGAGCACTTACTGTTGTTCTAATGCAACGCACTTTGTGTTTCTATTTATACATCTATTATTCTAACCTAATGGTGTCACACTCTGATCAGTTCAACTCAAAACACCTGTAAAGGTTTCCTGAGCCTTTAAATCAGGGGTATTCAATTAAAATTCAGAGGTCCACTACTAAAATTTCCTCCAAATAAAAGGTCCGAACCAAAGTCCAGCTTGTGTCTTATGTCTTAATAGAGTGCACTTATATAGTCAACCAACAGCAGTTTTACCATCAAAAAAACATTCCAAGTCAAATAAATTTTTCTCAGGAAAAATTCTCTCAGGAGATGATGCTGAAGGGATGAGGATGCCCTAAGGAAGTTGATGAGTTTCATCACTGTGTTCATTACTTCTGCGAAATGTTCTGATAAAGTGGCACACAAAACAGTCTGATGGATGAGACAGTGGTAAGCAATAAGATCTGGGTTGTCCTCTTTCATCCGTGGGCACAGCCCCTGCTCTTTTCCCACCATGGCAGGATCACCATCTGTAGTGACAGACACAACCTGCTTCGGATCTCTGCCCCCTTTTTCAGCATCTCTTTTATTGCTGCATATATGTCCTCTCCTTGTGTGTTTCAAGTGGCGTTACACCCAGCAGGTCCTCACAGAGCTCCTTCTTATCTTTGTTAAAAAATCCCACATACACCAAAAGCTGGGCATTATCAGTAACATCTGTGGACTCATCAATGGCCATATGCATGGTGCACTCTAAATAGCTGCATCAAGCTGTACCAGAACATCACATTATATTTCTGATTTCCTGGTTGCTGTTGAAGCTGACATGGGGATTTGTTTGATTTTTTCACACATCTCGTCTTTTTGTTTTCCTTAAAATAATGTCTCTGCAACAGCATTTAAGCACTCCTTCACAACTGTCCCATCACTAAATGTTTTTTTATGTTGCCACAAAATTCAAGCTACCTTTAGTGAATATTCGTTTGCACGTTGCTGGGCTGTAAATGCGTGTATGATGAGTCGAGTAGACCTGTCATATTGGGCTCGGAGTTCTGTTATTTTGCGTGCTCTCAGCTAGGACTTCAGGGGATAACTTCGCTCAAAAGAGTTGTGCCTCGTTTAGTAGTGGTGCTTCACGTTGCCACTTTTAATTAATGCGACGGTTTCGGAACATATGAGGCACACTGGTTTTGAACTGTCTGCTGGTAGAATGAACATAAACGTCTCCGTCCTTTCATCTTTAAAACAACGGTTTTCCACATCAACCTTCCTCACTTTTGAGCACGCCATGCCCTCAGCGGTGTCTCTTCCTCTCTGCTTTGGTGCGCTGTCCGTGCAGGGTAAACAAAAGGTTGATTGGCTCAACTGAGTGACGCCGCTATTGCCGTATTAACTGGAGTAGCAGCGCAAGCGACCGTCGGAAAAATGCTCCATGGAAAATTTCTATTCTTGTGCATTTATCAGACATTGGTCATGGGTCCGGTCAGAACCATCACTCAGTCCGGAACCGGACCGAGTGATGGTTCTGAGATCCGCCATTTGGTGATGTCTGCTTTAAATGGTCTCTTAGGCCTTAGGCCAAATCTGATTTGTAGCATATCCAGGTTGTATCTAGTTTGGTTTGTTGACAGTCTGAACAGCCAAAAACCAAATGAGATCCAATTTTTACAAATCTGATTCAAACACATACAGAGGTGGAACCAAAAAAGGAGATGATGTCCAAGGCACTCTTGAGGTACAAAGGTAAAACGCTTTTATTGCATTTAAAGACACTAATGGACCCGGAACATATTACATCAATTCATTTGTCAACTGCAACATGACCTATGTTGTGTATCAGCTGGAGTGTGAATGTGGGTGTTTTTATGTGGGGCATACCAAACACAGACAGGGACAGGGTGTCTGAACATGGTTATGCCATCAGGATGTCTAATGAAAAATACCCCATGGCCAAATGTTACAAACAGGCTGGCCATGGCAGCCCAAAGACTTTGAAAATCATGGCTATTGAGGTGGTCCCAACCTCTCGGGGGCAGGGGGTCGTCTCAAGTGCCTTCTGCAAAGGGAACATTTTGGATTTTCAAACTACAGGCGATGACATGTCTGGGACTCAATAAAGAAATTGATTATTCTCCTTTTCTGTAAAAACTTGTATATTCTGTTGCTTGTTGTCAAGTGTGCATTTAGTGTTTTGCTGTTTTTTTTTCTCTTCCTCATTCTGTTTCTCCACAAGCTATGACATCATAGCTTGCACACATACACACACAGATGCAGAGAAAGGCCGAGCCATGAATAATTTTTGCTCATCAGGACCATGACACATGATGGCTGCAGCATGTCACCAGGAGGCAGATGTGTCAGAGAGAGAAGGCCTTTTATTTGAAACAACTGGACTCAGTTTTTTTTTCTATTACAGTCAGCTTCCCTTTACAGTCAGTGGTTTATTGACTTTATTCAATAGTCTGGGTTGGAGGTGGCTTTATGACCTATAATCTGGCCACTGAACATCCTATAACTACATTTTGACATTAGATGGGATGGGTAAGAACTGCCCCTAAAATGGAAGTGAAACACACAACTGCCTACAGCTGAGATGCAGGTTGAGATGACTCAGGTCAAATCCCACCAAACAGCTCTTAAACATTTTACTGTCAGACACAGGTGACATCTTCTGAAATGCAAATACTTAGCCAGTGTTTTCAGTGGATATTTCCCTGTCATATGAGCTTCATGTAAAGTCGACAGGCGGTAGTGCTCCAGAATAGGAGCTTCACATATTTCCACACACACTCACACAGATGACATAGTTTTCATATCGTCTGCTACCACCGCTGATAATTCAAATTCTGCCTCCCTGGGTGGTGTGAACAGCATTAGGATTAGCAAGAGTTGACAGGGTGTTTAACATGCTTGTTCACACTGACCACATTTCTAAGTATGCCAACTGCTTTATAGTGCAACTGAATGTTTGTCATGCAGCAGAGTCAAGTCTCTCTGTCACGTCTCAAACTCATTTTAAAAGTGACTCTGAACATCCTTGAAAAAACATCAAAGGAACCAGGATACCTGCATCATGTTCAGTGACGTATGGGAAGATGTTTCTGGTATTTGTAGGTACAACATGGGTATATTTTATTATTATTAATGAATCTTCTGACTATTTACTGCATTAATCCCAGAAAAAAACAAGCCCATAACCATCAGAAATCCTGGAAGCCTGAGTAATCATCTTTAAATGTGTTGTGTTGATTATCAAATCTGTGACTGAGCAAGGGTGAATCTGAGCTGTGTGTCAGAAGAGCATTGCCCTGCACTGCTACATCAGCTGCACCTCTCCACCTCAGCAGAGCTGAGTTCATTAGGAGCAGGGACATTAGCACACAGGCACAGAGAATTACTACTGCCTGAAGAAAATCACGTTACACCTGCATTTGTGCTAAGCTGTGCTACAGCTTTGTGTGGTCTTCCGTCACATAAAGACATATTTCATTACAACAACATACAGTATTAATCTGTTCTTTCAAGCTTTGAATATGTGTGACTCCACCATTAATCAACAGACAGGCACAACTCTCCTTTGATCCTGGTATCTCATCTTTTCTATAATGCAGCAGCACTTATCTACAGAGGTTAAATCTATTGTGTATCTGCTTTCCAGAGCCGCAACCACATCTATTCAGCACATGAACCCACATGACCCTCTGTCCTGTGTCTCAACAACAGCTCCTGGTGGTCTGTAAGACAATCTGACAAAGCTGCTAAAGGAAAAAGGGTCAGTTACAGGTCTGGACGCAGCTGTGTGTGTGTGTGTGTTTGCTGTTTTTCACGTTTGTGCTCCATAGCCCCGAGCTGTAACTTGAGGTTTTATCAGCAAACAAAGGAGCAGTCAGGTGATGAGAAATGAGCCAGCGGATACGTCCTCTTACCATGATGAGTCCGGTGGTGATGGGATCGTTGCAGCCGTGGCACAGCTCCCCAAATTTGGCCCAGTAGTCCTTCTTGCAGAAGAGCCGGCCATCTTTTTCATAATACCAGTGGGACAGCAAGGCACTGCACTCACAACATCTGCAGAGAAAGAGATGGAAAGAAGTTCAAGAGCAGTTAATTAACACTTTTTAATGGACATTTGAAGATAAAATCAGGTCGTTATTCCTTTAGATCAACACACTGGCAGAAACATGACTACTACTATTGTGTACTACTACTACTACTACTACTCTGTACATCATATCGTAATTATTATATTCAAATGAGTCCATCAATCATTTATTAAAAAATCAGAGCCAACTTGAATCATAATGTCCAGGAGTCCCAAAAAAATGGAGCCAAATATATTCAATAAATCTATAATGGAAAACTTTAAACAAGCAGCATCCTCACATCTGAAAACTGGAAACACTGCTGCTTGTTAAGTAACTTAATCATACATTTTCCAGACCATTCAATAGTTTCACTGTGTGATAATAATGTAACTGACTTGTCAACATTTATTTTCAGCACAGTAACTGTAACAACATGAAAACATGGAGGTCACTGTAATCACTGAATCAACAAACATGTACAACTTTGAAAGGGTGCTCATCAAATGTAATATCATTGTGTTGACAGCGCATTATGTTGTAGCCGACTGCAAACTGTCCACCCATAATTCCACCCTGCTGATGACACCCTGCAGGACCAAAATTACAGTTTTCCTGGGGATAAGAAGGCCCTTTGTGGATCTATCACACACACCACCCAGGTTGAGGTGGAGTGGACAAATGAGATCACACCAAAACAAATACATATCAGACAGAGATTTAAAAACAAAGTAATGTCAAAAATGGAACAACGCAAAGAAAAAGTGTTGTCACTGTGGACGACTAAGACATCATCCTTTTGAGAACAATGTGTGTATTTAGTCAGTCAGCCACAGAGAATGCCATATGTAGTGGTTAAACACAACATCAATCTGTGGACATCGGGAGGACACAGACTGCTTTGTGGAAGCAGAAGAAGAAACTCAAACTGGAAATTAAATGAATGTTTACCAAAAAATCTGTATATAGACAGAACAACTGTGCCAAGAGCCTTTTGGGAGCTTTAGATGTTTCAGTGCTTTTTACATCACACAGCACCCTCAGGGAGGCATCTGATCGGTCCCCGAGTCACTCTACAGCAAGGGCCAGGATCAGGCCAAACACAGCCAGAGGCATGAGAGCTATCTTCATAGAGAGTAAGAACAAGGGGCCCAGAAACAGACTGTCTGCTCCTACAGAGTCCTTATCTCAACATCATGGAGTCAGTCTGGATCACAAGAAAAAACAGAACACACTGAGTCAGCCCAAATGTCTGAGAAGAAAAGTTGTCCTGTCAGGAAGTTTTCTGTGTCAGAAGAACTATTCATGGCCTGACTTGGCACCTTAGCTTTAGTGGTGTCCTTGGTGTTTTTTTGTTTTTTTTAACTTCAGTTTTATTGTGCTGTGGTTGCAGGACACGATACCAGTAGATACATTGACCCCTAAAAACCGCCACATGCATTAGAAACAACATGACCCACAGGACGGTGGGTTCTGAGGGGTTAAATTAAATTTGAACAGCACATCAACAATATCATTCTTGCCTTGACGAGAACCTCTCTCACAGTAGTTTTTAAGAACTGAACTGTTTCTTTTGGTGTTTTCTTCCATTGCTCCTATATTTCAAGTAACATAAAACTTATGTTACTTCATTGAGTATTACTCAATGAAAGGATTACTTAGATTATACAGAGCATATGTTTAGTATTCAGACCCCCTTAAATTTTTCACCATTTGTCATGTTGCAGCTTTATGTTAAAATCAATAAATCAGAAAGGCTCTAGGAAGTGTCTTGCTTGACCCAAACCTTTTCCATGTAAGAATAATGGAGGCCACTGTGCTCTTAGAAACAATACATGCAGCAGATTTTTTGTAGCCTTGTCCAGATCTGTGCTTTGCTACAAATCTGTCTCTGAGCTCTTAGGGCAGTTCTTTCAACCTCATGGATCTCATTTTACTCTAATATGCAAGTGGGCTGTAAAGCCTTAGACAGGTGTGTGTCTTCCAAATCATGTCAAACTATTTAATTCAACACATCTGGACTTAAATGAAGGTGTAGAACCATCTCAGAGATGGATAAAAAAAAAAAAAATTGACGGCATCTGAATGACCTACAGGAGTGTCACATAAACATAACATAACAATAACATAAAGCTGAAACACAAGAAATGGTGAAAAACTGAAGGGGGTCTGAATACTTCCTGTATGTACTGTATATATATTTTAATTTCTCTAATAATAAATTGATTGCTCTGTGTAAACTCTTCTAGAAAATGTCAGTGTGAGGGACCAAGTGGCCTCCCCACGAATACAGGGTTCCGGCAGGATTGGACTCAGATAGAGGTTGAAACAGGAACCAGGGAAGCTCAGGTGCCAGCAAAAGGTTTTCTTTTTATTTCACCAAAACACCCGAATAATAAACACACTGAAGGACAACAACCTGGCAGAAAAACACAGCCACGTCCAAACCTCACAACAGGTAAGCACACCTTCCTTCAGAGAACTCCAGGGAGCCGAATGAAGCTCCTTTAAATAGGGCCAAGAATTAGACCAAATAGGCCCAATCAGTTCTGGCTGGGACAGACCATTATCAAGGGGAGACCCAAAACCATAATGGCTCAAAAAAACACATTCCTTTACCCCAAAACACACATCATGAAAAAACACAAACATTAAAGCTGGGGTTGGTAATCCTGTTCAGAAACACGTTTTATTATACTGGGTGAAATGGTCCTTCTACCCTCTGAGTAATCAATACATTATGTATTCAGAAAAAGGAACAAAAATAATCAGTCCTCTGTGGCAGCTGCAGTACTGAAAAAACTCTGACCAATCTATGCTCTTCACACCGAAGAGCAAAAACCAATCAGATGCCTTCATGTCTAGTTCTGTATCCGCCCCCTTCTATCCCTGCCTCCGACGCGTGTGCAGTCTTCACATGTCGCTGTTGCTGGAAGAAATCAGCATACAGAGTTACAGCAGAATGGATTTCATGCTCATTTATGAGCAATGGCTGAGAAAATGCAGCCCCAATTATAACTTCCACTGTTACTTGTAGGGGCTCGCCCCAAGAAAAAGGCAAGGAAGAGAAAGTCGGAGGCTGAAAAGGCTGCTAACAAAAAGGCTCTGGATAAAGCCAGAGGTCAAACCGGTGTTGCTTTTGAGTGGTGGAGACAACTGAGGGATTTGAAGGGCCTGAAAAGTGATGCTGAGGTTGCTCTCTTTCTGTTGGACTGACTATCAGTCTATAAAATGTTAATGTATATAGGGGGTAAAGGTGACCAGGCAACTACATAGAGCTCATGTAGTTTTGTGTATGTGTGAGCATAATGCAGACGAGCACATCTTTCTGCACCTTCCCAGACTTTGCCACAGCAGGGGTGTGCAGGATGTGTGTGTGTGCAGGTGTGTGTGAAAGGCAGTTAGTGAGCAGCAGATGAGAGCCAAGACAGCTGAGTAGCTCCTGGCTCGGTGCTGTGAATGTCTTCTGAAAGCCTTGACCCACTTCCAAGTCTCGCCCTCCTCCCCCCTTGCTCACCCAAACGTGCTGCATACTGAAGCAGCTTTGCCACAATCTGCTGAGCTGCAGTGAAGCTCAGCATGCAGGCACTTAAGAGAGTGGGTGTGTCTTTGTGTGTATGTGTGTCTAATAAATAAATTGCATGTGCATCTGTATGTGCTGCAAGGTCATGTCTGTGAATATGTGTACATGTGTGTTTGCACAGGCTTGCACTTGGTGCAGAGACCTGGGGCAAAGTCATAGCGGAGTTGTGGCTTCTGATGAATATTTTAATGAGTCACTAGTTGTTACTTTACAAACCAGCCGTGTCTTAACACGAAGGTGTAATATAAGTATTTTCTAGTTTACCTGTGATATGTAAGGAGGGAGAGGGAGACATGCCACTGCAAAGATTCAATGTCAGAACTGAGCATTTGCAGAGCTGTGAGCATAGGGCTGCACCCACTTCTTGTTTTCAATTCTGATGAATAATTTCTCCAGAAAATGTCAGGAAAGGTGAAAAATCCACAGCAGTTGAAAGCAGGCAGCATGCACTACAGTGAATGTGTTATTGAAATCTTCAGAGAGTGTTTCACTGATGATCTATAATGATCTTTAAGCTCCTACCTGACCTGACTATGTGTGAATGTTTGTGCCTTTGTAGAGTTCAGCTGTAGTCTACATTTCAAGAAGCACTACCCAAGTGTTTAATATTTTCTATATTTTCTGTAGTTTCTTATTTATTTTGTCATCTTTGTCTTTTTTTTACCTTTACTGATTTAACCAAGATTCCAGAACATGCGCTCAACTGGGAGCAGCAAAGTCTGGTAGCTCTGAGTTTTTACTCAACCTTTGCTTTATTTTGTTGTGTTTTTGTATGTTTTTGTTGTATTTTGTCAAGTACTGATGGATACTTCTGTGGGGAGAGGAGATTCTTCAGGAGAGGAGCTTCTGTCATTGAAAATGGAGCAAGGAGGATGCCACCCTGTTCCAGCTGGGATGAAGAGGTTCTTCATGGTTGCTGTGCTGGTGGTGCAGAGGTTAAAGGCTTGGAAGTGGAGATGTACTGTAGGTCCTTTCTGCCGTCAGTCTTCATGCAAAATATCAACTCTCTGCCCAACAAGAGTGATGAGGAGCTGGAGATATAGATGAAGACTCAGGAAGTAGACATTTTTTCATTTCATTTGTGTACATCCCACCAATGGCTACTGCTGAAGTTCCATGTGAAGTTCTCCATGAAGTCGTTGCTAGGATACAGACTAAACATCCTGAGGCACTTGACTTCAGTCATGTCTCCCTGATGGACTCACTGAGGATGTGGTGGAGAGATAGCCGCTGGTGGAGGCCATTCTGAACCAGTCAGACCATCCTCTTCATAACACCTTGAGAGACCAAGAAAAGAGCAGTGGTGGACGGCTCCTCTCTCTTCACTGCAGAACAGAGAAATATAGAAAATTCTTTGTGCCTTCAGTCATCAGGCTTCTTCATTCTTCTGCAAATGCTTGATGAGCTGACAGACAAATGAATTTCCCTTTGGGGATTATTAAAGTAATTCTTATTCTTATTCTTATTCTAATTCACACACCACTGCCACCATATCATCACCTCCTTTCCGTCTCCATCTGTTTATTGTCCCCCCTTTGCTCTGATGTCTCTCCAGCTGACGTCATTCTGGACTTTTGGAGTAGTTTGCTATTGAACTATGGAAACAGCCGAGATAGGGCCCCACACATCAGCATGTCTGACGGTGCTCAGACAGTCTGTACAGCAGCTACACTGATGTGGCTGATATGACCGTTCAGCACTTTAGAAATCCCACTGTAAAATACAATTTGGACACCCTCAAGTTTGATCAGGTCAGATTAACCTGCTGTGAGGCAAATCTTTGTTGCAAGATCGCTGTTTAGCCTCACTGTGCATGGGAATCAACAACTATTTTAAAGCTGAAAATATTCATTGATTGGCAAAAAAAAAAAGAACCGGCATCAAGTTTGTCAGTGGTTCCAGTTTCTTAAGCTTCAAAAATAATGAGAGGCCATTTTTCTTTTTCTCTGACTTTGAGAAGGTGAACAGACCCTGGACCTACATATTTACAAACACTCACCTGTAGTGATGTGTCTTGACGTGCCGAGGCTTCGAAGCGTGTCGAGTTATCCAGAAAGTACTTTGCGAAGCGTGTATCGAAGCGTGTATTGATGATGTATGCAATGACGTCCTAAGCCTCACCGGCGCGTTTTTCTGCCTTTTGGTTCAGGAAGTGTTTCGCGATTTGGAGTGCTATTCAAAATAAAAGGGACAGTGAAAGGATGGAGATTCCCCCGCATCTTGTGATATTTCTGCATCGACTGGGACAGTGGCTTGTGCCGGCGAGAAAGAGAAAGAGTTGCCCTGTTTGGGAATTTATTAATCTGATTTCTCACATCCGCTGTCTCACAACCCACGTTAACACAAGCATATTCATTGTCCTCACCCCCATCCCACTTTCACTTATTACTATTTGTTTGTATTGTAATCATTTTTTCCTGTTTAATTCTTTTTGGCCAGTAGATGGCCTGGTAGAGCAACTGAAGCCTCAAGAAGCTATGCCCTTTAGAGAACCAATTTGATGAAAAGCTTCAGTGCTTCATGGAGCTTCATCTCACCATCACTACTCACCTGCACTCACCTACATGTACACTCCCAGTCCTGCTCCACTGCCCCTCTGCAGAAGCGTGCGCCGTTGCAGGGGCGATATTTAGCCAGGGCAAGGGGGTGCCTGTAATAATACTCAGGGGTGTTCCGGTTTTTGGTATTATTATATTTATGTCAGTATGGTGAACCTAGTTTATAGATTTGACTTATGTGTTAAATGATGTATTAAAGCTGGGGTTGGTAATATTGGAGAGCTAGCAAGATTTGAAAATTGCACCTCCTCTGAGTTCCACTCCCCTCCTCCCCCTCTTGTCAGTGTGTAGGTCCAAGCCACGCCCCCACAAACTGGAACGCGCACCGCACGAAAATGAGAAGCGGCAGGAGGAGTACTATATATATATATATATATATATATATATATATATATACTATACTCTATTCAATACTAGCGTCACCAACCTGTTTTAAACCCACAGAGAAGCTAATATTAGCATTAGGCTTATACAAGCTACAAAAGTAGCTACATTAGCAAAAGTTACACATTTCATAAAAATAACAAATCCTCCCCGAAACAAAACATATAATTACCTGTCCAACAGAAAGAGAGCAACCTCACCATCACTTTTCAGGCCCTTCAAATCCTTCAGTTGTCTCCACAAAAGCAACACTGATGTTTACTCTGGTTAGACGTCTGGCTTTATCCAGAGCCTTTTTGTTAGCAGCCTTTTCAGCCTCCGGCTTTCTCTTCCTTACCTTTTTCTCGGGGCGAGGCGTTACAAGTAACGCTGGAAGTAGTAACTGGGGCTGCATTTTCTCAGCCATTACTCATAAATGAGCATGAAATACGTTCTGCTGTAACTCTGTATGCTGATTTCTTCCAGCAACAGTGACACGGGAAGACTGTGCACACACGTCAAAGACGGGGATCGAGGGGGGTGGATACAGAACTAGACATGAAGGCATCTGATTGGTTTTTGCTCCCCACACCGAGGAGCTTGGATTGGTCAGAGTTTTTTCAGTCCTGCAGCTTCCACAGAGGACTGATTATTTTCATTCCTTATTTCTGAATACATAATGTATTGATTACTCAGAGGGTAGAAGGACCATTTCACCCAGTATAACAAAAAGTGTTTCTGAACAGGATTACCAACCCCAGCTTTAAGCAATGAATTCAGCATTAGTTGCAGCTCCAGTTCAGATAAATACGTGTGGTACAAAATTAAGATAGAACATAATGTTGGTGCAGTTTTATTTGAACAGCTGCAGGGCAGATACACACACACACACACACACACACATACTAATGCACTCTCTGTGAGTCACTAGGAGGAATACATTAGTAACTCTCAGACGGAGAAGGTAAATTCCACCTTGAGGACAAGAATCTTATCTCAGAGGGAGAAGAAACAGGCAGCAATGCACAGTTACAATCCAAGACTCTCATGGCTGTAAATAAAGAGACATAAAACTGAACTCTTAGTCCAACAACACAGCTTGTGTGTTCATGTGTGTTTGTGCGCTAACATTTGGGCGTTTTTGTGTTGGCCGTGTTTGTGTGTGCATCAACATTGACGTTTAAAAGGATTATCAGAGTGAAAGACTTAAACGAGGTCTTTGCCCACTCTGCTATGATGCTCCGAAAATCAGTTTCTCACACTCGGCTAAGCCCTGGCACCTTACTGTGCAAAAATTAGAAAGAGAAAAACGAGGAAGTCTAAATATTGCATGGCTTTTTGCTTAGCAGTCAGAAATGATGTTCAAGGTCAACAGGGAGAAAAATATGGCTTGAGGAAATCTGGAAGAGGCTGGAGAGAAAATGCACAATTCAGACAGCACAGGCAAAAACTAAATGAAGCTTTAACATGGGTGGTTGGAGTGAATGAAGATACAGCGACCAGTGGGACA
The DNA here is from genome assembly GCA_019059645.1 of Caranx melampygus. Classification (NCBI taxonomy): domain Eukaryota; kingdom Metazoa; phylum Chordata; class Actinopteri; order Carangiformes; family Carangidae; genus Caranx; species Caranx melampygus. The sequence goes on along the minus strand of JAFELL010002598.1, from coordinate 945,419 downwards.
GGAAAAAAAAAGTGAAAGGCAAAGAAAATGCTGCTCGGATATAAATAACTGAGAGGGAGCAGAGAGGATTTAAGGCACCATGAAACCCAGCTGTATTCCCTAGGGATTAGAAGAAACAGCAATGAGAGAGAAGATGAGAATGAGGGAGGAGTAAATCTGTGCCCCCCTCTACCCCCTCCATCCCTCCACCCTGTGCAAATCCCTGATGGAATTAGCTAAAAGTGTCTGAAAGAGTAATAAATTCCTTCTCCAGGTCACAGGGAGGAGGCCTTTTCATTTGACTGTGGCTGAGTGCTGTCACATCCACTGACTCAGAGTCTTTGAGATGTGTTTCAATCAACCTGATCTGTGACCCCTTACCCCTGTCCTCTGGGGGCCATGAATATAGACGGAAAGATTTTAAGGCAGTCCGTCCAGTAGCCCTCTGGACTCTGTCTGACCATTTATGTCCAGTTCACTTTCTTTTTTTGACCATTTTAGCTGTGTTAATGCAGATGGAGTGAAATATCCCAAAGGGTATGGACCCTTTAAATATATATTAATAATATATTTTATATATCCAGTTGTACACTGTAGCTACATCATGGCCACCAGTAATCAAATGAAACCCATGAAAACTACATTTTTTAATTCCTTGTCATTTATGGTATTAAACCATACAATTTAGGTAAAATTGCTTTCATTCTAAACTCAACACTTGAAAACTGTAGTTTTTAATGTTTTCCACCAGATTATGTCATTGGTTTATTTTTGGCCAAGGGAGCAATTTCATGCAATATTCTTAGTTTGCATAGGGGTGTATGATGGCTCACTGCATTCCAATGGAGCAAATGAATGACACACCAAGTGCATTGTGTAAACAAAGTGGCATTTGAAGGGTTAAAAAAAATTAAAAGGAATGGATATTTGATACTTGACAAGAACTGATGTAAAAGTAACAGACTCAGTCTGTCTCTGGATGTCTCTGTGGACATCCACAAACAAACTGAGAGGAGAGGGATTTTGAACAAAGCCAGAGGGACAGACATTCAGTTTGTTCACTAAATGGAGAAATACAGTCTGCTCTCTTTTTTCCTGAAATACTGGATAGTTTAACTTCTTCAGAAACATTAAAAGGAAAAACAAGCCCAGGGGCTGATAACAGATTTTAACCACAAAAAAATTGAAATTCAATATGTGAACATGAAATCTAACAAAATCGATCGATATTATGATTATATATTTTATATATTTAAATTTTGTGGACATATAAATAAAAATCTGTCCAAGTGTGTGTTTGTAGAATTGAAATGATCATGGTATGGCAGATGAATTATCCTTGTGCTGCTCTTTACCATTTGCTATTATTCATATTTATTATTCCCTCAGAGATGATCATATTGGACAGTTTCCTGATGTAATATGTTTTTGAATAACTCTGCCTCCTATTTGTCACGCTGACAGGCTGACCTGGGTCGATGCCTAACATGATTCATTTGTCCCAGCTGATGTGAATGAGCTGAAATTTGAGTGAAAAACCATCAGGTGCAAGTGAATGAATGGATTTTAAACCCCCAGAGGGACCGATCTGCTGAGGAAGATGAAAATGTAAATATATTTACCCAGACATAATGGCATGCATGTGCCTCAACAAATCTACATTAACATACTGTATACTAATGAAACCACTCAGCATGTACAGTAGACTCACAGTATTGTGTTACGTTACTTTGTGTCTGTAAGGGTTTAAACTACCGATCAAATAATCATCAACTGTTCTGACTGATAATAATTGGTATGGTTACTGAATTTGTTTGGGCCACAACACAAACATGCGGAGAATCCTCTGCTGTATTTTATGGAAGATTTATCAATAAATATGGAAAATATCAAGCAGATTAATCAAGAATATGAATGAGCTGCAAGCCTGTCTGTGGAAATTAATTAGGTCAAAGTCATAAACACAAATACACATACAGGGAAATAGCAGAGATAGACAATGAATTATTGATAGGGGATAAATGTTTGCGTTACTTCAGCCTCTGAAGCTGAACTGACATGTGCAGCTCTGTGGTTTAATGTGTGTGTGCGTGTGTGTGTATGTGTGTGCATGCGTGTGTGTGTGTGTATCTGCCCTGCAGCTGCTCAAATAAAACTGCACCAACATTATGTCCTGTCTTAATTTTGTGCCACATGTATTTATCTGAACTGGAGCTGCAACTAATGCTTAATTCATTGTTTAAGATCATTTTGATTGATTATCAGTCTATAAATTGTTGATGTATATAGGTGGTAAAGATGACCATGCAACTACATAGAGCCCAGTGCAAAAATAGTCTTCATACATTTTATCAGCCAACTAAAAAAGTAAATGAATAAACAATTAAATATATATAATGACAAAAGACCAAGAAATGCATCAACTCCTTGATTTTTTCACATTTTGCCACTATTTCTGCACGTCAACCATTACTTCACTATCAAAATACTTACAGATCATATTACTGTTGATCCATTAATTGCCTAAACATGACAGCTCTAATGTGCACACAGCAATACGTGACGTGGCTAACAACATGTAGGATCTTAAAGTTCCTTTGAGCTGAGACTCCACATAAATTGTCCAGTTTGGGTCACAATCTTATGATGTGTGTGTCTGTGAGGGGTGTGGAGCAGGATCATTACTGACTGACAGATGCAAAGCTGAAAGATTTACGAGGGGCCACACCTCTCTCTTTTTCACAAACACACACACACGCACATACACACACACACACACACAGACACACTCACGTGTGTGTATCTCTTCATTAATTATTAAATCTTCCATCATCTGTGCTCAACTCATCTCCTCTCCATCTGCGGAGACAGCAGAGACGCTTTCAGTGCTTATGATCAATAAGCTGATACACCATCCAGCCCAGCCTTCCAGTAAAATAAGCAAAAACAAACAAACAAACAAAAAAAGACAATAAATGTCAATTGTAAATGGTCCAGTGGTGAAAACAACAAAAGTGTCTACTGCATGAAATCACCAGAGCACTCAGCTGCTGTTGTACTTGCAGGCTAAGCTAAAATCCTTGCAGACAAAGAGAAAATACAACCTCTGGGATGGGAAAGAGACAGGGGGGCTGTAATGGGCTAAAGGAATGATTCACAGACACACACACACACACATTTACAGACACAGAGTGGTGAAGGTCAAGCTGAGGAAATGGCAGACTGTCTGGGGGAGACCCCTCTCTTCCTCCTCCAAGGAGACATAAATAGACCAGGATGCCTTGTCCAGAGCCAAGATTTCCATGTCTGATATTATCCAGTCAGACAGGATCATCACAAACAAACGGACTAATTAAAACCACATGGCCGTAGACTAACAAAGGTTTAACTTCAGGGCAAAGAAATCTGATTTTAAAAAACTAAGGTTCATTTTAAGAGACACATTCAAGACTGCACCATGTTTTAACTGACCCATAAATATGATAGTAAAACAGGAATAAATGTAGATGATATTAATCTAATAACAGAGGGGGACTGGCAGATGATGTGAAGAGGAAATTTGGATGAATTTCTTTGCATTTTTTCACAACAAAACATCAAAACTAAAATGTCTGCTAATCATTCCCAAATTTGATGTCCATATGAGGAAATTAGCATTTGTTGGTAAAATTTATCTTTAACCTTGAACTGAGATTTCCTCCAGACAGAGTGACCTCTGGCTCTTGGATTGAAAACAGAGGATTTCTGGCTGCCTGCAAACAAAACTAATAAGAAGCAACCTCCCAGTGATAAGAGCTCAATCAGCACACACAGTACGTGGTCAGATACATAAGACAGAACAAAGAACGAAGTGGAGAAATGTTACTAGACAAAATATGTACTCCAGTTGGTTCCCATACTTTGTTGCTGTTTGGTGGCCCCTCCCCCTTTGTTTTTCAAAATAAACCTGATTGTTAGATTTTACTTTAGGAACTGGTTAAACGAATATCAGATTTTCTGTTACAACACATTAACACTCCCAGCCCAGACACATCCATCTCATTTCCACACACCCCTTTCAGTGCCCCCTGCTTTATCAACCCGCCACCTCCCCCACCTCCTCCCTCTCCATGGCAACAGAGAATGCCACATCGATGATGTCACCCTCTCACATAAAGAGGAGGCATTACCTCATCACCTTCTGCAAACCCCCCACTCACTCTGTAATAGCTGGTTTCAAACTCTGCCAGGAAGGAAATCCCGCAGCCAATCAGGCTTTAGTCTGCGCCCCCAACCCTGTCTTTCATTTTGTTTTTTTGAAAATTGATTGATAAAACACACATTTCAAAAAGGAATTAAAGAAATAAACACAGTTGTGAAAGAGGTTTTGCTGTGGAGCTCAGTGTTTAGCTCCTATCACACAGAGTTTTCGTTTTTATGGCCTTTTGCTGTTGTGACTAAAGCCTGGTTCACAGATTCAGACAGATTTTTTATCGGAGAGACCACGCACATAAAGATAAAAAATCTTTGATTGAAAAGTTTTGATCGTTATATGTGTGGTGTGCTTTGATATTCCAAACACAGCACACCACATGCATAATGATTTGTAACTAGAATCACACTTAATACAATAATAATAATAATAGTAGTAATATGTAATCAGTCATCTGGGGGTGACGGAGTCCCCGCTGTGATTTTTTTCTTTCTTTCTTTCAAGCTTGTTGATGTTAGTGGCAACAATTAAAACAACTGGAAGTGCTATCACTGGAGCTCGACTAGCTGTTGGTATATCCATTGCGGTTGCTGTTTCTTTCCAACACTTGTCTTTGTCGTTCCTGTTGTGGTAGGATTTGGATGACACGTTGTATAAACACTCGTGTGTTTGCCATTGCTCCACAAGTTGGTCCTCCATCTCTGAAGTCCATCGAACTTTGAGTTTCGCCATATCGTTGGTGGTCATGGAGATGGTTTGTTATACTTCCGTGTTCTACACTCAGCTCGCTTCTTTATTGGTTGCATTCAATATGATGTCACATTCTGCAGAGTCTGTGACTCCCAATTGTCGGCTTCCCCCATACACAACGATTTGTGTTACACACACACATATATGTATATATATATATATATATATATATATAAAATCAGTGATCACTGTGATGGACTACACAATATTTGATACATACATGTGAATTGGTCTTTCCTGCCACTACACTATTATGATGATATTAACTCTGATATACGAATACGAATACGAAATTCATTTGTCTGTCAGCTCATTAAGCATTCGCAGAAGAATGAAGAAGCCTGATGGGTGAAGGTACAAAGGATCTTCTATATCTCTCCGTCCTGCAGTGAAGAGAGAGGAGCCATCGCTCTTTTCTTGTTCCATCAAGGTGTTATGAAGAGGATGATCTGAGTAGTTCAGAATGGCCTCCACCCGCGTGTATTTCTCCACCACATCCTCATCAGGGAGACATGACTGAAGTCAAGTGCCTCAGGATGTTTAGTCTGTATCCTAGCAACGACTTCATGGAGAACTTCACATGGAACCTCAGCAGTAGCCATTGGTGGGATGTACACACGTATTGTTTTGATTTGAAAAAATGTCTCCTTCCTGAGTCTTCACCTTCATCTCCAGCTCCTCATCACTCTTGTTGGGCAGAGAGTTGATATTTTGCATGATGACTGATGGCAGAAAGGACCTACAGTACATCTCCACTTCCAAGCCTTTAACCTCTGCACCATCAGCACAGCAACCACGAAAGCACATCCTCATCCCAGCTGGAACAGGGTGGCATCCTCCAGACTTTCTCCATTTTCAATGACAGAAGCTCCTCTCCTGAAGAATCTCCTCTTCCCACAGAATATCCATCAGTAGTTGACAAATACAACAAAAACATACAAAAACACAACAAAATAAAGCAAAGGTTGAGTAAAAACTCAGAGCTACCAGACTTTGCTGCTCCCAGTTGAAGCGCATGTTCTGGAATTGGATATACGAATACGAATATGAATACGAATACGAATTACTTTATTAATCCCCAAAGGGAAATTCATTTGTCTGTCAGCTCATCAACCATTTGCAGAAGACTAAAAAGCCTGATGCCTGAAGGTACAAAGGATCTTCTATATTTCTCCGTCCTGCAGTGAAGAGAGAGGAGCCGTCCACCACCGCTCTTTTCTTGGTCCATCAAGGTGTTATGAAGAGGATGATCTGAGTTGTTCAGAATGGCCTCCACCAGTGTGTATCTCTGATCTCTCTGAAGTCAAGTGCCTCAGGATGTTTAGTCTGTATCCTAGCAACGACTTCATGGAGACCTTCACATGGAACTTCAGCAGTAGCCATTGGTGGGATGTACACATGTATTGTTTTGATTTGAAAAAATGTCTGCTTCCTGAGTCTTCATCTATATCTCCAGCTCCTCATCACTCTTGTTGAGTAGAGAGTTTATATTTTGCATGATGACTGACGGCAGAAAGGACTCAGAGTACATCTCCACCTCCAAGCCTTCAACCTCTGCACCACCAGTACAGCAACCACGAAAGCAGCTCCTCATCCCAGCTGGAACAGGGTGGCATCCTCCAGACTTTCTCCATTTTCAATGACAGAAGCTCCTCTCCTGAAGAATCTCCTCTCCCCACAGAAGTATCCGTCAGTAGTTGACAAAATACGACAAAAACATACAAAAACACAACAAAAATAAAGCAAAGGTTGAGTAAAAACTCAGAGCTACCAGACATTGCTGCTCCCAGTTGAAGCGCATGTTCTGGAATGTCTGTTTGAAAGTCTGTTCTGGATATGAATTACATCTTATTATTTAACTTCTTGCACAGTAGCATTCTGCTTTGTTTAACTCAGCCCAGTTGCATACTTATGAATTAACCTCAATAACCAACACAGGTCAGGTTCATGTTGTCCCTGTGTGATGTTCGGGGACAGGTCAGGATAGTCTGAGGACAGAGAGCTTTGAGGCTGAAGTTTATATTAATGAAATGAACCGTGTTCTGACCACATGTCAGTAGTAGTCAAGGGAAACTCTGCTGTTCTCAGCTCCACAACCACAAGTGTTTTTTCGTTTTTCTTTTTCTTTTTAAAGTAAAGCTCCAGTATAGCGACCCGGCTAAAAGACGGCTGAAAGACGCTGTACCGGTGGATCCGGTGTGTTTATTAGAGTTTAGCCTAATCGAGTAAATTCTTATCGACAATTAATCGATAGTCAACTACATCCCTAGTTATCATGCATTCAGAGCATTCATACGCTCGTGTGGGAGGCGTGCTTGTAGCGCTGCGGAAACCCAGACTTTGCCCGGCAACAAGAAACACTATTTTCGGATTGGCTGATAGATAGCTGATTCAAGACAGCTGTATTGATGAACTAAACGGAGCAATCTGCCTTCCGCATCATCCATTCATAGATTACTGATTAATGCGAGTTTTATCACTCAGCGTTCTTGCATACTCTCGTGTCTGTGATGCTCGGAGCTCATCCAGTCATGGTTTCCACTGAACAAAACTTTCAGAAGATGGTGAACATGACGTGAACAATTCCGGGATAACAATGTTTTTTTTCATTGGTTGTTGCCTTATCTTACCCAGATACAATAGTGCTTCTGGTTGACTATTGTGTAACCCGCCCCTTTCCTTTTTTTGATTGACAGGTAAGTGGCAGGCGCGACTCAGAACTCCATGGGAGACGTGCTTGATTCCTGCCGATTCCATAGTGGGTCAGAGAAATTTATATTATAATTTTATATGAGAAGTATAACGTGTGGCGGGAGTGCGTGACAAAAGACCAAAAAGCATGACTGTCACGCTCAATGTGTGAAACTTGAGAGCCCTGTATACCTGTGGGTGACATACAAGCAACAGCAGACAGGAGGACATGCTGATGGGCAGCAGTGGGTGTACAAACACGGACGTGTGACAGAAGTTTACCACAGTCAAATGTCTGACTAACTCCTGTAAAATTTACAACTCTGTGGGTTGATGTTGTTAGAGCTCTAGCTCCTTCCTGCACAAATACTTGTTTGAAAGGTCACTTTTGCATTTCCTCTATGAACAAAAGTCAGTGTGGAGCATTTAAGTGTCAGGGCATTCACAATAAAGGTGAACTAATATCTCTGAAATCTACGTGTTTTTGTTCTATTTAAATGAAAACACTTTCAGTTTAATGCTGACAAAGCAGATGTCCCAGAAGAAAACCGTGGTAACTCCAGTCTGTCATCGCCTGCACTGTCACTTCCACATTGACAATCTTCACCTGCAGAATACCTACAGTGTAGGCTACCAGGACCTAATTATTATACAGTATATTCAGCCATCTTTGCCTTTGTCATATGTGATGACATCACAGTTCATTGGCTGAATAGGAAAGCGATTCATTCAATTTATAGATAGTATGTGGCCTTCAGAATCACGTTGATCTACAATAATCATCCTCTCATCAAACCATGTTCTTAAATACTTCCTACTAAATAATGAGATAAAACTCAAGAACAAGGTATTTTTATGTGGTGAAAATAGTTATAGAAAAGAGACCAGTGTGAATATCCTCTAATAAAAGTGAGAGTGTCAGCAGTTATAATTAATGTAATGTAATCCTAATAAAAAAGTTTAACCTCCATCCAACTGAATCCATTCTGTTTCTATGTTATAGCTACAGTATAACCTGAGGCCTACATTCCACAAATTCCTCCTTTACTTGTATTATTCATAACTACATTACATTAGGTGAAGTAAGTGGTGTTTTTTCATGTAAAATGATCTACAGATGTGCAGCACTCTTTGCAAAACTCTGGTCCGAGGCCAGTGTATATGAATCTTGACAGCCCCTCTACTTTAGTGCTACCCTGACTCTGCACAAACACAAGCTCAGCAGCACTGTCGCTGGATTTAACCCCTCAAACACTCTGTACGCAGAACAGAAGGAAGCAGGTTGTGCATTTTAAACAGTGAAAATAATTGCAAGCTCCATAGGCCTGGCTCTGCTGAACAAATACTTCAGACTGTGGGAGACAGTCTCTTTATTTGAGGCCCGCTGGTCTATTCAGCTGGTAAACAGGAGGCCTGGCAGACTGTGAGTAGATGATGTGCACGGCAGCAGTTTTCTTTGTGACTGTTAAGCTGCCTGGACTCAGTGGACTGTCAGCACAGTCGGTCTGGGACCTTCGCACTTGGTCCAATGGGGAGGGGATGATAAAAGGTCCCAGTGAGCTCTGGGAACCGTGATGAGTGATGCAGGAGACGCAGCAGCGCCTCTATTCATCATCAGCTCTCTTTTACAGCCTGTTCTCAAAAACTCAAAGCTCAAACACAAACAGGGCCACACTGACACATCAAGTGAAACTGGTGGTGGTCATTTAGGTGAGCCGGTACCAGGACTGTGGCTGTAAGTCACTCACTGACATGGCTTACTGGAGCACTTGTGGAGCACACAACGAAACTATTGTTAGTGTTACTGTTTGCTTTTTTTCCTGCTCTGACAAGTTCAAATGTCTGCTGCAAAAATGGCATGTTGACCCCTGTGCTTCTGTTTATTTCAAAAAACTTTGACATTGTTTTCTTTTGGTTTCCTGACTCTGTTCATAAAATATGGGACAGGGAGTGTTGGGAAACAAGCATCAAACAATAGAATCATGGACTTTTACTGTCTAATATTGCTGGGCTGACTTTTAATAGTTATTCTTTTACACTGTGACTTTTGGTTGGATTATTATAGTGGTATATGGACACTTATGATTATCTGTTTCTTATGTTACTTATTTTAATCATGGGCTGTCATAGGTTGGTGATGATTCCCCAAACATATTATAGTGATTTTACAATAACCAGTATGTTGATTATCTAAAATCAATCATAATCATATCAAAATGCTTTCATCATAAAGTGGGTTATTAATCTGAAAATGAGTTCTATGTTGGATTCAAAACGTTGTGATCCTGCTAGCTGTCAGTGAGTTCCACATGTGCTGGTTTAAGGATTTGTTAAGTTAACTAAGTGAACGTACAGGTAAGTCATAGACTGACTGATCCTGCATCAACAACACGACATGTACTCTTATGGAAAGAATAAAATGTAAAAGCAGGTCCTGCTGCATTTTTCTACATCTGATGTTCAGACACACTCTCTGCTGTCACAGATAACAAAGAAATACCTGAGAGTTGCAGCAGAGAATGAAATGCAACTCATAAATAATGAACAACCTGAACATGAGACCCACAGTGGGTGTTTCTTGTCTTAGTGGGGAAGTGTTAAAATACACTTATGATGTCTTAGGCTCTACTGACAGGAGATGATCTGTGTAACACTTCACTATCAGCAGATAGATTTAATAATACCTTGTAATGTTACTTCTAAACCTGCTGGCCAAAAGTAAGTAATCACATTACAGTGATGACTTCAGTGCTGCAAGACTGAAACATCTTTAATCTACAGCTGAAGTTTAGTATTCACAGATTTTCAAGAAAATGAAGTCGAGGCCTAACTTTTTGCACATAAACATTTGAATGTGTCAAAGGTGAAGTAAATGAAGGCAGAGTGTGTATTTTGTAAAACAATGAAGGTCAAATTTGCCAATAACAGGACCCACTAAATAGGGTGAGAATGAAGGCATTAATCTTCCTTTCTTTAATCGCATTCAGGTTTTCAATCTGGACTCAATCTGCTCAAAAAGCGACAAAATTGAATTGTGTGTGTTGAAAGTGTGATTAAAGTACTGTGGTGGGAGCCAAAGGTTAGGGCTTGGGAGCAGACAATTAATCAAAATGCACCAACACAGAGGACCACTCCTTCCACCTCAGTAAATATTATTGTCAGGTATGAAGCCCTGCAGTGTTACAGGGAGGAGCCAGAGGTCGTGGTGCAGATGAAGAGGAAAGTGTCACAGAGTGAGTGTGAAAAGAGGTATGAATTATTTTTATTATTATTATTATTTTTAAATTACTTGACTTGAATATCTAATATCTTAAGCATCACATTTAACATTGTTGGAGATCAATATCACCAGAAAATACTCAGTAATGGACTAATGGAGATGCAAACTTAATCATTTGTAAAATTACTTAGGTTTAACATCCTGCTAAAATACCTTATTCACAGCTCAGTGATCAAAAGATGTGGATAAAAGGACAGTTTCAGGTTTTTAGCACTGACTCAGACTGTAATCTAAAAATAATCTCATAATGTCAAAAAAAAGGAACTGATCAGTTCTGCATGCAGTTCCTCAATAATTATTTAATACTAGTTTGAGGGAGATTTTTTTTTTAATCCAACAAATCATCAAATCCCAACAATCATGAAGAAGTCGGTGAAACTGTATCAAAATAAGTTAAATCACTGAGTCACAGGAGCAAAGATGATGTGAAAAATGAAACGGACCATTGGCCGTCAGAACAGACTGAAAACAAACTAAAAACTGCACAAAACTGACAATTTGCTTGTATATGGAATTACAGTATGAATAATGAGTTCACTACTCTATTGATGATGAGAAAAAAGAAAGCAGAATGGAAACAAACAAACCCTAGTCCTCTGGAGAAGCTGACCCATGATCACAAATCGGACACATAATTTTTTTTTTTTTCCCAACTGGGAGCGGCAAATTCTGGTAACTCTGAGTTTTTACTCAACCTTTGCTTTATTTTGTTGCGTTTTTCTCGTATTTTGTCAACTACTGATGGATACTTCTGTGGGGAGAGGAGATTCTTCAGGAGGGGAGCTTCTGTCATTGAAAATGGAGAAAGTCTGGAGGATGCCACCCTGTTCCAGCTGGGATGAGGAGCTGCTTTCGTGGTTGCTGTGCTGGTGGTGCAGATGTTAAAGGCTTGGAAGTGGAGATGCACTGTAGGTCCTTTCTGCCATCGTCATCATGCAAAATATAAACTCTCTACCCAACAAGAGTGATGAGGAGCTGGAGATAGAGATGAAGACTCAGGAAGTAGACATTTTTTCAAATCAAAACAATACTTGTGTACATCCCACCAATGGCTACTGCTGAAGTTCCATGTAATGTTTTCCATGAAGTCGTTGCTAGGATACAGACTAAACATCCTGAGGCACTTGATGGATGATAATGGACTAACTAAGGATGTGGTGGAGAGATACGCGCTGGTGGAGGCCACTCTGAACAACTCAGATCATCCTCTTCATAGCACCTTCATGGACCAGGAAAAGAGCGGTGGTGGATGGCTCTCTCTTCACTGCAGGACGGAGAAATATAGAAGATCCTTTATACCTTCACCCATCAGGCTTTTAATTCTTCTGCAAATGGTTGATGAGCTGACAGACAAATGAATTTCCATTTGGGGATTAATAAAGTAATTCATATATCACATTTCGGAGGATGTGGGAACCACTAATTCACCATAGATTTCATATGTGCTACTCGTTTAGCCATCTCCTGTCATATTCTTGCCTATCTTATGTACTTACATGTTTATTATTTTCTTCACTGTTTCTTTTCTTTCTTTCTTTTCTGTAACTAAATCATTACATATTGCAGTGCTCACTGTTAGTTTGTATATATCGCAGTGCTCACTGCTGCAGTTTGGAGTGGAACTATTTTGTTCTGTATGCTTTGCGTTGTCTGTTTTGTTTTTTTATTGTTCATGTTCAAAGTGGAAAACATAATAAAAAAGAGTATTAAAACAAACCAATCAATCACTGTAGGGGTGGCAAAATAATCTCAAGGTCCTGTCATCCTTGTGTTACTGACAGTTCATGTCTGACTTCACAGACAGAGATCAGATCAGTTTAATACATTTGACAGCGTTTATTAGCATACTTTTATAGAAACAAATCTTGCCTTCCCTATTACTGTAGGAAGCAAATAGTTAGCTACATCTTTATCAGTCTTGGATCACGGTGATGTTTATATGCATGCTTCTCCCTCTACACTGAAACCACTTGACACAATTTATCATGCAGCAATTAGATTTATCACTGGTGATGGGTTCATGACCCATCACTGCCAACTGTACCAAAATGCCGGTTGGACTTCATTGACTCTGAGAAGAGAACAACATTGTTTACTGTTTATTTATAAGGCCTTTCTTCACAAACTACCTGTTTATCTAACAAACTTACTTACTTAAGTCAATTACTCCACTCAAGCTCACAATGCCTTGGCTCTTAATATCCCTAATGTTAGAACAGGTGTAATTCAAATGGAATAATCTTTTGTCACAGCTCCAGCTCAAGGCCTTGATTGCCTTTCACCACTTCAAGCATATCATCATGGATTCCATCTGCTCTGATAGTACATGTACCTTTTGAAATTGTTGTTGTTTTTTGTATTATTGCTTTATGCACATGTACATGTAAACGTACTCTTTGAAATTGTTGTTGTTTTTTGTTGTTTTGTTTTGTGCCATTGGAAAAGAGAGCTCTTCCTGAATAAATAAAGGTAAATGAATGATTGAATGAGTGACAGCAAGTGGGAGCAGATGTCCACATAACATACACAACAGTAATATGTTTGTGTAAAGCTGAATAATTCTCTCTTATCCCCCATGTTGTAGAAAGTCCTCAACTCTGAAGGGACCCCCCCCAAAAACACCACCACCACACCCCAACCTCAAAAGCCACCAAGTCTACATTTATAGATGTTTGTGGTCCTTTAATAAAGGTTACTACATGTTGACAGGCAGTTTGTAAATGGATTTAGGTCCAGATGTCCTGTAGTGCTTTCCCAGAAGATAAGTGGTCAAACAGCCCAATGGAGAGGAGGGAGTCTCCCTGGGGAATTACATTCTCATGCTACAGTAGGATTTTCCAAAACCTGGCAACCCAAAAGTGGCTTGTATTAATGCATTAGAACTGATCTTAAAGGCATTACTAAATTATCTGAAGTTTGTAGGCCTATGGTCAAACATCCCGTCTGTGTCGGTTACACAAATATAAATACGAATACGAATATGAATACAAATACGAATACATATAAATAAATACAAACAAGCACAGTGTTATTTCTGGCTTCTTTGGATTAACACACTCTTGGTCATCTCTATGAGGTGACCAAATGAGTTTCCTCCCTTTCACAGCCTGACATTGCTGGATAACATGCTTATCTGCTTCTCCACAAAAACACACACACAGTATGTAGACTTGTGGAAATGCAGTTTATTTAAAGCTGATGATGTGAGTAAATGCGCTGGCTCATATCATATTATGCCCCGTCATATCAGGACTGACATGTTCAGTAATAACAAAGAAGTCCACCCCACACAGACAATGTGAGTCACATGAGGGACACCAGGGTTTGATTCATTGTCTTTCTTTGAAAACAGCAAATTCACCAACCCATACAGGGGATTTTTGGATCCAAATAGGCAGAAGTGTGACCGACTGGTTGCTACAGATGTGGGGGAAGTGAGAAATGAATAAAGTATGTAAACCACAGAACAGTGACTACATCCCCCTGACATGTAACATTATAGGCCTACTGCAGGTTTGTAAGAAGACAATTGTGTAATTTATACACTTCAGTGCTGAAGCTGTTTATGACATGGTTTATGTCTGTTTGACAGCGTCTATGTAAAGGGAAGAGGAAGACAGCAGGTCGGACAGTCAGCTGAACAACGTAACTGATGGTCTTTAAGTTCTTTACTATTTGTGAGGCACATAAAGGTCACTTGGCATTTTGTAGGTGAAATAATGAACAGATTTATCAAGATAACAACTAAAAGACTGATTGCGTATGGAAACAAATGTCGCAACTTCTGCACCAGGAAACTAGTTCAGTTTAAAATACGTCTGAAAGAATCTGTTAGCTTTAATTATTATTATTATTATTATTATTATTATCATCATTATTAATTTGACAAAAGCATCTGAAATGAATATTGAGAAAATATTGCACTAGTTACTAGATTGTTTTAATCTTTGCTGTTTGTTTGTTGTTTGTTTACACAACTCAACTCAACTTCATTCATATAACACCTTTCATACAAACATATAGTGCTTCACAGAGCAACACACATACAGAAATAAAAAAAGAAAGATAAGGAATGAGGAAACTGAGTTAAGTTCACAAAGCAGCGCTTCAAAGATTAGACGATCAATCAATAAATTGGATTGAAAGCAAAAAAAGTGCCTTTGATTTATTACATAATTATAGTAAGGCATTATCATAGGTCATATACCTGATACTGCATATACCAAATATAGATAGATGGACAAAAGGAGACATTTCCTGCTGCCATTTGTGTCCTCTGACGATGTGATTTTTTGATGGCATTTTTTGTTTTATTGATAGAAGAATTACTTGAGTAAACTGCTTGCAGAGTCACTGATAATGAAACTAATGTTACAAACCTACAGTGCACAGCTGACTGCACAAACTAACAGAAAGGGTCAATAAGTTAAAGCTACATAGATAAGAAGTTGTGTTAAGTTCTCAGAGTAATGAAGGGTTTGTGCGCCTGCAGTTACACAACAATACAACACATACACCGTCTACAAGCAAAGTCACTCGGTGTCATGTCATGAGGTCTGAGCGACACATCCCTCACAGCATTAACTCAACATGAATCGTCCACCAAAAGGTATTCACTGCTCCACTTACTTTCTGTATTGCAGCAGGTTCTTGCAGTGCCGGGTCATTGCTGACATGTCACCCATGGGAGTGAGGGTCTTGTTTTGACAGTGAGGAGACAGACTCATGTCAGCAGCTCTGATGTTGAACCTCACAGCCCGGCTGTCACAGCCATCAGTGACACACACTCCCTGTATGCCGTGTCTCTCCCTTCCTCTACTTCCTCTCTCAGCCCAGCTGCACCGAGAGGGTCACGCTTTGCCTTTTGACTATTTCCTGATATCTGCCCGCCCTGTGGGAGTAGACGTGACCCTGGGACATCACATGGCTGCCTGTTTCTTCTTTTTGGACCTCGTGAAGACTCTGCCAAAACCCAGGCCTTGTAATCTGAACCTGCCCATTTCCTGCACCAACCAGTACATCGAAAAGAATCTGGTAGCTCAAATCTAATTTTCCCTATTATCCATCATCTATTAAATCCTTCGACCTCCTCTTCAGATGATTTGATTTACCAGCTACTCATGTGAGCCCTCGGGTGCTTTGTTTTTCAAGAGGATGAGGCAGAGATGAAGCATAAACCTCACTGACAGGCTCTGACAAGTGTGATCATGACTGTACCCTCTGCACTAACTTTCACTTCAAGACACGTCAGAGCCATATGGATACATCAGATGCATGTTGGTATCAGTGTACATGTCAACAAATGAGTATGATCTCAAAGTCTGAGTCAGTTTGACATGGAGGGGTCTTTGTGGATTGTCCTCATCAGCAACTACCATGGCCATAACATCGAAAATCTTTTAACATGTAACGTTACATTACATCCATCTATTGGCTGTACAGCTTATCCATGCAGGGTTGCAGTGGGGACGGAGCCAGTCTCACAGGCCGATATATAGATGCCAGCAACAACGCAAACACACTCACATTCACACCTATGGCCAATTTAGAGTCACCAATTAAATGTGTATGTCTTTGGACTGTGGGAGGACCCACCTAGAAAGCCCCCAGGGAATCAAACCCCAGAAAGTTGTTGCTCAGAGATGACAGCACTAACAACTGTACCACACCTCTTCAGACCTCTTCTCTGTCATGTCTGCTTCATCTTAGCCCGCCTGCTTATTACTAGAGTTGAAAGAGGTTGAATCCTACATGGATGTCTAAGCCACATGTCACCATAGCAACCATCTCTATAGATCAATATAAATATCCATGCAGTACTGCAGCATTAGGCTGCATAAACACAGTTATGTGGCCACTCTACATAGCTAAAATGAGACTGATCAATAAAGCATGTGAGCTGCACATCTTCAACAAATCTATTAATCAGCTGAACTCAACACGCTCAGCTTTGTTTGGTTATCCTTCCATGTGATTATTTATAACCCTCAGAGCTAATTAATCTCCATAAAAACTTGTTTTCCTTGGGGAGTCTGTTTTGAGACTTCCACCTCATTAACACTCCATCAGCACAGTTCAGTGTCGAGGCTGTGCATTAACGTTTGTTTTCTACCTCAGCTCAGTGAACAACAATCCAACACATCATCTTTATCTGCCTCTGTCGTGTCCTGCCACCTCTGTTACCAGGCAGAGTTTATCTGCAGGTAAAAAACGGCTGAGTCACTGCTGCTCTTTATGTTGTCTGTTACTGAGCAGGACAGAGCTGGAGGAGGCCAAACCTAGTGCAGCTGATGCTTCACCTCCTTCGTCTGCAGTGTGGCTTCTTGTTGTTTGTGTTTGTTTCAACTTTTCAGGCTTACAAAACGACCACTTTCTATCAGTCCTCAAACCGAACCAGTTATCAGTAGTTTCTCTAAGGACAGTGGCACTGACGTCGATCCTGCAGACATGTGTCAGGTTGTGGAGGAACCCATGTAGACAGATGTGTCCTACAGGACAGGAAGGCAGCAGGGAAACTGCAGCCTGTGTGTCAGCTCAGGTGAAGGGACAGTCTTCATTCATTCACATCACTCTTCATAAGAGCTATAAGTACGTCTCCATGGAAATGCATAAAGGACAAGTGACATCACTGACATTAGAAAAGTTCACTTTTAATCCTAAACGTCATCAGTCGTCATCAGTGGATGCAATGGGGAAAAAAAAGAGGTTGTTAGCTAAAGTGCTAACAAAGCACAAGCTTTTGTGGTGTTTTGGGAAGGCAGACGGGGCACAGGTTGTCAGGCAGAAACTGTTTTATTGAGGACAGTGCTGCACTGTACTGCAGAGAGACTGCAGCACAGGTCCAGCCTTCAGAGCTGGTGCAGAAACCATGAGGATTTTCAGAACTGTTCTATCTAAAGCTGGAGAATTACTCTGAATGACTGTAAGCTGGTGATTCAGGCTACAGAATTTAAATAATGACCCAAGAGGAGAGAACAAACACATGAAATGCAAATTCCATGGAGCAAATAAAAACCATGAAGCCATGAGGCTCATGCAGAATGCTAACAAGCAGAACATTATAAATCCTCTTATTCCTCATTCCCAGCAGCTAGTCAAGTACGGGAGGGACTCCAGAGTCCTGTTATCATGATGCTACACACCTTCCTGCGATACAGGTGTTGTCGCCCCTCAAATGTCAAGAGCTGCTTTCACCTGATCCCCTCGAAAACCCCATTGAAGGCAATAAAACTCTCCCAGGGGCTTCTTGCTGAGCGCTCTCACCGAGGAGGAGCCTCAGCAGAGTCTTTAGTCTGAGTAGGACAGATCAATGACTCAAAGGGATGACTACATTTTTTTGTCTGTTTACATTGTAATGCTGCGATTCACCACATGTTCACTGCATCATCTGCCTAAAACTGAGGTGGTGGAGTTCAACAGAGTCCAGTTCAAAACCACTGCTCTGCCTGATCCTGTCGAATCAGAGCTGTTGGAACTTTCTGGTCATGTTTTTCCACTGTTTTCCTCCTAAGGTACCACAGCAACAAACCTGTCAAGTTGTCAGCTCGGTTGGAGTTACATCACTGTGAGACCACTTATGGCAAAAATGTTGGAACTAAACCTGGACCCAACAGAATAGTGTTATGAACCATTTTCTCACATAACTCCTGGAGAGCACAGCTACATTACACAAGTCAATACATTTTGCGTCATTATGAAACTTTAGTCACAAGGTGATTCAGCCATAAAAAACCATCACAACCACAATGTCATGAAGACATCTCAGTGTTTTGGGACAAACAGAAGTCAGGAAAAAGCTTGAGTGAGAACAGTTCACAGTGAGAGCACAGCTGCATTTTCCCATGAAACCTACAGCACATCCAGAGGCTGCTATTTTCCGAAGAGTAGCCCCCCCCACCACCACCACCACCACCACAGGGACTTCCTACAGTCCCCAAATAACACTGTGGCACTTTCGTTTTGCATCTCCTCCTCTTCCCAACTTCCTTCTCACTGCAGTAATACTCCATCACAACACCATTTTTGTTTGGAGTAAAGCTTCATTCCCCAGTCCCGTCAGCTCACTATGGGGGTCTTGTCTGACTAGTGAAACCATCTTAAATCCTCCTTTTACATAAAAAATCCTTCCCCATCTCAGGCTTTGGGTCTGGGACAGAAAAAAGATCTGGCCTAATTTCTAGACATGGTTTTCTTCACTGGGAACAGTGATTCTTGGAGGGTGCAACACTTCCTTGGGGATCAAACCTCTTTTTTATAGACTTAGGAACTTTACTCGTGTAAATTCAGCATATCTGATACATGAGTGTGACTGGATGGATTATGGGAAATAGAGCTCTGGGCACAGACATGTGAAAAGCTCGAACGCCCCTCTAGTACAGGACCACTTCTGTTTCTACTTGAGAAAGTTTCACATCTCTTTTCAGTTGATTTGCACCTCTTCTGTGTGGTTGTTTGTCTTATTTTGGTAATTTCGTGCCACTTCCTTTCTTTTGGGTCAGTCTGCATCTCTTTATGGTCTGGCCCAGGAGTTCTCTTTGCTCTCGGGCCCTTTGGCCTGTGCTGTGCCCAGTGGACCTGTTTGTCCATTACTGTGCAGACATTACTGTTAACAAAAGTGCATTTAAAAGAGCACTGCATTTCTTTCTATTTACAGCTATAGCACAATATGTATTAATATGCAAACAAACAAAGGGGGTAAACAAATTTACACACATGAATATACTCAGAAGAGAGAAATGCAAAAATGTCAACAGAAAAAAAAACCTACACAAAACACCGCACCGCAGTCCATTCGTGCATTCTCTGTACTCTCTCATGACACACAAGCAAACACATACACACCATTGTGGACTTTGTGCCCAGATACCCTCATCGTCAGTGACACTGAGTTTTCCAGAGGTGGGTGATGCGGCAGGACAAAGGAGAAATGAGAACAGTCACATAAAAATAAAAATGTGTCACTGTGCTCAGTTCAGTGAAAATGGCTTTTACTCTACAGGAAAATAACAACGACCTCAGGTGAGCTGGAGCCGCAGTGTTTGTGCCAACTTCCCATGTTTCATATTCAGCCTTCACTTCAATTTCATGCTGGTGAATCAAACTAAAAACAACAAAGCTGAAAACAAGAGCAGCCACTATGAGCACACAGTTAGATGTTTGTAAGTGCAGGACCTGGGGTGAGATGATTTTGTCTAATAAATTGACATGTGTTAGACCATGTTGCTAAATTTTTGTTTATCTGCCCAATAAAGGAGGGCTAAACCAACTCTGTTCGAATATCTAGAGCTGAAAAACAACAACAAACTCCTCTGCTTAGTGGAAAACGTGCATAAAGCCTTTCATCTCACCAGGTAAATTACCTGAGCTGATGTGACTGAGAACCCAGAGTCTGAAAATTGTGGAAATTCAGAAAGCTGTGAGGTGACCAGACTCTTTAACCCCCTCATCATCATCTCTTCTATCACAACAACATACCTGGCATGCTGTCATGTCATGATTACTATGACCATTAGAGGTCACCAAACAACAAAATCAATGGGCTGTAATAAGCTGCTGGCACATATGACCTGTTGGGTCATTACAACATTTTGAACAATGAAATGAAAACATTTCATTTCCACACCTGATCAACTAATTCTGCATCCAGTAGAATTAACCCTGGTGTGTTGAAGAGATCATACATCTGTTCAAAAAGGGAAACCATTCTATGCATATTGGAAACAAATGTATCCAATGAATCATGCTTTTCTGAGATGTCAAAGTTATCTACACGTCTGCTGTGTCTGAAAAAAATATTTTTCAGCAGAATTCCTCAACATTTAATCTCCTGAATTTAACTCAGTGAAGGGCGTGAGTGACAGAGTAGAGGAGAAAGAGAGAGATAGGAGGAGATATTACATAAGATCACCAGCAACTAATAACTGTGTCCCATTGAACAATAAACAAAACAGCCTCGTGGCAACTGCCTCACTTTCAAAGTAAATAACTTCTCCTGTCTCCGCTTAATGAGATTATCAGCACTAACGAGAATCACATAGCAAAGATCCTGATGATTGTTTTGCTGCAGTTTCATTGAAACACAACAACACCAGTCGACAAAAACACATAGCAAACTCAAAACAAATCAATTTCTGTCAAAGGTTACTTATTGCATTTCAGTTCAAGAAAGGCTGCATAAACATGTGTGTTTTCCATGTAGGAAATTCCAACATAAAAAAGGAATTGATTGTTGATACATACTCGCTGTCCAAGAACCTGAAATTTCATATAAAGAGAACTTCCTTCCTCTCCAGCTCGACACATACTTGAAGTGTCAGATTGCGTTTTGATGTGTTGATGGATCAATACCCATTAGTGAATCTCAAACATCTGCGAATTTTATGTGCTCATATACATTGTGTTATATGACCCGAGGTGACAGTACTGATCTGAAGTCAGCAACGCCTGAACTTCCAGACTTTCTTTGAAGGTCCCCAACACAGGACAGCATGAGGGCAGAAAGAAAAGGATGGTTTAAATGTAATGGAACTTGGTCTGTCATACATGATCTGAGACGTTTGTTTGACAGCAATGCTTCATGATAAGAAAAATAATGATCAGCATAATTAAATTAATGTTCTGCTGTAGGATAATTTACCAAAATCTGACTTAGAGGATATTGTATACAATCACTATATTTACATTCAGATCATATCTGTCTAATTTCCTACCTCAGTTTTCATGTGTCTGTAGCGTGCTGCTTCCAAACATGGCTCCTCATATAGGTGTAACAACCAGCCTGAGACTGAAACGCAAACCTGCCCATTCTTCTCTCCAAACAAAACCTTTGGAAAGTAAAACCAAACACACACAGATGGCTGTGGAGATGTTAGTCATGGTGGCAAGCAGCTACAGGTCTGATGCTAGAGCTCAACAGGAGAGCAAGTAGTTCACTGAAGTCACTAAAGTTCATTATTAATTGTTATATTTTACTGAAAAAGAACAGACTTCAGTTTGAAGTTAAAAACTTTTCAAAAAGAGCAACAGCCACTTCTCTGAAGCCAACTTTTGAATTCAAGGTAAATGCTCTATGATACATCTAAAAGCCTTGGTGAGAGTAAGAAGCAAAAAGTGTTTTGAAAAAAAAAAGAGAGAGATCAGCCAACCTGTGAGATATCAAAGATACTGACTGATGAGGCCAGAGATTTTGTTGCCATTTCAACTTTTTGATGTGAAAATCATGTAATGTCTCCTCCACACTGGCAACAATGATATGACAACAATGTTGACAGTAAATGAGTCAGAACCTACAGTGTTTCTGATTCAGAACATCTGCTTCATCTTGTTCAGCATCTGTAATACCTCTGCCTGTGCCAGTTTCTTCAACCTGAGGTCTTGAGGATGTTGTAATGAGTGCAGGTCATGAAGATGAGTTGGGTAACATGGTCATGTTTACATATTTGACTAAACCACGTATCATGTAGCATCATGTAGACGAGAAACCAGTCTCACCAAAGACTGGATTTAACAGTACAGCTGTAACATTGCTTCTACTGGACCAGAAAGCCCACAGAAAATGTAACCAAGAACAAACACAGACCCAAAGAACACAGAAAAGACAGAGGTGAGAAGAAAACTTTCAAGACATTTTGCAGTACAACAGTACAGGTACAGGTAGAAACATGTGATATCCTGCAGAGGGGAAATGGGACTGCATACAGCAGTGCTATAATATGATATCAACTATCTTGTTCATCAGAAAAACAGGTTTCACAATGACTTTCCACAGTGATTAAGATGCTGTTTGTTTCCTCATTCCATTAACTAATCACTTGTGCTATACACTCCTCCATTCATTAAAGGCTTCGAGGAGACTCATTCTGCTGATTCCCTTTAAAGCAGCTATAATCAATGCTTTCAGGATAACAGCATATCAAATGACTTGTACTCAGTCATTCACAGTGTTTTCTGCTGGTTCATAGCAGAGATTGGCCACTGCAATCTGCAGCTCCCCTTACAGAGTTTTATCGTAAGTTTCTGCCTGCTCTGGAAATTCACTGTTTGGTTCACTCATTCTACTTGTAATGTTCCAAATGTTTCCAGATAAAACAAGCTTCTACTCTACACTACCATCTCAGCATCAAACATCAGAAAGACACCATTTAAAAAAAAATAGTAATTGGAGAATTTAGCAGCTAAAGAGCTAGATATTAGCAAGTTAGGAAGTTAGATATTAGGAAGTATTAGGAAGTAGGTATTAGGAAGCCATAGGAAGTGGTGTAGACCAAAAACAGAGCTAATAGAGACTAAATATGGAACTCACCAGGTGGATGGTAACACAACCATGTTCACAAATAGGGTTGCAAAGCGGCAGTAAATTTCCAAAGTTTCTGGAAATTTACTGAGAATTTGGGAAATTAACTGGAAATTTACCAGGGATTTTGGAAATTTTCTGGAAATTTTGCAACCCTATTCATAAATGTGACTGAACTAGTCTCTGGAGTTTTCAGACAGAACAGACTGTTCACAACAGTACACTGAGACATGGCTAGCATATTGGGGTGTGGTGTTTCACAGTTACAGAGCCTGATAATTCTTCAGGAGCTGGTGAAGACCAAAAACCTAGCTAATACAGATTGAGTATTGGACTTATATTCCTCAAGTGGACAGTAACATGACTCCAAATGAATATTAACAATGGTGGATATGTAAATAAACCATCTGTCAACAAGTTCACCCATCAAAAAGGTGATGACATGTTAAAAAAGATGAGTGAACATATGACATCCATGCTGACATGTTGAGGTGGCTGTGCATGTTAAATGGTACCTGAAGCAGACAGTGTGCCAGTCAGAGCTGAGAGCCTGGAGGTACTGCTCATCATAGATCCTCTGTTTGCATCCCACACAGACGGGCAAACTTCCTCCAGCTGTAAACAACAGAAGCACAGCAGGTCAAAGGACATCCTTTACATACACACTACAGTGACTCATGTCCCGGTCTTTGCAGCTCAATACTGTTCACCTGAAATCAGCAGCTGCTCTTATGGCCAGATATAACAATTGCTGATGTGTGTTTGCATGTGGCCGTTCTCTCTGTCCTCATCTCGCCTTTAATGCAAATCATCACCACTACTGGTTAATAATCTGACTGGGGCTCAAAGAGGAGCAGACATCAAACACACAACAACACAGTGTCTCTGACAATCCCTCATCATTACTGACAAAATCAGACAGTCAACTGTTCTTTGTTCATTGGAGTCCACAGAGGGCTGACAGGCTGCTTTGAAGAGAGTATCACCCGGCAAGGGCGTAACCAAGAGCTGTCGCATCTCACACTTATATGTTTAGTGAAATAAGGGAAACTTAACTTTATGTGTCCAACACTGGGACATTTTTTGTTTTATATCATACTGTATATTGTATCATCTCTGTAATACTGTAATGTATCTTTATTGTCTGTGTCTGAAGTCTGACAGATGTAATCGTTTGTGTACTCAATTGAGTGTTATGCATGTGCTATTTGATTTGTATGTGATCTGTCAAGGAACTGCAGATGTGCATTAGCTTCTAGTTAACTCTGGTACAATGCATTAAATGGCAATATTTATGTTTAATATTGTACATGGCCCCAAAATATTTAATTCCTGAAAACTTAGAGTGTACAAAGTTGAATGTAGTATATCTGATGTTACCTGAAGTGTCACTGGAGCAAGTTTGGCCAAAGAGGAGGATGCTGGGGGACGAGCTGACAGGCTGACTGTAACAGAGGGCCTCCTCTCTCAATCTAACTTACACACTCCAATACTTTCTTTGAATTTTGATATTTAACAATTAAGCTCAAAGGTGCCAACATGCAAAGAATCTTTGCTTCTTGTGGGAGGAAAAAACAACAACTTGTTTTTCAGTAGATGCCTTGTTTCTTTGACGTGAACACAGTCTGATAAGGACTGTTTCCATGAGACCACCGTCATTAGCTGCAGACCACAAATCCCTCCTCCCATTCTCTGATGAGGGAAAATGTTAATTATGTCAAGAGTTTCAGGAAAGGGCAATTTGGCAGAGATGGCACAATTTACTCTGTAATGGATTAGAAAAAATACACCAGCAGAAAGAGTCATCAGAAAGTGGCAGCAGCTGAAACAGAAACCATTAGAACCATAGTGTGTGGTTCGTCCACATTTCTCCTTTCATCTCATTAATATTTCTCATCTCTATAGCATCTCTCTCCCTGACAGTTGTGTCCTCTCCACCTCTGCTGTCCCACTGACATATACATCAGTAACAGCAAACAATAACCCTGCATCATACAGTTGCTTTGACAGCACTTTATCCTTCTCATTGGCTATGGGAAACTCACTGTAATGTAAAGTGAGTCATCACATAAAAGCTCTATTTTTGAGCTTGGTGAACCTGATTGACAGCTACAGTACAGTGTCTCATACAGTACATTGCACTCCAAATTTACACAACATCACATCACAACAGTGAGCCAAAGTGTATTCAATCAATAACTCATTTGAGGAGTTCTCTGTTTTCCCTTGTTTTATTGTTTTTTCTATTACAGCAATTACATCATGTTGTTGTTGTTGCTGGTGTTGTTGTTGTTCTCATCCTCCTCCTCCTCCTCCTCTCCCAGTCAAAAATAATCACTATGAAGAGTCTCAATCCCACCTGATGGAAACCAGTCCCACCTTATTTTTTCGTGGTTAAAGAAGGTTAAGACATTAGGCCCTACAGCTAAAATAAAACTGCCATCATGTTATAATTTTCATTCCAAAATATGCACCTGTCACACACCAAGAGGGGTTGCTGTTGGAAATTGTCATTTCCCACATTAAGAAAATGTCTCTAATATGTTGCTGATTCAAAATTAGCTGTATAAGACCTTGATGTTGGCCAGAGATCGTATATCTGCTACTTAAAACTGTAGTAATTCCTGCGTTAATCACTCCATGAAGTCCTCATTTCATTTCATTTCATCACTATGACAACCTGTTTGAAAGCAAAATACATTTAGCTGTCTTAAAGGATCGCTTGCAATTGAAGAGGGTGCGTGGCCGGAGGGTGAACACTGCATACTAACGCGGAGGGTGCATCCACTCACAGAGAAAACATGGCTTCAGTTGCAGCTCAATAAGGACAGAGCAGCCTGACGCTCCCTGCAGATCCACCACAGCTACACCCTCCTCTGGTTCTGACCGACAACAAACGACACCTCAAAGTGAGGGAAAACACCACAAAGCATTTATAAACCAAGCTGCCATGTCGGTGCAGCAGCATCTGTATTTACAGCGGCAGAGGATGCGCTGCTGTGTCCGCACCACCCGCCCCGCAGCCTCACGCACCGAGCAGCTGTAAACACCCCGCGGCTCCTCACCTTCCTCCTCTCCCATGCGTTCGTCCTTCCACGTGCAGCAGAGCAGCATCAACCTCATTCACTCCCCGGGCAGAGAGCCAGCTGCCTCTGGTCGTCAAATAACCGGTGTCCGACCACCACCGCCGCCGCCACCACCACCACCGCCGCAGCCCGCCCGCCCCGCCGGTCTTGTCGCTGTGTGTTGGTTTCACCCCGCGGCGGCCCACACAGATTCCTCCAGCTTGGTGCCTGCACGTTTCTGCGGCGCTTCATTCAAGAGAGCTGCTGGCCAATGAAGCTACAGAGCCGGGGAGAGGAAGACACGTAGCGGCCAACCAGCAGCGACACTCCCCGGATAATTATGCATGTTGGGGGGGGGGGGGGTGATCAAGAGGAACATATTGCGGTGCAGTAAACTCTGCTGTGGGGGTGGTATTGGAGAAAACATAGGTTTACTTACTGCCACATATTACAGCTGAGTCTGTCACACAGCCCCCTTCAAACCGTTACACTGTAGGCTGTGAAATGCTGTGAGTGTAAGTGTGTCAGGGTTTACATGTAAGTGAAAGTAAATGTGTGGAGTGGTGAAAGTAACTTGAGGGTGGGCTTGGGTGCAGTCATTACTATAAGGTGGCCTTGTGAGCCCAGTGCACTGTGAATTCATCCAGTAACCACATACAAATACACAAAGATGCTGCAAATTCAGAAAACATCTTCAGTTTGACACACACAAATTCACACAACAGTGTTTACTGTGAGAAAGAGGGTGTTATTGGTGGCCCGTGGGTAGGAAGACTTGAACCTGGGCTCCTTCCATTAGCATTGTGCTTTCATTGTTGGTCAGGGTCTGTGTTTGAAAAATGAAGACAAGTTTTAGTTGTCTCTAACTTTTGTACAACCAAATACCCAGCACACCTGCTGTTATTAACCTGGATGTATAGTGAAACCCAGCCATGAAATAATGCCCTGGTCAGGTGGACAATCTGTCACTCCTCAACAGATGAGATGCAGTTTTATTGCTTGCAGAGTGAAAAGAGGGCACAGACAAGGTTTATCATGCATGCAAATCAAACACTAAGTAACTGAAATGTTAAATGGTGTGTAGGTTAAATGCAAGAAGGAAGTCTAATTCAAGTTAATTCAAGAAAGATATAAAAGGATTGTAATGAGATGAGATATGCAGCTGTTCATTGTTAGATAGTTCAAGTGTCCCTTGGTGTGTGGACACAGATAGCAGTTTAAATTGTTTAAGTCTGGAGATGGATTTTTCCTGGAGACTAGAGTTCTTTGTAATAAAGGAATCATTAACAGATACATAATAGTTTAAATGGAACAAAATCTTCCAGTGAAATTTCCTTGGAGATCAACAATTATCTAAATCCAACACATCTCACTAAGCCCCAAACATTTGTCTCTATTTTCCCTATAACCAGCTGTAAATTTCCCTGTTTAAGAAATGACCAGCACATGATGGATCAGATCCTTTGGCATGACTGGATTTCTGTCATGTCATGTGATTTTCCTGTGATACATTGCAGTTTAGCTTCGTCCTGCAGCTCTGAAGCGGGACATTATGGTACTAAAGCTTCTACTCATGGAACAACAGATTACGATACTTTTATGGGATGTGGATCATGGGTCAGTGGTTCTCCCAGGGGATCTCCAGAGAACAGCAGCATGACTTCATTATTTCCTGCTGGCACAACAAGAACTAAGTTTATAGTCACCTCATACTGAGACACTGGCAGAATATCCAGCCCTAATCTGGGGTTGATTTCCATCACAGGGGAAAAAGTCTGATTTTAAAATCTTATGGTTTCCAATTCATTTTGCTCAGTGAGAGAGGGGAGAGATTTGGCAAATCTAAGACGTCTCAGAGGTCCAGAGCAGGCTGGACACGAAGCCAGGGTATTACTGCTATGTGGTATGTGGTTTACAGCAAACTGATCCACCAGGATGCTCCAGGCCAGGTGGTTTTGATCAGCTCTCAGGTCAAGCTGCTGCTCCTTTGTAAGGCACCAAAGCAAAGTCAGGAGACACACAATCTTTAAACACATTTTATTGTGTTATCTATGAAGCAAATAAAATGCTGGGATATCTAGGAACAAATCACATGTGTGTCATGGAAATATAAAAAGTGCAAAACCACATTGTTCCTCCTTATAAAAACAATTTTAAATAAAGATGAAGCATATCCCACGGCACATTAGACAAGGTCTGACCCAGCGAGGCTCAATGGTAGTTGTTACACAGCACCGAGTGAAGGGACCGAGGCCGGCTGGCATCATATTAGTACAAAATACAGTACACAATTACAGAAAGAGATGGGGTCACTTTGCAACAGCACTCATGATCCTTTGGTCAGTAAAGCCTTTTTTTTTTTAAAGCAGCTCAAGTAAATGAAGAACAATGGGAGCCTGTGCCTCACATATACTCATACTGCAGGCTGTCCCACTGAACAAAGTCTTACAAAGTATTACAATTCTTAACAGTGAATAAATGCAAAAGCAAAGGATTGTTCTTGTTTTATGTTCACACATTCCTGATAACAATAAAGCTATGAGTCAAAGCATGGTGCAAAAGAATAATCATGTAAAGACATAAATGTAAATATCTGCTGCAATGAGACTAAACATTTGAAGCAGACTAAAGAGCTCTATCCCAGACTGTAGGATAGTAACACATAATTAAACATTCATACACACATAATGTACATGCCAGAGTAGTAGCTGAATGATCTTTTACTCTACTTGGAACTAAAAAGGAAGCACTGCTTTACTGTGGTTTTTAAACATCAATTTTTTTTTGATTGTCTTCAGCATACTGTTCTTCAGAGCAGCGGCTGCTCTTCATACATCACAAGTTCTGCAGGATTGAAAATGCTGAGGAGACTGAACTGCATAGCAACAAGAATCAGCAAAGTTACTGAGAGCAGATGGGTTGGCCGGAGCCCTGCTTCCTGCTGCTTTATACCCAGCAGGCCTAAAAATAGCAGTGGAGAAGACTGAGAGCCAAAAAACGATGCTGAGATTGGCCGGATTTCATCAGTTTTTGGATGCGCCGTGACCAATGCGGCATGGCATGGCAGGGGGGAGATCTGCACATCGAGGTGTGACAATGTGGGCTGTAACCCCACGGACAGATCAACTCACTTTAGGATTAAAACTGAAAAGGGAAATCATTCATTAGGTCAAATCTACAGCCAATGACTCAAACATTCTTTCGCACAACAGTACAAGCATTTGCCAAAACAACACACATACAATACACAGCAAACACACGCACTGCAATATCTGCTGACACAGACATACACATTTTTAACTAGGCTGTTCCAATATGGGGAGTTAAAGCTGATTAACTTGACCACATTAATGACTAAAGGCACTATCAGTAACATGCGTCTCATCAGAACATGTACAAAACTCTGGGTCGGTGGGTGTGTATAAAACAGATGGTAAAGTCAAGTCAGTAAAAAAAACATCTTTGCACATTGTCTAATGTTGGTTTGTTTGCATATAAAATGTACATTCTCTATCATGCAGTAGCACCATAGTTTCTTGAGGTCACACTGGATCTCAAGAGATCCTCTACTTCCTCCTCCCGCAGTATTTGCCCTGACATCCTGCAGCTCCACCTGCAGCAGAGACCACCACAGTTACAACTCAGCATCAGCTAATTCACACATGTGGAATAAATCATCTGTATATACAAAAATATAAAGTCTGTCACCTCTGTAGACTCCTCCTACTGCTGAACTACCGAGGAAGCCCTTCATTGCACTGTACTTGGCTGCTTTGGCTGCAGGGGAACAGAAAACAACATTAGCTATTGACTTTGACATAAAAATGTTCCTCTGGTGGAGAAACGTTTAATGACTCTTCGACAACTCGTACTTGTGTAGTGTTTGACCACATTTTCTATTCACCCAGCCTACAACTACATAGAGGAGAACTGATGATGCTGTCCACCACCACTGAACCACTGAACATGTGGTACTAATGAATAACCCTAACCCTAACCCATTACAGATGGAATTATTGCTGAAGGGGGCAGATGCTTTGGTTCTACACAGAAAATTGATCTGATCCAATCACAAACATCCTAACACACAGAACTAGTGTAAAGGGGGCTGCAGTCGGGGGTGCCATCTCTGTCAAGATGGGATTCAAACCTATGACCTTAAGGTCAAGCAAAAGCTAGTAAGACAGACACATCATCACTTATGTGTGATGTAAATCACATAAAGTTACATGTGTGTGTGCTGTGTATTGGAGAGGAATGTGTGCACACATGCATCCGTGTGTTGGTGTGTGTGGTTGTGTTTCACAGAGACGTGATATAAATGTATGGGAGATAGGGCTCAGAAGTGGATTAACTGCAGATATCAGAGGAGTCCCTGATTAATGAAGTGGTCTCAGTTTTGGCTCTGGCCTGAGGTTCAGAGGTTGCCACAGCAATTTGAGGTGGTTGCCACGACGATAGAGGCACCCCATGCTGAGGCAGACGAGCATCAAGAAAGTGGTGATTTTCTGCTTCAGCGCTGGTCTCACATTTGGGCTTACTGTGAGAGTAGTAGCTCCTATCAGAAAAAGAAGCACACTGCAAGCATCCAGAATGTAATTCGTGGCCAGGAGCAGCGTGGAAAGAGAAATATTTCAGACAATTTCAGACAACTTATCCCATTCTAGTTGATGATGTGACACACTCTAGCCTGAACACTCTAAGCAATATACTCCCATTATAATCTCAACATTTTTCCAAAAATGATCATGGTTATTGAAGAGTGATGGATCAAAAACTATAATACCTATTGAAATGTAGATTAATACATCAATAGATGAGCCTTGTGTCTACATTTTAAAGTTCAAACGGAGTCTCTAGGTGAAAGTATGCCAGAGCAGTGGACGTTTGAATTGTCCAATAATTTTTCTTTTTTTTGCCTCCTCCCATTCAGCTGACCTCTGCAGCGTGCAGAGGTCAGCTGAGGTCAGCTCTGTGCATACTGATTCATGATGACATTTATTATTGAGTAGCACATGAATGTCAAAAATGCTGGTTAACAACATGCTGCCCTGAATTATTGTGCGTATGGATCAATCATACAAACATACAGTACAGGCCAAAAGTTTGGACACACGACAGTCAACGGACCTGAACCCAGGTTTGGGTTTGGGGTAAGCTGGACCGCAGAGTGAAGGCAAAAGGGCCAACAACTGCTAAGCATCTCTGGGAACTCCTTCAAGACTGTTGGAAAACCATTTTAGGTGACTACCTCTTGAAGCTCATCAAGAGAATGGCAAGAGTGTGCAGAGATTTGAAGAAGTTGAAGAAACTAGAATATAAGACATGTTTTCAGTTATTTCACACTTTTTTGTTAAGTACATAATTCTACATGTGTTCATTCATAGTTTTGATGCCTTCGGTGAGAATCTACAATGTAAATAGTCATGAAAATAAAGGAAATGCATTGAATGAGAAGGTGTGTCCAAACTTTTGGCCTGTACCGTAAAGGTCTTTTTAAGAATCCATAAGTATATTGTGCTCGATAAGCAGTGAACAATCAGCAAAGAGGAATTGATAGCAGCTCCGTCACTTTTCTCTGATCCTGAACTGCCGCCTTCCTGATACGGTGAGCGTATTACGTCACTTCCTGTTGTGTGTGCCTGTTGAGTTAGACGCTCTCCCTCAATCCTCCGTCTAGCTTTCTGCTAACTTAATCACTTTAAGCACCACTGCACGCTACGCTTAGCTCACTACACAAGTCTTTATAACTCTGGTCTATCACAGGACCCTATCTGTACTGCTGCACTCAACGTCCTAGAAACGCAAACTTACCTAGCATAGCTATGGCCTCTCTCTCTCCCTCTGCTTCTCCCTCCACTTCTCCTTCTCTCTCCTGCTCAGTGTGCTTGATGTTTAGTTATTCCTCTGCCTCCTTTAATGATAATGGTACATGTAACAAGTGTAGCCTGTTTGCAGTCCTGGAGGCGAGGCTTAGTGAGCTCGAGTCCCGGCTCCGCACCATGGAAGCTAGCCCTGTAGCTCAGGTAGCATTTCAGGCCCCCTTAGCCACTGCGGAGCCAGCTAGCCTAGCCGCCGCTAACAGCTCCCCCGCAGCTCCCGAGCAGCCGGGAAGCCAGGCTCGCTGGGTGACAGCACGCAGGAAGCACAAGTCCACACGGCCCGTGTTGCATCACCAACCCCTTCATGTGTCCAATAGATTTTCCCCACTCAGCGACACACCCGCTGAGACCCAAACTCGGCATGTTGGCTCTGTTGCTCTCAACGGCACCGCCGCCGGGAAGCCGACATTAGTCATTGGCGACTCTGTTCTCCGGAATGTGAAGGTAGAGACTCCGGCGAGCATAGTTAGGTGCATCCCAGGGGCCAGAGCGGGCGACGTTGAGGCAAATTGGAAGCTGCTGACAAAAAGTAAACGCAATTACAGTAAAATTGTAATCCAGACTTCGCCAGTCGGAGTTGACTAAGGTTAATATAGAATCGGTGTGTAACTACGCAAAAACAATGTCGGACTCCGTAGTTTTCTCTGGCCCGCTGCCCAATTTGTCTAGTGACGACATGTTTAGCCGCATGTGGTGGTTCCATCGCTGGATGTCTAGGTGGTGCTTAGCAAACAACGTGGCCTATATAGATAATTGGAAGTTTAGTTTCTGGGGAAAGCCTGGTCTAATTAGGAGAGATGGCGTCCATCCTACTTTGGATGGTGCATCTCTCTTATCGAGAAACATAGCACATTGTGTTAGTCATTCTAACCCCTGACAATCACCCAGAGTTCAGACCAGCAAGCAGAGCTGCAGTCTTACACGCCCCTCTGCAGGTTCCTATGTGCTGTCACCCACCCAACCCTGCTTATACCCCATAAAAACTGTGTCTGCCTCGAGGCTGTATAAGCCTAAACCCAAAGCTAGAGGAGCCAATTATAGCAACTTAGTTAAAATCAAAACCGCTACATCAGCAAACCAAACAAATAAAACTATTAAATGTGGTTTGCTAAATATTCGATCTCTCTCATCCAAGTCTCTGCTAGTAAATGATTTGATCACCAATCACCATATCGACTTACTAACTCTTACTGAAACTTGGTTGCAACAGGATGAATATGTCAGTTTAAATGAATCTACCCCTCCCAGTTACATTAACTACCATGTGCCTCGTAACACTGGTAGAGGAGGAGGAGTGGCTGCAGTTTATCAGTCAGATCTGCTTATTAACCCTCGACCTAATGTGTCATATAACTCATTTGAAAGCCTTACGCTCAGCTTCTCTCACCCAGACTGGAGAGCAGAGAAACCACTCTTACTTGCTGTGGTGTATCATCCTCCTGCTCCTTACTCTGAGTTCCTAGAAGAATTCCCCAACTTTCTGTCAAATTTAGCAATGAACTCAGACAAAGTCATTATAGTGGGCGACTTCAACGTTCACGTGGACGTCAATGACGACTGTCTGGCCTCAGCATTCAAGTTGCTTTTAGATTCAATTGGCTTCTCCCAGAGGATACATGAGCCCACTCACTCTTTTAATCACATCCTTGATCTGGTACTTACTTATGGAATAGAAGTGGATCACATCACAGTTTTCCCTCAGAACCCGGTCTTGTCTGACCATTCTCTAATAATCTTTGGATTTACTTTAACAAATTACACCTCGCCTGGGAAAAAATACCACTACAGTAGGTGTTTGTCTGACACTGCTGTTTCTAGATTTAAAGAGCTCATTCCAGCAGAGCTTGCTGCCACACCTTCTGGTAATACGATGAGCAGCTATGCTGATCTTACTCCCTCGCAGGTAGATTATCTTGTAGACAACACTGCAGCAACACTCCTTGGGGCACTTGATGCTGTAGCCCCTCTGAGAAAGAAAGTCATCAACCAGAAGAGAATAGCTCCCTGGTACAATTCAAATCTGTGCATCTTGAAGCAGAAGACCAGACAGCTGGAAAGGAAAACACACTCCAGCCAGCGCGAGGAAGACCGTCGAGCCTGGAAAGATAGTTTATTAATATATAAAAAAGAGCTTCGCAGCACCAGGAGTACATACTTTTCATCTTTAATTGAAGAGAATAAAAACAATCCCAGGTTCCTTTTTAACACTGTGGCCAGGCTGACTAAGAACCACAGTGCTGTTGAGCCATGCATCCCTCCGACTCTCAGCAGCAACGATTTCCTAAATTTCTTTACTGAAAAGATTGTAAATATCAGAACAAGGATCGGCAGTAGTGGACCACAGATTACAGCCCCTACGAAAGCACCTCCCAGACTTGGTGCATACTTGAACAGCTTCGTCCCCATCGACCTGTCAGACTTAACTTCTGTAATCACCTCCTCCAAATCAGCTACATGTCTGCTTGACCCAGTCCCAACAAGACTGCTCAAGGATGTCTTCCCCTTAGTTAACGCTGCTATACTGAACCAGATCAACCTTTCCTTAGTCACAGGCTATGTGCCACAAGCCTTTAAGGTGGCTGTCATTAATCCTCTGCTTAAAAAACCCTCTCTTGATCAAGATGCATTAGCCAACTATAGGCCTATATCCAACCTTCCCTACATCTCTAAGATCCTTGAGAAGGTTGTCCTAATGCAGCTTCATGAACACCTGCACAGTAACGAGCTCTTTGAAGCTTTCCAATCTGGATTTAGGAAACACCATAGCACTGAAACAGTACTGGTCAAAGTTTCCAACGATCTTCTTATAGCTTCCGACAGAAGTCTTGTCTCTGTACTTGTACTTCTGGACCTCAGTGCTGCATTTAATACCGTCGATCACAGCATCTTATTGCATAGACTAGAACTCGAAATCGGGATCAAAGGATCTGCTCTAAAATGGTTTGCTTCATACTTATCTGACCGATTTCAATTCGTTAATGTTAATAATGTCCATTCAAAGTACAGCAGAGTTATGTATGGTGTGCCGCAGGGCTCAGTTTTAGGGCCAGTTCTCTTCACTCTTTACATGCTCCCATTAGGGGATATAATCCGTAAGCACTCTATCAATTTCCACTGTTACGCTGATGATACTCAGCTCTACCTATCAATAGAGCCAGATGATAGAAGCCGCCTCATCAATCTGCAAGATTGCTTGAAAGACATCAAATCCTGGATGTCTTCTAACTTCCTTCTACTGAACTCTGACAAAACAGAGGTTATTGTGATTGGACCCAAGCATCTCAGGGACACATTCTCCAATCAGATTGCTACTCTGGATGGCATCACCCTTAACGCCAGTCCAACA
Organism: Caranx melampygus; assembly: GCA_019059645.1. Taxonomy (NCBI): domain Eukaryota; kingdom Metazoa; phylum Chordata; class Actinopteri; order Carangiformes; family Carangidae; genus Caranx; species Caranx melampygus. The sequence continues at coordinate 909,942 of JAFELL010002598.1, read as the reverse complement.
GCGAGGAACCTTGGAGTCATTTTTGACCAGGATCTTTTCTTCAGCTCTCACATAAAGCATGTGACTAGGACTGCCTTCTTTCACCTGCGCAATATGTCTAAAATCAGAAATATCCTCTCTCAGAGTGATGCTGAGAAACTGGTCCACGCATTTATTACTTCTAGGCTGGACTACTGTAACTCTCTTGTCAGGATGCCCAAAAACCTCTCTGAAGAGTCTCCAGCTGGTCCACAATGCTGCAGCGAGGGTATTGACAAGAGTTAATAAGAGAGAGCACATCTCTCCCATCCTAGCTTCTCTCCATTGGCTTCCTGTAGGATATAGAATAGATTTCAAGATCCTTCTACTTACTTACAAGGCTCTTAATAACAAAGCTCCAACTTATTTGAAAGACTTCGTCATTCCATACTGTCCTACACTTCGCTCCCAGAATGCAGGTCTGTTAGTGACCCCCAGTATTTCTAAAAACAGACTGGGAGGTAGAGCCTTCAGTTACCGGGCTCCTCTATTATGGAACCAGCTCTCTCCATGGGTCAGAGAGGCAGACACTCTTTCTACATTTAAGGCTAGGTTTAAGACCTTCCTCTATGAGAGAGCTTTTAGTTAGGGCTGGGTCAGGTAGCCCTGATCCATTCCATAGCTACGCTGCTATAGGCTTAAACTGCTGGGGGACACATCAGGTTACATGGAGCCTTCTCCTTCCTCTCCTCTCCTCTCCCCTCACATTTTGAACTGCCATTATTTGTTGCACTTTGTAGTCTGGCCTTGGTGTCTCGCACTCTCTCTGTATTTCCACAGATCTCTTCAGAGCTCCATCCCCCTGCACCAACCAACCAACCGCCGCCTCCATCACCTCCTTTCTCCTGCTGTTAAACCGGCCTGCACTCCCTGCTCATGACCCAGTCTGCCGTCCAGTAGTCCCATTAAGCTGGCCTTCCCTCCCTCGTTTCTCGTTAACTCACTGATTCCATTTCCATGATTTCCATATTTCATGTTGTAAATTGTTTTCTTTGTCTGTATACAACATCTATTGCACGTCTGCCCGTCCTGGGTGAGGGATCCCTCCTCTGTTGCTCACCCTGAGGTTTCTCCATTTTTTTTTCCCTGTTAAAGGGTTTTCTTGGGAGTTTTTCCTCAGTCGATGTGAGGGTCTAAGGGCAGAGGATGTTGTCATAATGCTGTGTAAAGCCCTTTGAAACAAACTGTTTGTAAAAACGGGCTATACAAATAAAATTGCCTTGCCTTGCCTTGCCTTGCCTTGCCTTGCCTTGCCTTGCCTTGCCTTGCTATACATCTGCTACTGGAGTCAGTTCTTGGAAATTTGAGTTCATTTTTAACCACGTGAATAATCTCTGACAAAATCTGACACAGCATAGCAATGTAAAATTGAGGGGCTGCTAGAAAATGTGAAGCTGAATTATAACACCATGATTCACAACTTGCCCTGCTTCTATTCCTTGTCACAACAGTGACAAATTGAAATGCCTGAGGAGTAATATGGAGTAAGTACAAATTGTTGTTGGAACTGTGCAAACAAGCTAAGTGAGTGGGTTTTGAAGAGTTTTTTCCTGACTTGTTCATTTTAGTTGGTGAAGGACTGATGTAACATCATCAGCAATGACTGAATTATCTGGAGTCACAGCTAGATCATGCTCTGTGAAGTTACCTCATAATCTCCTCTGTAAATTGAGCCAGGATTTTATGAATGCACATCTTCTTCATTTAAAGGCACACCAGGCCATCAGCAACTCAGACACTGTGAGATTAAACCAGTAGAATTTAGCTGTCTAAAACACTAGGTGTGCTTTCCTTGAAATAATCCCACCAGAAGTAATCTCAGATGTTCAGGAAAATGCAGATTATCACGCATTCAGCATGCTGGTTAGGCTGTGCCATCTGCAACCTCAAGCACACCAACCTACACCCCACCCTTCATCCAAATAATTTGACATGTCACCAACCTCTGCCAAAGAGCAGAGTTTATGAGAGAAGAGTTGCAAGATGAGGCACAGCATCACTTAAACAAGTTATTATCCATTCCTAATGGGCGCGTGGGGAAATGTGAGGAGGTCGGTGTTTGTTACCTTGTTGAGGAGTCAGTGGGGCTGGTACATATCCACCTAGACAACAGTAAAGATAAAGACAAATGAGAGATTAGTTGGTGCCAGCAGACAAATGCTTAGATGAAACCACTCCGGATCTGTCACAGTGGAAGATACATTTCCTCTGGCTGTGATCCGATAAGAATAAAACTGTTGACACTGAAGACGATCACATGGGAGGCCCTTTGCTCATCTCTAAACTGTCTGATTCAGGGATAACCTCAATGCACTCTCTCTTTTGCATTCATATCATACAGACACATAACTTTAGTCTAAACTGAATGTGAAAACTGAGTTTTTACCCAATAAATTTGTACAAATTTGAATAAAGTGAGCTCTAACACAGACTGCAAAGCCTAATTGTCTCCAGATTATGTTCTTAAATGAGAAAGCGATTCAATATTATTACAATTTGTTGTGCTGTCTACAGTAATCCAATTAGCCTCTGTAATTAGGTGCACAAAGATGTAAAATGCAGGTGACTGTCATTCGAACAATTTAATTGCCTCATAAAATCAACCTCCCATGCCCATTTACAAATCAAACAAAAATTCTAGGTTAAATTGAAAGGCCTCTGACTATATTCTGATTAAAGAATCTGCAAGAACATCAAGTGTGTGTGTAATCAGGATTTTAATGTGTATTAAATTTATTCAGATCATCCAGGACTTTTCAGTTTAACCAGAGATTAATTGTTGTTATAATCTTTCTCTCATATGTCAACCTCTATTATTACAGTGGAGAAGTGCAGAAGCTGCATTGTGTTCAAGGGAAGGAGTTCAGCATAAAGGGGGGAAAGAGAGAAGGTGAAACATGAGGGCTAATGAGCCATTAGGAGACATTCTCATCAACAGTGTGGAGCTTTACTGGATGTGAAAGCACTGCAATAACTGAGGAAGATGAAACTTCCTATCAACATCCTCTCCTCTCCTCTCCTTTTTCTTTATGCTCTCAGCTCAGGGGTGAACAGCGGGTCAGTTCAACCTGCCCTTTCATCTGTCCAGCTGTGTTACCTGGCCACTGGCAGTGGGACAATAATCTGCCTCCTGATCCAGAGACACGTATGAAAAGTTAAAATCATCTGTGCTCTAAATTCTTGTGTAGGTGGAGGCAGGTCTGGATGCCAGCTAATTTATTGGGGATGATGTTTGGATTCCAGTAGTGGCAAAAAACACAACGACAATCTATGAATGCCCTGGAAGAGGCTTTAAAACATTTTCAACAACTAGGCTGAAATAAATGCAATACTCTAATGAAGCGTTGAACTCAGCACTCTGTTGTCTTTTTAAGTAGATCCCCACCCCACCCACACACAAAGCAGCACACCACACATTATCCTTCTATTGTGTTCTTCTTTTGCCTCCACCTTCCTATGATAAATGACTCTATTCTGTTGTCTGTGGGGTCCTTTCCACTGATTTATTGCACATCCAATGCTCCTCCCAGGTCACCACACATAATATCATTTTACACTGAACACAAATACATACATACAAATACAATCATACATACAAATAAAATTCACTCAACAAAATCCTCATCTGAATGTGAAAGTTTGAACATCTACTTTATGCATGCACACACACACACACACACACACACACACACACACACACACACACACACACACACACACATACACATTCGTACACAGAAATTAACAGGATGCAGTTCTAGTACCTGGGTAGTACTGCTGGGGGTAACCTCCTCCATAAGGAGCTCCAGGAACTACTTGACCCACACCTGTAAAATAACAATAATAATAAAAACAGTTACCATAAAGACTTGGCAAACCTACAGAAAGAAAAATGTTGTACAATAAACTAAATTTAATCCAGTTGTAACACACATCATCAGTCTAATGAGGTTCTGTGTGTAAACTGTCAATAAATAGAGCAGTAATGAAGAATGACACAAACAGTGAGTGGATGCAGAGATTTTGACAACTTGACCTAATTTTCATTATTAGAACAAAAACAAACTATATTGGCAAATAAAAGTTATTAAACCATCTGTAGTAGCTTTACACACAGATGGATATGTCTGAGGCCACTGGGAGGAGGATTAGGGCCACGGGATTTTATGACTGGCCACTGTCTGTGGGGCAGTGAGATGAGGCTGCTGCTGTGTGATTACACTCATCCCTCACTGATTGGCAGAGGAAGAGGAGGACAGGCAGGACCACCAGATGCAGAACATGTGCCATATTAGACAACTATTGTTTCATTGCTCTAAAAAGATGAGAGCAGAAAATATTTAACAAACATGCAGTGGTCCACACCTGGCTGAAATCCACCACCACCACCTCCAAGATTGCCGTAGCCTGCTCAAACAAAAAGCAAATAAAGCAACCATGAGTGTGTATTCTTGTGTGATGTTGTGCAGTAAATACAAGTTGTTGTCAGCTTTTGTTTGCGACATGTAGCCAGTTGCTCAGCTGAAGTCACAGTAACAGCCTCCTCCAGACTTTCCCTGGCAGGGTTTTTCTATTTCAGGGCAGGAATCTCCAGGGGTTTGACTAATCTTCAAACAGTCACACTTAGATGTTGTACACAGTATTACAAACTGTAATCAGTCTCCACTGGGAAATGTTGTGTTGTTGTTATTTGCTCCATTTACAGCTGCAACACTGAGAGGATCACTGACATTTTGGTGGAGCTGGAATTTGTACATTTTTTTGCCTATATAACTAGAGGGGGCAATTTTATTTCACCACTGTTAACACAACTCCATAATTTCATTTTATCAGGTTTGTTTATACCAGAAATGTAATGTAATGTTTGTAACTATACAAATAAAAACTGTTCACAGGATTCAATACTGAAACATTGTAGGAGGCCAAGGGTGGAAGATACTTTGAACTGGTGGTGATACTGGGCAAAATATCATTGTTAGAAAACTATTAGGGACAATATGGCCTGGAATCATTTATTATCTCTTTTTTTCAGCACTTGTCCTTATAAAAATAATTCCAAATGATAAAATTGATAAAATTAACATAGCCTGGACCAGGACATGTGGCAGAAGATTAATGAATAGATTAACCAGTTACAAGTTATGATTCTCAAATCAATCCTACTTTTATGTGTGAAGCACTTACAATAATATCAGGAGACTTCAACCATGTCACCCTCTCCTCCCACCTGACTGGATTTACACAGTTTGTCAATTGTGCTACCAGAGAAAATAAAACCCTTGATCTGCTGTATGCCAATGTCAAAGAAGCTTACAGAGCTACTGCCTTACCACCACTGGGCAGGTCAGATCACAACTTAGTTTTTCTGCAGAACTGTTACAAACCCTGTGTGCAGAGGGAACCTTCAACTACACTCACAGTAAGGAAATGGACACCTGAGGCTAGAGAGGCTCTAAGGGACTGCTTTGAATGCACAGATTGGGATGTGCTGCTGGAAACAGATAAGAACAGTATGGACATTGACAGACAGGTTGACTGTTTTACAGAGTACATCAACTTCTGTAGAGACACAGTCATACCTACAAAGACTATACGCTGTTTCCCCAATAACAAACCCTGGATCACTAGTGACATAAAGGCAGTCCTCAACCAAAAAAAGGAAGCTTTTAGAGATGGTGACAAAGAACGGCTCAAACAGGTGCAACATGAGTTGAAGAAGAGATTGAAGATGGCAAAGTTGGAATACAAAAAGAAGATAGAGAAGAATTTACAACACAACAACATCTGTGAGGTGTGGAGAGGAATCAACACCATCTCTGGCTACAACAAAAAGAAAAGACAGCCAACAGTTGGTGATGTGGAAAGAGCTGATGAACTCAATCAGTTCTTCAACAGATTCGACACTGAGGTCATATCCCAGACCACTCCTTATCCACCTCCTTCTCCTCCTCCTCCTCCTTCTCCCCCTCCTCAACATGTGGACATCTCCATAACGGCTCCTTCCTCTCCTCCACAAGTCTGTTTCTCCACCATGTCTCCTCCTCCTCCTCCGCCTCCTTCTTCACCTGAGTGCATCTCCACTGCTGCAGCTACTCCCCTTCTCACACCTGTTCTCACACCTGTTCCTCCACCCTTGTCTGTTACAGAGACAGGGGTGAGGCTGGAACTCGGGAGACTTTGCTCTGGGAAGGCTGCTGGCCCAGATGGTGTGTGTCCAAGGCTGCTTAAAGACTGTGCTGCCCAACTGTGTCAACCTCTCCACAAGATCTTCAACCTGAGTCTTCAGTTGGGGCAGGTGCCGGCTCTGTGGAAAACATCCTGCATAGTGCCGGTACCAAAAAGAAAATGTCCGGCTGAACTAAATGACTACAGACCGGTGGCCCTGACTTCACACATCATGAAGACCTTGGAGCGGCTGATTCTGCGTCTACTGAGGCTTGAGGTCAAAAACAAACTCAATCCCCTACAGTTTGCATACAAAGAACACATTGGAGTGAATGATGCAGTCCTCTACATGCTCCACCGTGCCCTCTCTCATCTGGAGGAATCTGGCGCTTATGTAAGAATCATGTTTTTTGATTTTTCTAGTGCATTTAATACCATCCAACCCAACATACTCAAAAACAAGCTTAAAGAGATGGGAGTGGATTCTTCCTTTGTCTCCTGGATCACAGATTACCTGACAGAAAGGCCACAGTTTGTCAGGTTGTGGAACTGTTTTTCTGGGACATTAATGAGTAGCACGGGGGCTCCACAGGGGACTGTTCTTGCTCCATTCCTGTTCACATTGTATACAGCAGACTTTAAATACAACTCTGAGTCCTGCCACATTCAGAAATATTCAGATGACACTGCTATTGTGGCATGTATTAGAAATGGACAGGAATCTGAATATAGGGATCTGATAAAAGCCTTCAGTGACTGGAGTCACCAGAACTGCCTCATGCTGAACACCTCAAAGACAAAGGAAATGATCATGGATTTCCGTAGGTCCAAGCCCCCTCTTCAGCCAGTGAACACTTGTGGAGTGGACATCGAGGTGGTGACAACCTATAAATATCTAGGTGTTCACCTTGATAACAAGTTGGACTGGTCTGTTAACACAGATGCCCTCTACAAAAAAGGGCAGAGCCGCCTCTTTTTCCTAAGAAAGCTCCGATCTCTAAACATCTGTAATAAGATGCTTCAGATGTTTTATCAGTCTGTGGTGGCAAGTGCTTTATTTTATGCTGCAGTCTGCTGGGGAGGAAGTTTAGGAAAAAAGCAGGCAAAGAGGCTGGATAAGCTTGTAAAGAAGGCTGGCTCTGTCATTGGAGTAAAGATGGACTCTTTGGAGGAGGTGGTGGAGAGATACTCAATGAGAATGATGGAGGCCATACTGAACAACACAGATCATCCACTTCATAACACCTTGATGGATCAAAGAAGCAGCAGTGGTGGACGGCTCCTCTCTCTTCGGTGCAGGACAGAAAGATACCGAAGATCTTTCATACCAACAGCCATCAGACTCTTTAATCATGATGCAAATTTACGATGAGCTATAAGACAAATGAATTTCCCTTTGGGATCAATAAAGTATTTTCTATTCTATTCTATTCTATTCTATATAAAAATGTTTATAATGAACATAGTGGCCAAGCAAGACAACAGGCTTTTATATATAGAGATTTTTGTGTATGAAATGTAAGACATTTTAACACCTTGTAAGACCATTGAGTGAAAAAAGTAAGGTCAGTTTCTTATAGTTGTGTTGTGACACTAACAGGTCTGTTATATTACCTGGTTTTGCTGGTTTAGCACCAGCAACAGCACCAGCTCCAGCTCCAGCTCCAGCACCAGCACCAGCACCAGCACCTCCCAGTCCAACTGAAGAGGGATACGTGAGCCCACCTGCCACAAGAGACAAACAACTGGCTTAGATTAGGTGATAAAGAGCTACTGTGCTGTTGTACTGCTCAGGACTGTAAACCAGACAAAGAAAATTCAGGGATACTTTAGATAAACTGAAGGACTCTTCATCAGAGTATCCAACTGTCTCCTCATTCCTGATCCTACGCCCCACATGGATATTTATCAGCACGATAGCTAATTTCCTGCACAGGAAGTGCAATACGATGGCATCTCCTGACCAACTGTCACTTTGAGCACTGGGCTGAACGTACTTGCAGTTGTTTAAAGTTGGGGGAACACTGTGTATAAATGTTGTCAGCGTCCCCTCCTTTCATACATACCCTGTCCATAACCATGCAGATATGGACTGTATCCCCCTGAATTATGATGACAGAGAAAAGTGGCATTATTATCTAGAAAGTTGACTTGTTTTTCTGTGCGTTGTGTTAGAGATGAAATGATGATTTGTTTTTGACATTTCCTTATTATCTCAGGACTAAATTCGAACATAGATCCAAGAGCTTCATACAGGTAAAAAAAAAACAAAAAAACAAATGTCAAAGGTCAAACACTGCTGCAGTTTTCAATCAGGGACCGGCCCAGGGACAAATTGGTAATTTAAAAATCTGCCTGGAAAAGTACAGTTTTAAAGAGAAAAAAAGCTGATTTTTTTTTCTTCAAAAGGGAAAATGAATATGCAAAACATATTTATACTCTTGATTTTCCATATTTCCCTATTACCCAACATATAATGTACAGTAGGTCTAGTGTTCTTACTGTTCACAAATTCACATTTATTTAACATGCTGAATGAAATGTAGATCCATTCTAACCTCCTCCTGCTAGTGGGGTCCACCCTCCGCCTCCAGTTCCACCCACAGCTATAGAAGCACAACAGTATTAAGGGTTAGGAGATTTCTCTTACAAAAAGTTAAAAACATCACAAAAAACCCCACAGGTATACATTTTGAAATCAGTCTTTGGATGAACTGTTGAACAGGGCACAGAGACACACAAAACATGCACACACACACACACACACACACCTGGAGGTTTCAAAGGTTTCGCTCCAGGCAGAGCTCCAGGTCCTGTCCCAATGCCAGTACCTGCACCATAAGGAACTAAAGCACAGAAAAAAGAAGTATAATACTCAGTTACAATCAGTTTAAATCTAATCTGTAAGTGTTAAACGAAACATAAACAGAACTCACGTCCATAGCCTCCACCATAGGGATATCCACCTGCTGCACCTATGAAGTTAAAGCATCAGAACACTAGAGGTGTGAATTCTCAAGATTAAATGGCAGATTCAAATTTATCCACGAATGCATCAAAATGAATAAAAAATGTGTTTATTTTGGCTTTATACACTCCAGCTACTTATTATTAGACAAGATACCACCTCATCCTGTGGTTTGTTTCATAAATGATTAGATCTATGATACAGACAAAAATTCCCTAGTGAGTGAAAACTTGGGTCTCACCTAATTCAAAATGAAACCTCAATTAATGTTTATGATAGGAATATAAAGATGAATGTGTCTGAGAACAAAATTATTCCTACTTTATGGGAAAGAGTAGAGACTTTAGATATTATGATCAAATTTATAGATTTCCAGTTTGTAGATATTTGTGGTTATATTGTCTTCATAATGTTACATGTGTTCATATCTATTTGACCTCATGCTGTGTGTTTTCCACATTAGCACATACATACATTCATACAGTGTGTGTTGGTTTGTTCTGTCATTCTTAGATGCTCCTCTGGTGATTTAATTCAACATTTTTCCCATTTGTGTTGGACTCAGTGAAATTCAATGAAAACACCTTGAACTTGGTCTCCTGTCCAAAAAAAATGCCCTAAACCTGCTAACCCACACTGATGCACAAATATGATGAGTGTTCAGTCTGTTGGTGGATAATTGGGTGTAGAAAATTAGTATTAGTATTAACTGCTGCGTTTATCGATTCAAGTTGAGACACTCATTGTCTGGACCTAATATGCACCGTATGATAAATACAGCCTGAGAACGATCTATAATGATTTACAGGGTCATAAAAAATGTATTGATATATGATAACATCATATGGATGTTTCGATTCTGAAATGACAAAGCTTCATGGAAACAACAGGATAAACATGCAAGTATTCAGTTGAGTAATGGCACAGTAATGGTTGCATGTCTAAATTACCATTATGCATTATCAGCACCTATTTGTATGGATTTAATGTTAACTTTGTGGCAATGGAATGAACAAGATCAGCTTAATAAATATTTACTATATTATAGATCACAATCAGGAGAAGATGGAACCAGACAAAGATAAAGATGTTATGTATGAATGCATCACAAGAAGATTCAACAAAATGAGCAACAATGAGTTTGTTGTCATTGCAGAGTAAATATAAATGATTTATACTTATACCTGGTACAAATGGTTTAGGTGCTTTGCCACCTGTGCCAACACCAACACCTGGAATCAGCAGTATTCATAGTTATCATAGTCACACAGTGGTGGAGAGACAAGTATATACAGCTGTTGTATTTATCTTTGTCTCCACCATGTGGCCATCAGGGTGAATCACACCTCCACAATAGGGTGAAAAAAAGAAAAAAGATACATACAGTTCCCAAATCAATGAATGTAAACTGGCCTACCTCCAGGCTGTTGGACTCCAGTTGCAACTGAATAAGAGATGAGAGTTAAAGCCAAATGGGCTAAGAATGAATGCAAATGAGCCAGAAGACAGAAAACATACAATGCTCTGAGACAACTTAAACTGTGGGAAAAGGAACAGAACTCAAAAACTGTACAACAGTACAACATAGCAGGTTTACCTAATGGCTGCTGAAATTCATACTGACATTTCTCATTAAAATACTCCGCTACTATTATGACATAGGTTGGTTCTTAATTTCAACATATAATAATTTGGTTGTTGTATTAAAACATTCAGATCATCACAACACATGACCAGGTTTCATTTTTATTGTCTTAATTTAGATTTCTTACACATAAGAAAAGAGCTTAGAGCTTAATGGCCACAGCTATAAACAGTGGTTGTTTACACTCACCAGGCTGACCTTGGCCTGTGGCACCATCTGAAAACACAGGTAGATGTTACATCAATTAACAACCAGCATATATACTGTTAACTGACAGATATCATTGAGGACACATTAGATAAAAAACACCACGTCTTGTACAAATACAACAGACTATTGTGAACTGATTACGTCATTTGTACAAATTAAAATCAACAAACTGCTCTTACCAGGACGTGGTCCAACTCCTGCTCCACCTGTGTCGTAAAAAACAAGACTTTTAACGTTTTGTCACAGACCAAAATACTAAATTGTTGAGTTTTCATTTTTATAACATATTTACCAACACTTGTCCCAGCTGGAAAACAAAAAGACACACTGTTATATTATATCATTTGTTGTAAGACAGTATATGTACAGTTTATTGCATCATCATGGTGTAGTATTATTTAAATAGTCTCCTACATAATACTCACCACTAGGCTGAATAACTCCACCACCAACTGTATAAAAACAAACAGGAATAAAAAACAAACAAACATTACAGCAGGTTGAAGTATACAAGATGAAGTGAAGAAACTGCAAATGCATGCAATCATGAAATATGAACCCACCGCCTGCGTTCACACATCCACCACAAGGGGACGAAGTGCAAAAAGAAACAAATAAAGAAAGCCACATTAGTGAAATTGTCTTTCAAGGATTTTGTCTGTATGACTGGTATTGATACATTCATGTTAATAACAATAAAATACATATTTGATCTTAATGACAACACTCATTACACATTAATTTAACATGTTGGGAGATGGGAGGAATAACAAACAAGACGTACCTGTTTAAAAATAGACATTTATAATGACAAGAAAACTGTGTTGAGGCAGCAGGCAAACAAGACAACAATCTAATGACAGGCAATATTCTACAGTAGGGCCTTCATGCATTGTTTGGTATATAATGACAAAAAAGTTTGGATTGCTTATCACTTTATCATGTGACTTTGATGTAAATGGTTTAAGAATGTTTAAACTCTTGAAATATCACAAAGATGCCCCACTGTAGAACTGTAGAACAATTACTGCACTATAAAGCAGGTACTGATATTGTCAAAACTAACCTCTAAGAGCAAATCTAAGTCCTACTGTTAATTTGTCACCACCGTCTGAGTGTCTTCCCAGTCAGTAAATTAGATTTGCAACTACCCAAATAATAACAGCTATGGTATGATAAAATGTAACAAGCCACAGTGAGCTGTTAGTGAAAAAGTAGCACAAGACAAGTACTATTGAGAAAAAGAGACAGCCTGTGGCCACTATTGGCACATGGACAGGCTAAACCACCTCCTCTCTCAGCATCACAAGAAGCCTTACTTTAAAGGGACATTTCTCTCTTTGGATAAATCATGCCAAAATCATGTGTTACATATTTGTCATGCTGAAAGAAGAGACTGACTACAGCCTGTGTTCACTGTCATAAAAAGCAGGAGAGCAGTTGTAATATGAGTGCAAACTACAAACTGGTTTCTATGGTTCCAATCAGTATTTGAGAAGACAGATGTTTCCCATTTAATCAGGACAAAGTGAAAGTTCTGAATTTAATTTCTGGCCACATAAAGTATGAGTATATTCCTGTAAATTGTATAATTGTGTAATCATGCAGATATAGACAAACAGGTGAATATTTGCATCAGTGTTTTGCTGTTTATAACACTGATATGACATGCAAATGCAAAACACTTGGACTACACCAAACACTCTTAAGTGTCTCAGAAGTAATTGAAAAAATAATCCCATTCAAAAATATTGAGTGGATTGATTGATATAGTGTATCAGATACCACATTTTTAACTTTCATGGTCAAAGGTTTCATGCAAACAGGAGGTCTTACTGGGCTGTGGGACCTCTGGGGCCTTGCCAGTTGCGGCAATAGGCGCAGACTCTGCCAAAAGACAACAGGTAGCAATTTCATCCACTGTGCTTTGAACAGCCACAGAGGGAGAGAATGAGAGATACCAGAGAAGGCTGAAGCTGTCAGGGTCATCTTGATACTGCCACAGCTGGGAGACTGTAAGCTGGAGGAGGTCAATAGCTGGTAGCACTCAAATTAGAAACAACATGTGAGGGTTGTGGGCAGGAGATAGGTGAAGAAAATGTAAAAAGGGGATAAATGATGGTATATTACTAGCGCTATGGCCCCAAGGTGGAGTGCTATTGCCAAATATAAGTGGAAATGCTGCAGCAAGTTAGCCGTCTGTCTGTTCTTTGAAGTCCTGCAAGGCGTTTGCCGAAGGAGTCTGAATGACCTCTCTGGGTTACAGATAAATAAATAATACACGTCTATCCCTGATGGTTTAAAGTTTACAGTCAGAGCTGGTAGACTCAGGCTGCTTGTTGAAGGTGCAGTAAAGAACAATACTGTAGGTTTTTCCTGTAAAGTCCCTATATAGCTACTGCAAAAACATAAGAGACATAAACATAAACATAAACTTGATCGTACCTGGTCGAGGAGTTCCATCAGGAACCAAATCCTTTGCTGTTGAAGCAATGAACATGATCATTGATGATGTAAGATTAAAAAAGGCTCATTTATGAATATATGAAACTGTTACCTAATATTTTACCTGGCTTGACAGGAACACCTGTACCACCTGGAAATGCAATGGCTGAACCGTCTGGACCGCCACTAACACCTGTACCTGGAGTAGCTCTTGGTGCAGCAAGTCCCACTCCAGTGAGTCCTGCAAGATGCACACACGAGGTCAGTAAACGTTTGCCACTGTTATCTGCTACATTACAGTACAAATGATTACAACTCCTGTTGATATTGAATACAATATATCTTCTCTCTCTGGAGACTCTACTGTGGACTTATGAACACCTGACCTTTTGTATGACCTCTGTGGTTGGTTGTTATTAAGGGGAATGCCTTGACAATAACAATTCCTGATACAGACATTCAAGGCAAAGTAATATAAGTCAAAGGAGGATGTGACTCAAAACTCTTTGCATTAGAGTTGCCTCTACCTCTTCTATGGAATAGGAAGACCAGTGATCAAGCTTATGCCCATGAGGTCCAGTCAGGCTCGGCCCAAAGTGATAACACTAAGCTGCCCCTGTCAGGCGCACTTGGTATTTATGATGTAAGGGCCAGTTGGACGGTCAGTGAAGGCAGAGGACTAGTATGCTGACCCCAGGATAATGAAGAATAACACACACTAGAAATATGGTACATTTGGTGTTTGTGATGAAGGTGAAGAGGTCCAAACTCAAGATTACTGCAAAGCACCAGCTCTGGAGCCACACTCCTTAACAGGGCCTGCACAGTTTGTGATTCTCATTGATAGAACCTCGGGGTGCGGAGAGAAGTTTTTGCTTTTTACAGATGTGGTGGTTCTGTGTGTCTTTGATGTCAAGTGTGTAACTGGTCTGGAAAAGGGCCAACAGATGCAAGAAATGGTTGATTGCTCTCTTTAGGTTGAATCACCACCACAGGCAAAGGAGTTGGAGAACCCTGTGGTCTGTGGCTCTCTAATGAAGATAAGATGAAGCATGAGTCGACAGGCAGCTGCAGGTGGAGGGAGCCTGGCAGGACAACTAAGCTCTGGATTTACCAGTCAGTCTGTATTTCCTCAGCTAGAGGCAGGGGTTTTGGGTAACAACCAAAACAATGAGATCACAAATCCTGGCTGCTGAGGAAGACATTTATTCACAGGAAATGGTATCTGAATCTGTGAATTTCACTCACCGTATTTGGCTGCCTTAGCACCAGCACCACCTCCGACTCCTGCCCTCCCAAGACCTCCAGCTCCCAACCCGGCACCAGGTCCTACTCCTGCTCCAGCTCCTAACCCAGCACCTATTTCAGGGAAATGGAGAGTGTGGAGCATTAATTTATCATAAAAAAACGAACTAAAGTAATATGAATAACACAGAGAATTTATTGACAACATGTAACAGAGTATATTTATACATCCTGCTTTATTCTGCATCTGCAGCAAAGTAGCTATCATCCCCCTCCTTCTGCTGTTACTGCACCAGACATTCAAATTTGTCAATAAAAAATGTAAACAACAACAACAACAAAAAGAAATTATCTTACCATACTTAGGAGGTTTGACTCCAGCATCAGCTCCATAACCTGTCAGGAAGCAACATACATAAAACTCAACTGAAAGAGTGGAGACTTTTGCATTGAACAAACTCTTTGTGTCTGCACTGAAGCAATTTAAGATCTTACCACCGAAGCCACCCCTACCAGGAGGAACCTGACCCACTCCTGCTGGAACTCCTCCTTGACCAGCCCCCGGGACTGCTGTCGGAGAGAGTAAAGATCAGATTAACAGAAGATTGTAAAACCTGTGAATTAAACTTTTTTTTTTTTTTTAAGTTAATAGTACATTGTGCATAAAAATCTGTGCACACATACATTGGACTTTGGACAATTAATCACTACACTATCTGACAGTTCATCACAATCTTACCATATTTCGGGGGTTTGGCACCAGCAGCCAAAGCTGCAACACAATACGTCCAGAAAAGGTTAGATTAAAAAATAACAAAATAATCTTTCACTACTCATGTTGGAGGAAAAGTCTGTGGGGCACACTTACATCCATATCCTGGTAAAAATGGGACTCCTCGAGGAACTCCTCCTCCTCCTCCACCACCACCACCTGGAATTACTCCTGCACCACCTTGACCTTTAATGTGAAAATGCATCATATAATCATGATGATGCATGATATTCATTTCTATTGTCATCTCCAGAGTTTTAATTATAGCTACCATATTTAGCAGCTTTAGCAGCAGCGGCAGCGGCAGCAGCAGCAGCAGCAGCAGCAGCAGGGTATCCTCCTGCTCCCAGTCCTCCTGCTCCTATTTATTCAAATTTAAAGCTCGTGATATGGTTCAAATATGGTGTATTCTACTGGTAATTAAATTCATAGTATTATAGTTCTGTTTTCCCCTGTGCAGTGACATATAAATGGCCCCTGCTGATGAAGTAACCTCCACCATGTAAATAGTATACTGGCTTCACATCTATAAGTGCTATCAAGTAAACTATTAATTGTGATTTTAACTTCTCTGTATTAAATCATTCCTCATTCATGGCATGTTTTGGTATTCTCTGCACCACAGATCCACATGAGAAGTTTTGAGATTTGATAATTGTATCTCATTATTACCATATTTAGCTGCTTTGGCGGCAGCAGCAGCAGGGTATCCTCCACCTCTGAGTCCTGATCCTCCCAGTCCTCCCAGTCCTCCTGCTCCTCCTAGTCCCCCTGCTCCTGTGGAAAACAAGTGTGTATGTTGTGAAAGTTCATGCACCATAACCTTTCAACTACCAAACCACAACACCTATCACTGGGCTCTGCTGCTGAGAATCCAGATCCATTCACACAAGTACTACATTATTACCATATTTAGCTGCTTTGGCAGCCGCAGCAGCACCAGGATATCCCCCACCTCCGAGTCCTCCGAGTCCTCCAAGTCCAGCTGTGCCTCCCAGTCCTCCTGTTCCTCCTGGTAATCCTGTGGGACCACAAGTTTGACCAACAAGTTTATTCTTGGCAGTTTTTGCCTTTTATAGTCAGCAGTAGAGAGAAAAAGGTCTCCATCTATAATCAAACAGTGCATACGTGCTTACAGGGCATATGCTATAATTATTCAGTTATCAAACCAGACATTGTCCACAGTAAAGTGTAACATGATCTTGTTTGATGATTTCTCCAAAAATGTAGACTGAGAACTAATGGTTTTCAAATAGATTAATAAGGAAAAAATGAGGTGGTGCCATGAAACAAAACAAAACAAAAAATCTAAAATGTTAGTTTTTTGAGCATACATGTGGTGGTAGGGACATGTCACACAACTTAAGTTCAGTTGGACCATGTCTAAAATAAATATTTGAATAATCTATAATTAAACACACAACTGAACATGATTTTAATCCCCTCCAAAATGTCCATACCATATTTGGCAGCTTTGGCAGCAGGGGAGTATCCTCCTGGTCCCACTTGTCCTCCTGCTCCAAGTTGTCCTCCTGACCCTACTTGTCCTCCCAAACCTGGGAGGGAGAACAGAAGAAAACCATTATTACCCATAGGGGAGCAGAATTATACCTAACACTCATTAATAAGATAATAACCTCACAACATCACATAATGTTGAGCTGGAAAAAGTCCATATGATATTTCCATTCATGTACCATACCATATTTAGCAGCTTTAGCAGCAGGAGAGTATCCTCCTGGTCCTACTTGACCTCCTGGTCCAACTCCCCCTGTCCCTAGTTGACCTCCTAACCCGGGGGGGGGCAGAGACCATAATTATAGACAATATTTAGGGGGAGGGGACCATAATTTTTAGAGCTCATCACATAAAAATAATGAGTTAAGTTGAAAAAAGTCCATATGATATTTGCATTTGTACACCATACCATATTTTGCAGCTTTGTCAGCAGGGGAGTATCCTCCTGGTCCTACTTGGCCTCCTGGTATGACTCCTCCTGTCCCTAGTTGACCTCCTAACCCTGGGGGGGGGTCCACACTGAGTGCACACTTTGTACTTTTGAATTTGTGTATGATAATTTTGTTTTGTTTATGATCATTTTATGCACCATACCATATTTAGCAGCTTTGGTTGCTGGTGAGTATCCACCGGCCCCTGGTACACCAAGGGGTGCCCCACCAGGTACCCCACCAGGTACCCCACCTGGTACTCCCCCTGGTACTCCTCCTGGTCCACCTGCAAGAGAACACTCACAGTGTAAGGTAACTGCTGAACAGGCTGTCTGTCGC
Organism: Caranx melampygus; assembly: GCA_019059645.1. NCBI lineage: Eukaryota > Metazoa > Chordata > Actinopteri > Carangiformes > Carangidae > Caranx > Caranx melampygus. The sequence goes on along the minus strand of JAFELL010002598.1, from coordinate 892,186 downwards.
CTGGAGGCTGAGGAGAGAGTGGTTACGTATTCAACAGTAGAGGGCGCACTGTCACTTCTCTGCCTGGTAACAAGGGCCAGTCTGAACCATTTTTGCCAGCTGCATAGAAAAGGAGAGGACTCAAGGTGTTTTTTCAAAGCTCTCAGCGGGACTTCTGGAGTCCCAGGTCTAGTTTTTTCTGCGCAACGGGGACATGTGCATCCATTTGACCTAGCCCTGACCAGATTCTCCACAGCGATCCATGCCCTCCACCACCCTAAACCTCAACATCTATTTTTCAATGGTCCTTTGAGCTTGATCAACGGATTACCGGGGAAAGATGCCTAACCCCGAGCCAGACGATGTGGTTCCCCCACCACCACGGCAGAGAGCAGCTCCCTACCTCTTGGATTATGATTTTAATGGACTAGGATCTCAGAAGCGGGTCCAGAGCCAAGTCCCTCAAGACACGAGAGAAGATGAGCAGTTTGGAGCAGAGGCATGGTCTGGTGCCACAACACCTATCAGCCAAAGCCATGCACCAGACCAGAATGTGCTGGATGAGGAGTGGGAACAGATGTTGGAGGAGATGCAGGATGATCAGCGTCAACCACCCAGCCAAGCCCCAGACTCCCCATCTGGTGGCAGCAGGTCAGCCAAAAGAATGCAGCTCTGAGACACCAGGCAAGCCAGGTGCCTGAGCTCATTGCAGCACTAAAAGAGTTGAAGCAAGCCAATGCCGACCTCCACCAACAGGTGGGTAATCCAGTGAGTGAGATCAGGAACAGCTACACCACATGTAGCTTTGCCCCCACGCCTATTCCCAAGCTCAGACATCCGTGGATGGGAGAGTTATCACCAAACACCAGGCTTAATGCCGTTTAGAGGATATCCTGTTAACCACAGAGAGGCATAATACCCACCTCCCAGGCCTAGTGACATGTTAGCAGATGATCTCTTCCACCTCAGAGTTTCACACCAACTACCAGTGGAACCCCGTACCCACCATACTCCTCTGTCCCTCCTAAAGCAAGTTTCCCCAGGGCAGATCAGTGGTCAGCCTATAACCTCTATGAATCCACAACATGGTTATGCAAACAGAGCCGATGTTGGCTACTCCCCGTATCGTCCACCCTGTGCAGACCTGTCATTCACTCAAGAGCATACTTACCGAGGACCAAAGCCATCTATCCCACCTCTGATGTCACCAGACCCCAGATAATTCTCAAGGATAAAGATTTCACTGGAGAATATCCTCCCAGGTGATATCACTGAACAATTCAAGTTTCAGATCGTCACAGATCACCTCAGCTGTGAAGAGGCCTTGCTTGTGGCAGACTCGTACAATAACTCCAAGCAGCTTTACACAGACACAGTGGGGGTCCTCACCAAGATGTATGCACAAGCTAGCTGTACAACGCATCGCAGAGTTGATGGATGGTCCAACTTCTAGAGATTCATCCACCTCATGAGAGTAGCTATTCCCACAATCACTGACTTGGCTGAATAGCTGGAATATGAGCTTGAGGTGCAAGAGGACAGTGTGAAATGTGCCAGCTATAGAAGAGAGGAGTCTCTTTACCAGGAAGAAAGAAACCCGGAGAGACTCAAAGCCTGCCAGCAAACCCACCACTATCCTCATAGGCACGGGTAAGGCAACAGAGCCAAACACTCCCACATCCCCATCAGCACCAACACCAGTCCACAGCCTCAGCAAGAAGGAGAAGGGGACAGCTTACTGTCCATATTGTGATAATAGCAACCACTATCTGAACAACTGCACCAACTTCTAGCAGCTGAACAGAGAGCAGAAGGAGGTGTGGATCAGAAGCAACAACTGCACCCTGAAAGCTCCCTGCAAGACATGCAATGGGAAACACCTGCTTGTGCTACATGAGGTGAATGAGAGAGCGGAGGCTGAAGCACCAGAGACAGCCACATCTGAGAACTGTCTCGTGAACACCACTGGCAGAGTTCTGTATGTTCACCGCCCCACCTACAACTGCAAGGTCCTCCTTAAGATCAGCAAAGTTATCATAAGGAGTGGCAACCGGTCACTGGAGGCATATGCTGTTCTTGATGATGGATCAGAGTGAACCATCCTTATATCCTTATATTCCCTATATGCTGCAGCCAAGAAGTTAGGCCTGAGAGCCCGAAGAACTAGCCTTGTGCACAGTCAGGCAGAAGCTGCAGGTGCTTCATGGGGCAGCTGTGTCCTTCACCATATCTCCAATCGATGATCCCAAGAAGCAGTTTGAAATCCAGAGTGCATTCACCGCTAATCAGCTGGGACTGGCAGAGCACACCCATCCCACCAGCAGAAGTACAGACAATTTGCCTCTACAGACCCTGGACAAAGTTCATCCAGTGCTACTCATTGGCTCTGACTGCACTCAACTCATCACACCAATAGAGCCTGTTTGGTTGGGCCCTTTTGGTGGACCAGCTGCTGTCCGGACGCTCTTGGGATGGACTCTACAAGGCCCAGCACAAGACATCAAGCTCAGCCTTAATGTACCACAATGTCTCTTCACCTCCATATTGTCCCCACTTGAACTCTTCTCTCATGTGGAGAAGTTGAGGCAGATGGATGTGCTTCCTTATCGCAGTGAGAAGCTGGCCACAAGATCCCGTCAGGACCAGGAAGCCATTCACCTCCTTCAAGAGCAGACTGTCAGAGTGAATGTCGATAGCGTCAAGCGCTACGCTATGCCCCTCCTGAGAGTTAATGACATGCCTCAGCTACACGCTCCACCCGAAGCTGTCTTGCAGCAGCTCAGAAGCATTGAGAGGAGGTTATTGAAAGACTCAGAGCAAGCCACTGCCTATCAAGCGGAGATCCATAAGCTGGTAGACACAAGCTATGTTGTGAAGGTGGAGCCAGATCAGGTGGAAACCACAGAAGAGTCCTGGTATATACCACACCCTATAGTCCAACACAATGGAAAGAACCGGGTGGTATATAACTGCTCCTTCCAGTATCAAGGCCACAATCTGAATGAGCTCCTACTTCCAGCCCTCCCTGAAGCCCCTCATTACTGGCTGTGCTTCTTCGCTTCCAAGAGCATTCTCTTGCCTTCAGCAGTGACATCTGAGGGATGTTCCACCAAGTGCGGCTGCTCCAAGCAGACAGACCTCTGCTGCGGCTCCTGTGGATAGACCTGAAGACAGAAAGCCCACCAAGTGTGTATGAGTGGCACATGCTCCCCTTCGGAACCACCTGCAGTCCCTGCTGTGCAACATTTGCATTGCAGAAGCACGTGCTGGACCACAGCCAGCCAGGGGAGGAGGTACGAGTCATCATAGAGAAGTCGTTCTACGTAGACAACTGTCTACACAGCCTCACATCAAGAGAAGCTGCCAGGGCAGGATTTGAGCTGAGGCAGTGGGCCAGCAACAACCCATCCGTCATCACCCACCTCCCTTCTGAAGCCAGGTCAGACACATGCGAACTATGGCTCAGTTATGGTCGGCCAGATGTCCAGGAGTCAGCCCTTGGACTACACAGGCACTGCCAGTCAGACACTCTGTCCTACAAGCATCGCATGATTGATTGCTCAGTGGCCACATTGAGGAACATATATAAAGTTCTTGCCAGCCAATATGATTCTCTTGGCTAAATAATACCCTACACCACCAGAGCAAAGGTCCTTGTTCAGTGCTTGTGGAACAAGAAGAGGGATTGGGATGACCCGCAACTCCCAAATGACCTGCTGCATTCCTGGTGCTATGGGAGGCGGAGCTGGAACGCCTGCCAAAGGTAATCCTGCCCAGGTGCTACTCCAGTGAAGATATGGACCACCCCTGCAGTGAGAGAGATATCCATGTGTTCAGTGATGCATCAGAGCAGGCATATGGAGCTGTGGCCTATCTCAGGACTGAGACCCCGCAGGGTAAGGTTGAGGTTTCTTTCCTCGCTGCACGGTCCCGTGTGGCCCCCAGGAAACAGCAGTCCATTCCTCATCTGGAATTGTGTGGGGCCCTCACTGGCGCGCAGTTTTCCAAGGTCATTACCACAGAGCTGACCCTCCCCATTCATAGCCTCACTCTATGGTCTGATTCATCAACCGTTCTCGGCTGGTTGTCATCAGATTCATGCCGCTACAAGGTTTTTGTGTGGTGGAAATCCAAGAGCTGACAGGGTCTGCTACATGGTGGTATGTGCCATCAGGTGACAACCCAGCAGACAACATCATTCAATTGTCACTCTCCAAGATCTGGTTGATGGTGGGAGGTGGACCCACGGCCCAGCATTCCTGCAGCAGCAACCAGAGAAGTGGCCGAAGACCCTGTGTTCACCTCATAATGAGTCAGAGAGTGAGATGAAGCAATCTGCTCTAGCTGTGCTGTTGACTTCAGTTTCAACTGTGCCAGATTCACAGCAGCACCAAGCCCTGAGTGTTTATCTGGAGGTCACTGCCCACCAGCTGCATGAGGCAGCCGACCTTTCAAACCCTGTGACCGTCGATGACAATACTGCTGCTGAACTGGAAGCCTTGAGACAGGAGCTATCACTGGCTCCAGAGCTTGACGAGGCAACAGGAATCATCAGAGTGGGAGGCTGTCTCTGCCATTTCAGCGACCTCACAGCAGACACAATTTACCCCATCGTTCTCGACCCAGGGGTGCCTGCAAAAATTTTTCATAGGGGTGGCCACGTGGGGCCACTTAAAATCTTGGAGTGGCACACCAAGCACAATTATTATTATTATTATTATAGTTATTATTATTCTTCTTCTTATTATTATTATTATTTTAATATACTGTAGTATATAGGCTAGTAGAAAACTATGAGAAAGACTTAAGGAAACACCTACTGATATACTTTTATTATGTTTATTGTGTTACATTTGATGTTACTGATCTAAAGTGCATAGACTAATAACAGTACAGTAGTACAAGGGTTAGGGTAGTACAATAACAGTAGGAAGCTAAGCGCAGTGCACAGTGTGGTGGTTTTCGGCTGCCTATTTGGTCATAATAGGTTTACATGTACCAACGTAGTGGGGACATGTCCCCAGCATCCCCAGCGTATCCGACACCTATCATATCAAACTGTGTGACTGGCATATGGGGGTGGCCATGGCCACCCCTGGCCACCCCCTAATAGACTGGTCATACAGGATTATGATGTCAAGCTGCATCATCCGGGGTCTGAGAGGCTGTTTGCAGAAATCAGGAGGAGGTACTGGATACTGCGGGGGCTTGAAGCAGTGCGACGACACCAAAGGAAGTGCACAGGGTGTAGAAAGTGGAAAGGGAGACCAGTTCCACCCAGGATGGCTGAGATCCCCCCAGGTAGACAGCGCACCTTTCAGCCTGCCTTCTACTCCACTAGAATCGACTGCTTTGGGCCATATGTCATCACGGTTAGCCGCAGAAATGAGAAGAGGTGGGGGATACTGTTCAAATGTATGACAACCTGAGCAGCTCGTGTGGATTTTCTCAGCAGTATAGACACCGGCGCATTCTTGATGGCTCTGAGATCTTTATCGCCCGACGTGGAAAGCCTCAGGAGCTCCTGTGTGACCAAGGAACAAATTTCAGAGGGGGAGAAAGAGAGCTGCAGCAGGCTTTCAAATCCCTCCAACGCAAGCTCCAAGCCCAACTCGCCAGGCAGCAGATCAGATTTGCTTTCAACACTCTGGGATCACTGCAGTTAGGAGGATGCTGGGAGAGAGAGATTCGTTCTCTGAAAGCTGTGCTTCAGGTCACCATTGGGAGCCAGACAGTCACAGAGGACGTGTACTGTTCTCATTGAGAAGGATCCCCAAATTCCAAACCTCTAGGTTATGTCTCATCGGACATTGTGGACCCTGATCCCATCACTCCCAACTGCCTCCTCATGGGGCAGTGTGATTCATCCCTACCCCAGGTTGTCTATGAGGGTCCTGAGATCATAGGTCGACAAAGATGGCCAGATACTGGTTGACCAATTTTGGAAGCATTTCTTCAAACATTACCTTCCTGAACTCCAGGCCCACCAGAAATGGTGGACTGAAGCCGTGGACGTGCAAGTAGGAGATATTGTTATGATTGCTGACAGCCAGTTGCCCTGGGCCCTCTGGCCTGTGGGAAAGGTCACTCAAGTCTTCCCTGGAGCTGACAACTGTGTTACGTCATCCGAGGTGTTGGTGAAGGACAGGGCGTACACCCAGCCCGTGGCAAGACTTATAAGTCTCCCTGCCCTTCCTGAAGAAAGATGATGGCCTTTTCTAATGTTTGAATTCACTCCTTGAATTCGGGGGCAGCTGTTGAAAAGGCTGTCTGTCACCTGGGGGCTGAAGAGAGAGTGGTTATGCATTAAACAGTAGAGGGCGCACTGTCACTTCTTTGCCTGGCAACTCAAGGTGTTTTTTCAAAGCTCTCAGCGGGACACCTGGAGTCCCAGGTCTAGTTTTTTCTGCACAACAGGGACATGTGTGTCCATTTGAACTAGCCCTGACCGGACTCTCCACAGCGATCTGTGCCCTCCACCACCCTACAGCTTAACACCTATTTTTCAGTAACATTAAATACTATGTTTGTATAGATATATAGACACATTCTATATGTTGAGTGAATAGATAATGTGTAAAAGGATGTGTGAGGACATGTTTCCATGGAAATTTGAGAGTTCTCACCATATTTAGCAGCCTTAGACCCAGCTCCATATCCTAAGGTAAAGTATATAGAGTTAGCGTACCATTTTTACAACTCAAGTAAATAGAAAGCAGAATAGCAGAAAAGCATGATTTACTTAAACAACAGATTACAGACTTTTGTCTTTATCTTAACTTTGCTGGATATCATACCTCCTGGCACCTGCGCTGGATACAGGCCACCAACACCACCAACTCCACCGACACCTCCAGTGCCACCCAAACCTGGGAGCCAGAGAGCACAGTTATGAGGCAGATACAAATACACTCAGTATGGTCACACAACACAATAAGTCAGTTTTTATTAGGAAAACAAAGCAACAAAAGGAAAACATCATCTTGGTAATGATATGGTACACTACCATATTTTGCAGCTTTAGCCTGAGCAGGTGAGATGCCCCCGGGCCCCACCCCTGTGGAAAAGAAAAATACATCTGTCTAATGCCTTGTCTAATGTTTAGCCTTTTCTACCACTCTTGTTCATATCAGTTAATGGGACATTTGCATTAACACATACCAGTTCCAACAGGATATCCAGGTATCGAACCAGGGCCAGCTTTGCCTCCTGGCAGTCCAGCTCCACCAGCACCAAAGCCACCATAACCTGAAATGTTTTAATTAGACACATAAGAAATCACCTCTGCATTTCAAGTCATCCCACAGTTCTACCAAATCTGTGCAAAGTGCAAACAAATATTAGTACCATAGGGAAGTTTGCCACCCCCAGGTTTTGCTCCATAGGCACCTGAAGACAAAAACATGATGATGAGAGGGAAGTGCAACAACTAAGTTAATAACATGTCAAACATTCATAATTTGAGAGAATCCTCATAGTTCAAAGCCCCTACAAAGAACTTTCATTTTGTGCTGATTTTGGCGACCCCTGTGGACAAAAGCGGAATGAAGACTGCATTGAAAGGCATTGAAATCAATTCACTTGACTTAACTTAGTTCATGTTTCTTTGAACTGCATGAACAACTAGATTATACCACTGAAGAGGATAGTTAGTAAGTACAAATTTTAAATCAAGCAACTTACAACAATAGCATTATTCTGTTCAGTTTCGTGAACAGTTTGGTGCTTTTCATTTGTTTGAACTATAGGTGCTACTTTCATCGGTAGTACCTGGTAGATCCAGAAATCTTCAGGTTCACCAGTGATAAACCCACCATTGAAAACCTTAGAGTGGTACCCATACTGAAGAGGTATCCATTGGTTATCAGGTCAAGGATGGTCACAATAATGTGACTTACACAAAGTTAGTCTGGATTCAGATCTCACCTTGCACTTTGGGTGATTTGAGGGGGTATCCATGGAAAACTCCTGGCTGCATTGGTCCACCATACCCACGTCCTCCTGTGTCAGACGATACTAATTTAAATCTTGATCAAATTATCAGCTAATACCAGTAACACAGTAAAACACAGCGCTATTTGTTTGTAATAAAGCAACAATCAAAAGTAAGGTTACCTGTTCCTGGACCTCCTCCACCACCTCCGACTACATAAGACACATCACAGCATCCAGTCAGACATTTCATAGTCCACTTTTTTTACTTCAATTGTTTTCACTTATCTTTTGTTTTTAAGTGTTTAACTGATGATATCTACTGTACTTTTTTGTTGAGAAATCGTTTACAGCACTGTGTTGTATATCCATTATCCAGCTGCTTTTTCCCCCAGGGTTGCTGAGTAATTCAACACTGATGAATAAAATTTGAAAACTTACTTGACTTTGGATTCAGGCCAGTGCCCGTGGCCACTCCAGGTAGAACTCCACGTCCACCAAACCCTGACGGACCCATAAGAGAGCAGAAAACCAGCACACTGAGCAACACTTGTTTTCAACACTGACATGGTGAAACATTTGACAAGTACTGCACGCGGTTAATCAGTGAAGTGACAAACCTTTTCCTGGCACCAGTCCACCTTGGTAAAGTCCAGGCACACCCACACCTGCCACAGCCGATGAGAGAAGACATTACATCCACATTCAAATACATTTTAAGGATCTGGCATACATTAGCAGCAATAACATAGAGATGACAAGGACAATGACATGCTTGTCAGTCATTATAACAAAACAATACCACAATACGGTCATAGTGAAGCCAGACAGGATATAGTAAACTGCTGGCAGCTTATAAAACTGGTTATTGATTGCACCTGCATACGTTTTATTGTGTTTGGCTTCAACTCTTGAAATGTCTAGTTCTGTTGTAGACGTGAATTTTATTTTAGCAGGAAAGTAGTTACATGTGCACAGAATGGACCAATTTCTTAACAGCTGCAATGAGTGTAGATGTGTTTCAAGAAATGTTAGGTTTGCTCTTTCTATTATATTCATCCAATGAAGAGATATCATGATTTGTTGGAAGATGCATTTACGTTTAAGGTTACTTATAGTTTGCACATTATATTATTTAAAGGTTGTTTCTGCCTCTGTTTTGTCCAGTTTCTCCTCACTGTGTAGAATGAGCACCACATCTATAAGTGTATTGAAAATGCAATATATCCAAACAATCACATCAACAACATCTAATTATTTTTGCTGCAATATTACTGTTGAAAATCTGAGTAAACAAATACAGGTGAAGCTAATTTAGACAAAAGTGAGGTAATCTCACATGAAGAGGACCAACATTTTTTTTTTTTTTTTTGCAGTGTCTCTGAACACCTGCCACGTGCAACGGAAAATGAAGTTTTTGTGTCTCTGCTGCCTTGTAAACAACATCCTGGCTGCCTCCAGCTTTTATGAGTTTATTGTTGAGTCTACTTGAGTCTAAACCTGGCACTTTGGCAGCTTTCTTTCCAGCACCAGCACCAGCCCCTCCTCCTGGAAGGCCTGTTTGAGGAATAACAGGTACTGAAAAGAAAAAAAATATAAAATGTTACTTGGCCTGTTGAGGGCCATTGCACGTGTTTCACGTCCAGGTGTTAAGTCCAAACAACTGAAACTGTAATTCCAGCCCCCCAAAGACACTATTAACAGCTCTCTTTAAAATTGTTACTTTATTACATCCTGATCAGGGATATCATTTCCACTCTACCTGATGAAGAGCGAGTGTGGGCTCAGAATGTTGTACTTGGGAAGCACAAATCACTTTATGACAAAAGTAATCACTGTTAGGGAAGAATTCCACTTCTCCATATAGTTTGTGTAGTTAAAGGTCAATCCCTCTTCATTTATAGGTGAAAGTTGAGAATTAGATGTTTTCTTTTAGATATATTGCTAGAGACAGTTTATCTGACCTGTACTCTCTCCCAGGACATGCCAAGGCCAAGTTCATTCCTCTGGCGCCTTCGCCAGATAACACTCTGAGTGAGAGAGACTGTTGTTGTTCTCGTGTCACCTGGATGGTGTGAGTCTTTATCTTAGTGTTTATGCCCAATAGCCAATGGAATGTTAGCACATCTCCCTTTGTGGGCTCGGTCCACCTTCCTAGTATATGAATCTGAACTTTGCAGCTTGGCCCTCAGAATTGAGGTGGCATCACGCACTCATGTTGTGTCGATGACTCTTCTGTTCTCCTTGATCAAGTAAATTAAACTTCTTCAGTATAAGACATCCGAGACTCCGGTGCTTCTTCTTCCTGCATCATCACAGAATTTCTCCCTAACAATCACAAGCTACGAAAGGTTTGACCTCTCTCTTTAAAAAAAACAAAAAAACAGTGCAAATCAAATAGAATGATGTGTTGAATGATGTGTTGTGTCATGCTGTTTGAGAGTGTGATAACTTGCCTCCAGCGGGCACTGCAGCTCCAGCTCCTCCAGCTCCAGGACCTCCACCTGCCCCAAGCACAGGTCCTCCTGCTCCTATTCACACACACAGAAAATGCCTGGACGTAAATATAAAATATGAATATAATATTTCAGCTGAGCTAATAAACTCACAATTAGTTACACACCAATGAAAACCTTGCAACACAAGTTTTCTGTAGCTGTATATCCAATGACCACTAGAGGGCTCTGTGACACAGAGAAGCAGTAAAGAGCAGGTATGTGGCTGGAGCCAGACTTCACCTCATCAGCAGGGAGCCAGATCCTTCAACTGACCATTGGTATTGAGAGTAGCTAATCTGGTCCTACTAGTCTGTCATCACTGCATGATCAAAAGCAACATGGCCGATGTTCAATCTAATCAGGAGAGGCAGCCTGCATGCATGGCATTTGCCTTGCCTCATCAAATGCCTCATTTCTTTGGCTATTCCCTTGTGTAGGAAATGAGCTGTCAGCCTCACATGTGAGGGAGTTTGGCAGCAGAATAAAACACATTCATTTATTTGTTTAAACTGTTTTTTTTTTTCTCTCTTTCATTTTTTAATCTTAAATTCCCCATACTTTGCCGGACAGACATTGCGCACTGCCTGTAAGTATGTGGCCTGAGAGATTTGGTGAGTAAAAGTTTGGCAAAGGGATGTTTTGTTTTATCTGTGCTCTTTCAGAGGAACAGGTTGTTATTTTGAGTGTCATGAAAAGAGCACAGACTGATTCTGTGGACTGAGGTTTCGTCACTGCCAACCAATACTTAAGAGTAGGCTCTTTGCCATTGTACATTCCTGGCCATGAGTGGACCCTCCTGAGTCCATGTTTAATCAGCCTGTCTAATTTAAAGCAAATCATGTGCATACAGAGAGCAGAGAGCGTAAGGTCATGCTCGGGCTCTGCTGAAGTCCAAACTGTCCGGGGTTTGCAGGTACATGATGAAATTGTAGATGTGATTGCCAAACAGTGTTTTTCATTCTGAGTTACTATTAATGTGAAATATTCATTTTGGCTTTCTCACAACATGCAAGCAGGCCAATCTTTCAATAAGTTCTGAAAGGCTTCGTGTCAGTATTTGGTACAGTTCAAGACTGTACAGTAGTCTGTCATCAGGCCAGAAATCAGATTACCTCCTTGTGGTAGCAGATGGCCTCCTGCACCTGTGGAGCAACCAGCGTTTCAGCAGTATTTGTTAATACCAGAGATTTAGGGAATAACAATCAAAGAGCATTAGAAGAAATAATGCATCTGTTTTTGTTGTTGTTGTTGTTGTTGCTGTTGCTGTTTTTGTTGTTTTTAATGACAGAGCAGGAAGTGATTTTAGTGTGGGACAATGCCATTAAGGCAGAAAGATGACCACGACAGCCTGTGTGAAGATGGAGGTGATGATCAATCTAAATGTTGCACCGTGGATCTTTCAGCACAAGCCAAAGCCAGACTTAGGAGCCTTGAATCTCAGGCTGCGGTTTCTACAGAGAGGTTCAGATTGATCACTCCTGCAATCAAAACAAACAACTCAAAACATGTAAGTGGAACATAATCAGTGGTTTATGCCAACAACCAATATTCCATCATCGTGTTTGATGACCCCCAGTTTCCATCCCCATCAGTGAGCCCTCGGCACTGCACTTTGTTTAGAAATCAGGGGAAAAAGCACTTCACTGACTGTGATCTCTTCGCTTGTGTTTGTGTCCAAACGGAGAATCCATAAACAAAAGATGTCAGGATTCAAACCCACAGCAAGTTACTGATGCACGCACGCCTCTTACGTTCTTATTAGAGTAATAAGAGATACATCAATATTAAATATCTGGTTTGTGTTGTGGTCATGTGCAATCCATTTCTTCTGAATCATTGTTCCTGACACATTAGAAATGATTTGATTGAGTTCAGTTTATTGTGTAAATATTCTCTGGGTAGTAAAGCCCTCAGAGGTCTGCTCTAGCAGAGGTATGAAGCACACCAGGGGCCTGACATCGAGTGACTGATGCTGAATACACACCCTCATCGCTCCCTTTCTTTTGAGAAAGCTGGACAAACATCAACATGTCTGAGGTCTGAATGCAGAAAATTGTATTCCACTCTGTGAGATGTTTAAGTAAAAACAATGGTGTACCTCTTTTGGCAGCTTTTTGTCCAGCTCCTGGGAAAAAGCCCCCAGTACCTCCACCATATCCTCCATAACCACCTAAATGATATAAACAGACAAAGGTGAGCAAACTTTCACAAGACATTTCATATCTTTGTTGTGAAGCCAATATGTGTCCTATTAAACTGAGAATATCATTTTCTAATCTGCTGCCAGTTACATTTTACACCTTTGCTTAGACATACAACCAATTCTCATTTTATCATTGAAACTACTCACCGCCTCCAAGTCCACCAGCCCCAAGTCCACCAGCTCCTAGATTGCCATAACCTGGATGGGAAAGAAAATGACAGATGGGCAGGAGAGAATAGAGAAAGAAATAAAGTACAGATGTCGCACGGAAAGTCAAGAAAAAAAGACACAACATTCCTGTAACTTTATTAGAGCTCTGGCTATATTTGAGTTATAAGTAAATTATTCAGCAGTAATTACCATTCACTAAAAACAACCCATCACTCAGTGTTTCATCAAAACATTTTCCCAGGGTCTGCGAGTACTACAAACTCTAGACTAAAAAAAAAAAAAATAATAAAAAAATCCAAGCACATGAAATATGACAAAGTCATGTGTGCGTAATTAAATGTAATTGAAAACACTCACATTTATGTTTCTAGATCCAAGGACTGCACCTTAGGCACAGGGCAGAGAGCTGACCCCACTGAATAAGAAACATGATAGACATAACATGCTTGTCTTCTGCTAATGCTGTATTCTAAACACTGGAGGTAGCAGTCTGTTCTAAGCCCCAAACTAATCCATGGGCGGCAAAAACTTGACTTGACTTGCTGTATGGATCAGGTCATATCCCTGCTGGGTCTCTGCATGCTACAAGCCCAAAAATGTGAGAACAAGATAGGGAAATGGAAAAAGTGGGGAATGAACATGGAACACAACGCTCACCACCTGCACGTGTACAGTATTGAGAAAGACCAGAAGACCCTTAAAATCAGGAGCCCACTCTGCAGGATAACATTTAGGGAATATTGAAGTACATTCTGTCATTATTATGTTATGTTGTTGCTGCCAGAGGCCTTGAAACGTGTGCATCTATAACTGTCACTGGAAGACAAAATTGGAAAATGTTCTTATCTGAAGGGCTGCTTTGGTTGTGTGTCTTGGCTTGGGCTCAAATGAATAGTTACAACAACTGCTAGTTTCAAGAATGAAGTGGATGTCACACCTGGATGTAGAAATTAAAAAATCAAAAAAAGCTAATTAGAAAAATTAACTTCACTGACCTTTCACCTTTCAGACATGTTAAAGTTAAAACATGCTGTAAAAGTCTTTTCAATGAAAAGTGCCCCCCCCCAAAAAAAAAAATTTTGACAGTGACATTCATATCGGGATTGGTTTAGGTGATCACAATGACTTCCAGATAACTGCTGATGATAAATGATAAATGCCTACTCTCAAGAACTAACACATGGGACGCCATATGTTTCTAAACTCTCGATCACATGATTGTTTTGTATTACAAAAAGCTGGGAGTTGAACAAATTCCCCAATCAGAGAAAAACACGCAGGACTAATGCCTGTTTCTGAAAAAAATTTTGAATCTTCACAAAAACAGCTTCACATGTGAAGCGAGCCGAACCAGGGAGAGAGAGAGACAGAGACGCGTGAATCTGGAGGGTGACAGCAGGGAGTCTGTCCAGCAGCGTGCAAAGTGCTATGAGGAAGAGAAATGTGACAGGACAGACGGAGAGAAAGATAGAAGTGTGGTGCTTCATGACCTAGTCGTGGGCACTGGCTTTGCCAAGGGCTTGGCAAACAGGCTGAGCATGCAACACAAGCCCAGACGCTAAGCTAAGCATTCTTGTGCTAATCCATCGCCTTCAACGTTTTCAGCTCGACCCTCCTCGATTGCTCAACCATCCCCAGACACACCTTGAAATAATAATAAGAGTAATCAATTCTTTTATAAATCAGACTGATCTAGGGGTTTCTCTTTTCCCAGTGTCTGGACACAAGGAATTTGTATCATTTGTCTCATTTTCATCAACGAAGCTCCACATACCGTAAAAATGTTCAGGAATTGACAGAAAACTGACACAAAAAGAAATGAGTTACAAGATATATGGAACAGTGCAGATGCTCAAAACCCTTGAAATAACCACGCCTGGCTCGAGAAATTGTGCTAAAACTGCACTGTCTGCTCTCGTTTGTCTGGTCTGATGTGTATGTGATTGTCAGTGCGAATGTTGGAAATATACAGCACAGTCTGCGCAATGGAGAGATTATGGATGTCAAAGGAAGAGAAGCGCCAAGAGAGAGAGTGAAGACAGCCAGACCCATGGAGACGTTTAGCTTATTCATCTGTCATCTGGCCCACCTGTGCTCACATGTGCATGACCCAACCTGGCCCTGGCAGTCGAGCTCAGAGTCGACGAGCACCTGCCACGTTGAGCTCAGGCCACTGATCTGAGACTAGGAGACAAGATGCAGACATGCAGAAGACGACCTGAGATGGTGTGTATGTGTGTGTGACCATGAGTGCAGGCCTTGGGCAGAGATGAGGTTCAGACATGGAAGAAAGGAAGAGAGGCTTTATTTTCTGTGGTTCTGACATCACTCAACATGGGGAAAATAAAATGCTCTCATGTGAAAAAAATACTACCCTGGAGGTTGTGTGTTTTCAGGGTCACTGTGAGAGGACACGCTAACAAAATCTGGACTTTTGTCGGTCTGGCATCCAAGCGCCGATTGTATTTTTGGGAGATGGAGAGTAGGGTGTTTTTGTACAAAAGCTCTCTGTTTAGCCATATTTACACCATTCTGTCAGCTCAAAGAAGCATGCTTTTGTTGGACTCTCATCATTACAGCACGTCAGCTCACACAAATAGACCTGTCTTAGCTCACACATTATTGGAAGTCTACACCACTGTTATTTGTTGTCATGAACCACACACATGGAAAGTCTGCACAGTGACCTCGATAGCCAATCATTGCTTTTCTTTGGTGCTGCTCCCAGTATTTAGTTGATTGCTGACAAGCCGGGGGATTTCCGTACACTAACGAAGTAGCTAATTTTTCTCAGCGACCCTCAAGGCAAAGTGGGAAGCCTGAGAGACCACTTGAAATGCCAGCTGCCTTTGGACCTTAGACAAAGGATCCTTACAAAAGGTCAGTGGTGCTCTGAATACAAGATGGAAGGGACAGAAACCCAATACTACACAGGAGGGAGAACTGGGGGCCAAGGAAATTGGAAGGTAAGTGATGCAGCAAGACAATGCATCATAGTTTCCTCCATTTAGATTTCTAAAAACAAAAGTGTGACAGGTTTATTAGCCAGTTTCCATTCACAAAAGACCACTGGCTTTCACAGTTGTGCAGGGACAAGTGCACCAGCAGGTTGTTGAGGTGAAATTTGGCATGGTGTGGCAGCAGCAACAATTGAACATTACCCAGCAGTAGTGATTCATTCGCGGTGGCTGGTTGAGGAATGACCTCATTGAGTGTACACAAGACCTTCTCCCACAAAGAGGAGTCTTGTTTTCAGATGAATCGAAAATGTGATGAGAGGAGAGGCTACCGTATTCACTGCCTCCTGCTGCACCATGTCAAGTGCCTCGGTGTTTAAAAATGAAGCCTGGCGCTGGACTGAAACAGGCCTGACGGCACTAGCCCTTTCAGCCACCAGTCATGTTGTTGAACTCAGGTCCAGTGCAAGTGGTGGACATGAGCCAGTGTGAACAGGAATATCTGGTTTCAATCTTACCACTGAAATGTCTTGCTTATTCTCCACTGGGGTGAAGCAAGGTAATCTCTGTTTCAGAACCAGAGGAATACAAGGGACATTAATCAAAACATTGTTTTCGCCTCTCAGTCTCATTCTCTTGCTCTTGTTTTTCCCGATTCTTCAACTTTTTCTCTCGCCCTGTCTTCTCCAAATGCTGTCTACGAGGTTGCGTTGACCAGACATGAGGTGTTAATGGCAGCAACCAGAGGAAGCCAAACGTGAGAAGTGAAAGACGGATTTGCTCATTCATTTCCATCTCCTCCTCAACCCCCCCACTCCTCTCCTTCTCTATCCCTCTTTCTCTCTACTTTGTGAACCAGCTGGGCCTGGTGAAGGGTTTAATTTAAGAGAGCAAAGAATTCCATGGCAGAGGTCCACTGTTACTGACGGCAGACGCTCGGAAAGCAGACTTTGGAGCTGGAGTGCTGGAATGTCCAGGAAATTTTTTGCAACTTGTTTTTCATCGTATTCTTTGTTTTAACACATATTTAATCAGGCAAGTGGTCGAAGACCAAATGTTTATTTGTTGAGAAGCCAGGGGAGGAGATAACAACCCATATGTCTCGTCCATCCTACTGAGTGACACAGAAACCAGGACAAAAGTACTAAGAATCACAGGAGGGGCTGCAGAAGAGTGAAAAACTGAGACTTGTGTTCATCTAAAAGTGGATTTAATGTAAAACCATCAAAAGCCACAAACATGCAGAGAGTAAATGGTAGAGGCCTGCTGTGGCAATAATACAAACACTGCAATTTTCTTAAATGTGACGGAAAATCTTGATGATAGCTTCATCTTCAAAGGCTCTCTGGACGTCGACCCCCTCCTCCCAAGAGAATCAGCCTTTTACTATGACGGACAGGCAGATCCTGTTCTTAGGCTATGGTCCCATATAAATTTTCACTTTGAAAGCAAAGCCCATCATTATATCCTTCACTGTCATGACACCAGATTTTTATCAGTGTCAAATTATCACACTGTTCCACTTCCAAGTTGGTGGATAGATTGCATTCCTGTGCGGTGACGCAGGGACAAGCTGGATGAAAGTGGGATGATGCACGGCGCTGTAGTGATTCCAGATCGCATGAGACAAGTGGACGCACTGACACTCTTCCACACTTCCTCTCCCGCCCCTCCCTTTTTCTCCTGTGACCTCCCCTGCTCCTTGTCACTAACAGGTTCTCTGAACTGTCAGTCACAGGCTCCGAGCTGTGAGAAGCAGGACCAGTCACATGTTGGACAAATTAACCATTCACACAGTCACAGCGCTACACACCAAGCTGTCTCTCTCTCCCTATGCTGGCTGGTGTGAGCCAGCTGACTTTGGCAGCAAGCCTTTTATTGTTTTCGCTTTTCCTTTTCCATGGAGTCATTGACACTATCAGTGAGAGGTCTCCAAGCCTCAGCCTCTTGACTTTGCCAAATGACCCCAAGTGCAGAGCTGTCAGAGTTCCTACAGACAAACAGGGAGAGGGTCTAAGGTTGCCTCATACTCTAGCAGCTTCTCTCTTTGGTCAAAATCATAATAAAGCTGGACTTCCAAACTGCTATGTCACTATAATCATTGTTGGTACGGATGGTCATTATTTTTACTTTTATAGAGGTAAAGTTTCATCATAGTAGAGAGAGAATGTGCTCTGTTTGGCTGTGGAAAACACTTAGACTCCGAAGGGTCTCACCAGCCCAAGCACCTGGGCATCAGAACACACACATGATTTCTGAGGCTTACAAATTGCTCCAAATTGACGGCAACTGTAAAAGTCACCATTACGCGTTATGCGGTTTACAATCGTGGCCACCGAGCCAAACCCGGGCTGCCTTGCCCTGTGACATCTGCGGCTGAGTGCATGGCTAACTTCAAACACATCTGTGTGAAAAGACCATTACCCCTGTCCCTAAATTCAAACTGTGCTAATTTGTACAGCACACCATGCATTACACCATATCCACAGACTTTGTGATGACATTGTCTATGCTTCAAGTCAGACAGAGCAGAACATGCTGTGCTATAAGCTTTCAAATCTGACAAACATTTCTCCCCTTTGCCTGTTTCTGTGAGAGGTGAGAGTCTCTGCTTTACTACTTTTTATCCACTTCTAAAAGGGATAAAAGGAATGTCACAGTTGCTCTGCCAACACTGAGCCCCTGTAGATGTCTGAAGAGTATCCTTAACCCAGAGCTCATACCATTGCCCATTTTAGCTTGGCACACTCACTTGAAGTATGTGCATGAAGGCATGTAGACAAGGTAGAAACAGACTGCAAAGCATGAGAAAAGCAAGAGCACATGACAGTACATGTCTGCTGCTTTTGGAAGAGTGCTCATTCATGATGTTCCATGTCTAGAGAAGTTCACCTCTAAAAATTACGTATAGGCTGCAGAACGCTGTCTACAAAATGCATTCTGTGGCCATGGTATGTAAAAGTTGTCCAAGTATGTTTCCTCTGCCAGATGGTCCACATATGCATCTAACCGCTATTCCTCTAAATACTTTTCTGACAACTCAGGGTTGGGAAAGGAGACAAGTGTTCAACAGGTTGGCTCCAGTCAAAACATGCAAATTGAAACACTGACGTTAGATTCATTGAGTTGGCCTCAAAAGCATTTTCCACGTTCCTCTGTCATTATATCAACTGTGATCACTGTGAAGCATTCGAGATGCTCCAAAAAAGAAACCAATTATGAGGAAAAAAAGATAAAGAGGATCACTGATTGTGGAGAGGCTTATTTGTTTTGTTTTTTTTAAATCAAATTGTATATTACATGTATGTAAAGGTATTGCTACACACAGGCCTGAATAGTAAAAACCACTCATCTCCACACATCATTTATCATCACCTCATCATCTCCACATTTGACTATGATCAGCCATGTCTATAAAATTGGTATGTATATACTGTGTGAACCTTTTACCCCTTGTGTTGCACATTTTGATCACCTCTAGCCATCCTCCTCCTATGTGGAACACATGCTTTTAAATCAACTCACACAATTAACCAGCTGTAAATGAAAATCTGATCTCAGTTAACTGAGAAAGCATCATTGTAAATGCTTCGTCAGCCACACATACACAAATCTGCTTCTCTGATCTAACTAGTTTCAGTCCACTTCCACCAATGACTACAACAAGGTTTTCAAGCCGTGATCTGGCTTCATGGACTCTTAGGGAAATGAAAGCAATGAATTTCCCCATCACTATATAAACAACACTTAGACTGTGCTGCCAGATGGACAAGAATAGTGGTCTACGCTCCAGACATGTTGGCAATCAGAGCAGGGGAGAGGTTGTGAGACTGTGCCAAGGGATGGCTCATCAACTAACACGGTGAACATGGAAAAAAAAAACAAAAAAACCCCACATAGGTGGTAACTTGCTCACCAGAGAACAACATGACAGAGAACAGGCTGGTGAAGCATTGGTACAGCATGGGTGGAAAATAGCACAGTTAGAAAGTGTAATGTGTGGCATGCATGAGTGATTAGACAGCAGTAAAAACTAATAAAGCCCTTATCTTATCTATCTTTACTCTGATATCAGTTTTATTCTCAAGATGAATTAGTGACATTCTGCAGACGCTAACAACAACAACATCTGGTGAAATCATATGAGAAAAATTGTTTGGGAAGTAACAGGCATTTTCAATGTGAACAAATAAGCTGTGTTGGCTGCGTGTATATGTTGGGTGGGCTGAGCTGAGTCAGTGGAGGCAGTGTGGGTCCAATATAAAAAAGTTTCCTCTGCAGAGAGCTCGGATTCCAGCATGCTGAAAGCTTGGCACACATGCTCAGTGTACGATGGATGGAGGAAAGAAAGAGGAAAGATAGGTGGGCACGAATAGAGGACACGGCGAGCAAGCAATTTACGGTGCTTGTCTCTGCACTGGAAGGGAAACACTACGTCCCCAAACTAATGTTCAAACACATATTGAGTATTTAGATGTGCTCAAACTGATGCACATTGACATACAGATGCTTCCAGTCTCTGACAGCTCAGAGGACAGGTCTGAGCTCCAGTAATGAAAAACATATGTGCTCCTGGAGAGTGAATCCCCTCCAAGCTCATCTTCTTTTGGCTAAACACTTTCATCCTCACCTCAATTTATCAGTCTCCCTTCTCTCAGCAAACTCTCTAACCATGTGTGTTGCATGGATAGATGTGCATATGATATTTTGTGTATTTGTGTGTGTGTTGGTGAACGATGGAGTACGAGGATGATACGCAGTATATACGGTACATTTGCATGAGTTATTGCTCCGTTCCATCCTCCTTGCTTCACACTGTCTCTTGTCTGTCCTCCCGATGTCTATTCTATCTTTCCACTTCTCAGCCTTCCCTCCACTCTTCCTGTTGTGAACCAGGCAAATACACTTAGTGCTTCTTCAAATGATGACCCTGATATGAACCAGGGGGGTTTGAAAATGAACCAACAGAATCAGGTGTGCAGATGAAGCCATAAAGCGAGAACCACCATCAATGCAGAGTCAACTTTTGGTCACAGGCTGTGAAAACTCAGCCACATATGGTGTGCAATGGGAAGCCACAGCTCCCAGTCTTTCTGCAGGTCGGCCTGTCATCACAGAAATCAGGCTCCAAAACATTCAGAACAGCATCAGAAAACACAGACATGTCACTGTGCTGACCACTATAATCCATCATCTTAAATTACACATGTAATGCAGTTTGTACAAGCATGATTGTATATTGCATCTAATTATCGGGACCATTTTCTCCATTTTATTTCATTACTGCACATTGATATGTTTATTCGTCTGCAATGAAGAGCCAAAATAAAGGTGAGACAGGAAGTGTGGACGATATACATCCAGCTGCCAGTTTATTTGGCACACTTATCTACAACTCATGTGCTCTAAAAGAGCAACCATGCAATAAATCCTGCCTTTATGAAGGCATTTATGAGGCTGTAGTTTGTGGTGCTGTTGAGCTGTACAGGAAAATAATGTTAGGATGAGTTGGCTCATATTAACAAGCTTATAGTATCAGCTGTCTTTTGCTCTCTTGGCCACTCGGGGACAGAGAGCCCACACTTTTTAGCTCACTTGACTTTTTTTTTTCCAGGAACTGTTAAAACCAACTTCCTTCTGATTGTTTTTTTTAGACCAACTACTAAACAACGAAATTCACACCTGAACATTAATGACAAACACCGTGTGGGCTTCCCCCTCATGGGGCCTATGATGCCAAATTTTGGGAGGCCCCAAACAACCCACTGCCAGGCAGCCTTTAGTGACTTTCCTTCAGTTACTGCCATTTTGTTTCACAAACAGACTTTATGAGCCTACACACTAATAAAGAGCTGAGTGCCAGCCATGTTCCCAATACTACACATGCTCACTGATGATGGCAATGGGCAACTATTAGAAACTCAATGGTGGCTATAGTATTCAATCCATTTTTTGTATGATCTCTATAATATACTGTAGGCAGGTGGCACGGTGTTATCATGGTTAGCACTGTTGCCTCTTGGTTGCCACTTTGTGGTCTCCAGCTTCCTCACACAGTCCAAAGGCATGCAGTATAGGTTGACTGGTGACTCTAAAATGCCCGCAGGTTTAAATGAGTGTATGAGTGTATGAATTTGTCTGTCAGTATAGACAACAGATGGATATAATATAGGCAGAGAGATGCTAAATGAATTGGGTGGAGGTCCTGGCTGCTCATGTACTTTTTCATTGCTCTAAAGTGAATAAAGTGTGGTGTGACATTGTTATCAGCTTTCAGATGGTGAGAAAAAGGCAGGACAGACAGTATGATGTCCTCAATTTGTTTCGCAGAGTCCACTGGCAAGAAACATACTGTGAGACATGTGGGATGTCCAGACGCATTCTTTCTCAATCCACACCAGATTTTTGTAATGGGACAATAAAAGTACAGCTACAGCAAAATCAGTAACCTCCATGTTTCTTGTTAGTTCTCTTCACACTGCCTCAAAGTGACAAGAGGCTAGCCTTCAAAAGCCAAGTTTTGGGAATTGCAAGGACTGAATCCACCTTTGCTTGAGGAAACACAGGAAAGGAGACAGTGTCCAACAGCTGTTCAAAGGAAGAACACTCTGTCTCTCCAGCTTTCAGTGTAGTGTACTGTCAAAGCTGGATACTAACAGGCTTCACAATTAGTGTAAAATTTACAAGGTCTTGCATGAGCTGCACTGCAATTCACTACAGTCATGCTACTCAAATGGCCAGCTGCTGTTCTCCATTACTGGACAGGCAAGGTGTGTACCTGGGGAATGCAATGTCACCGCTTGGCTTCAAGAGAGAGTGGTCATAGGAATGCAGCTCTCTGGATGTTTGTGTGAATAGTTTACCTTTGTTTGCCTTTGTGTCTCTTTAGTAACAGATTCCTGATAATATATATGAATGGTTAATTAAACAGGGCTAATGATTTTTCACTTTTCATTTTTCTTCCTCTGTATTTTGTGAAAGGCTTACCTAATGGTAAGGTTAATTTGGATCACTTCCTCTGATGGAGGAGAAATAAATCACTGATATGAACCCTCGCCTCTTCCCTGGAACCAAGTCAGTGATTCTTGACCACAGTCTCAGTCATTAAGTGGAACATATTACAGGCTCTTAGTGAAATTAAGTCTCTTCTTTGGTTTCTGTTAAACCTCAGCTGACCTTTGGCTGTTCACTCTGTGTTAGTTAGTTTGTTTTTACACTCAGCGGAGATTAGTGTGGAGTGTGGAAAACAACACCTGGACCCAAATTTAAGAAAAAACACCGGGAGCTGCTCTTAAAAATGGGCTGCTTCCCTTTTTCCTCAGTAACGTAATTTCTGCCTGGTGAAGGAGAAGGAGAAAACATACAAAAGCTCATAGATTATTTCCCAAGTAATGCTGTGCTAAATCCAGCCAAAGTCAACTTCCAACATATACTGGAGGCTAGGTCATTTTCACACCGTGGCTCTCCAGGAACTGTTGTTTGACGGCGGGGGTGTGGCACTGCAGAGGGACCCTCCTGTAACAGGCTCCATGAGTTATCATGACTATAAGACGATTGCTTGATTCCTCATCTTTCTAAACACATAGAGGTACGCTGAGATAGAATCAGCAGTGTTTACAGAAATTAAATGATGGCTAAACATTGCTAGAGCACCGATCCAGTGCAGACTGAAATGCAGCAAAGGAAAATATTTACTGTACGGAATCTGAGAGACGGGCCGTGGTAAATTTCAACACAGAGGTTTCCAGATATTGTAAGGGTCTAAAATTACAAAAACATTAATCAGTGCTCCAGCGCCATTGTTTGGCTAGCGTTGATGGCCGCTTGCACTCTGCCAATCATCACTCCTTAATCCAGCTAAGGTATAGGAGCGGTGGTCCCACCTAGACAGGATGCCCCAGACAGCTGCTGAGCCAGTGTAAACCAACTCTGACGGTTGATAAGAAAAACTTGATGACAACCAATCGAAAGACTGTTTCTCTTTAGCCGTGGCTTTGAGTCTGTGCAGGTCTCCCTGTTCTGTTGGTGTGAGGGTGTAATGTGGTCTATACATTAACCTACTTCATCCACCCATAACAATACGTTCTGTTTCCTTCCTTTCAAAGCACTTAAACATCATATGTAATGCAGAGGAATTTTCCATGTCGTAAACAAAAGAAACCTGTTTCCCTCCCCTTCAGAGGTGCTGTACATCATTCCCCTAATTGAACATGAACACAGTACACTGTGTTCATCTCAGAAGACTGTCAATAGCTTAGTCTTTCACAAGGAAATCTAGATATGTTTCATGCACTATTTTATTTTTCAGTTCTATTGCTTTACAGATGTGTGAATGTTCCAACGTACCTGGTTTAGGAGGCTTTCCACCTTGTCCTGTTGGTTGAGAACAAGAGAAAGATGCTTGTGAAGCTTTTGCTCTGAAATATCAAAACCAAAATCTAATCTCTGAGCATGTGTTACAGCTACAGTTTCATGGAGTTCAACTTTTCAACATTGTTAAATGGACTGTTTTAAGCACTGTTTTTCTACATTTCTGCCTTTATTGGAAAGTTGATGGTGAAGCTGAGACAGAAAACAGTTGGGAGAGAGGTGATTATGACATTCAACAATGGCCCCCTGACAGAGTCGAACCATGACGTTGTGGTTTTATGGCACGTAATGGAGCAGTTTGTGTACCAGGGCACTCCAACAGCTACAAATATTTGTCAAATGTTTGTCATTTGTGCCTGCTTTTGATTAAGGACTGTGCTGCTGAACAAAGCAGCCTGAATATGGAAAATGACAACAACTACTCAAAGCAGCTGTTCACTGCCTGGCTTTCTTTAAAAAATGAAAAACTGGACTTTTTCTTTGTTTTTGTTTGAACTTCATACCTGCGATGCCCAGGCCACCAGATCCAACACCTCCTGGCACCAAACCACCTGCTCCTACACCATGGCCTCCACCTCCAAACCCCCCTAATGTCAGAAATAAACAGAGATAGAGTCGTCAACATTCATCAGCATCATCAACAGTGGTAACAGAGTTCATATCATATAGTCATACCACACTATTACACTCACAAAAGGGTTTGTATGAGTAGTTTCCAGGCCTCAAAACTCATAACATCTTCCAACAAACTGGCTTAATGTCAGTTTGTGGCCACAAACACATTGTTTATTTCCACAGTAATATACCGAGAGTTTAATTCTTAGCCTGCTGTTTGACAAGGCTCAACATGTATTTCCCCCCAAATCTGATGCAAATCAAAGTGTGAGAGTGTCGACAGGGATTTTCTCTTCAGAGCAGCATCTGTTTACATACACACATCCAACTAACAACTTCAAATCATGATTCAAATCTCAGCTTCACACATCTCCTCACATTAGGTCGTCCTACACTGATGGCTTTAGTAGTCTTTGCTAAAAACAGAAAAAAAAGGGCAAATGGGGTAAAACTTGTTCAGCAAATGGGAGTTGCAGCCATGTGCCAGGACACATTGTATGGCTGGTGATCTGCTGCTGAAGTGGACTGTGCTGGCATCTGCTATGCACGTGTGAAATGACAAGCACCAGATAGACTATCTGTGGCTGTGCATTAAGTCCAATGGACCGACAGACATTTAATCAAACAATCAGAGCCATCGAAAAACAACACTCTGTCCTGACTGAGAGATTATCATAAAGATATATATATAAGGAGTTCAAGTAAAAGTTCACATGTGAGTTTCTGTATTTAACTGAAGATCACCCTGGCAAAAAAGATAAATGAATAATGAAAGAATAAAGTTAAACTGCTTACTGAGCCATAAAGCATTGCCTTCAGCTGAACATTTTATGTATCACAAATTCTCATTGATCTATCATCAAATCAGGGAGCAGGTGATCATCACAAAAAAGAAAAAAAATTACAATTTAATTTATGACATAAACAACAGAAACAAATCCCTTCTTTCACGTTAGTCCTTGCACTGATTTGTGACAAACCAGATGTGATTCTTAAAAATGAAATTTATATACAGGGGAAAAAATCATGAATCATGAAGCGTGTCTTTACTCACCTGCAGCTTTGGATGGTTTATAGCCTGCAGGGACTCCTCCAGCAGTCCCTTTTAAAACAACAATTATACAATATGAAGTTTTGGTTATCACTATATGTGGTGATGTAACAGACAACTGGGTGGTTCATCATCACACCAGCTGAATTTCACTGTTTGTAAATATCTTTCATTTGAGTTCACACCAAGATATTTATATGCGTGTGTTTTGTTTTAGTGAGTGCAGTATTGTAATTTCACTCTTATACCTCTGCTAATGATGAGCAGGCTTTGTTTGTTGTGGCCACATTCTGGATTATTTTTGTTTAATCTGTCTGGACAGTCATTGGAAGCTCTGTTACCTGGAAAGAATCCAGTTCCTGTTCCAGCACCTCCTGCTCCAATCCCAGCACCAGCGGGTACATACACACCTGGAGCACACAACAGACAAAACAAAAGGCCATGACCAACATGGGGAACACAAGCCAAGACAGTTTTTTTTTTGCAAAGCATTTCTAAACAATGACCCCATTTGTTGGACAAACATTCTCACACATTCATCATCTGTGACCCAGACAGTACAAGTGAAATCTGTCCTTGACACATAGACATGTGCCTTGGGTCATGGAAGCAATGGGGCACACAATGAAGCATGAACACAGCAGCTCCAGACAGAGCCAGAGTGAAATCACCACAAAAAAAAAAGGGGGGAAGAAGAAAAACTTTACAGGTTTGATTAGGCGAAACTTCCAATTGTTTTTGTTCTGATGAGGTATTGCAGTTGGAAATCTTCTCTGGGAGAGCTGCAGCAACACCGTCAACCCCCTTTATCCCCTAGCCTCATTTCCTAGCAGACTTCTGGCTGTGACCCAGAGTAACTCCTGAGATGATCGTTCTGGATCCCAGACATGGTGGCCTCATGTGTGCAAGGAACAACAACAGAAATAAAAGAAAGGGAGGATGAAAAAATGACTCCAGTTGTTCTGGGAGGACTAACAGCTAAATCCAACGGGACCAGTGAGCTCAGGAAGAAATTACAAAATTATATTTTTTGAGGGCAAGCCTGGATTGTATCATAGAGAGATCAGGGCTGCAGGATCGTGATGATTATGTTTAATAGTTCTTACATGTAATGGGGGCCAATTAATTTAAACTACATGTCAAAGAAGTTCATGTGTTTATTAGCGAATACTGTGTGAACACTGCACTTTGAGCTCTGTCCACCAAGCGTGACCTTTAGGGGAAGAACATTACAAGATATTACTGTCCAATCTAGTAGAACAAAAAATTCCCGATGCATGCCACTGAAAAGCACCAAAGAAGGAGCAATATGTTGCACTGAAGAAGGCTCTGAGCTTTCACTAACAAACTCTGACATATTAACTGGGTTTGTGCCATAAATGCATCACTTTTGTTTCCATTGTACACCCAAGGTTAGGAACATGAGCACTGAGTGTCAATCAGTGGTGGAAACCAATGAAGTGCAAAATCTCCAAAAGACATACCTACAGAATCAACTGTTGGACTGGGCTGTACGGATGTTGTGACATATGTGGGATACTTGCAGTATTTGAGATTAAAAAAGTGTGTGATGACGGACATGTAGAGAAAATGAGACACAAACATTTTCTGCACTGCAGAAGCAGAAATTGTTGATGCAACCGTCAGTTGTTTATGTTGAATTTAGCAAAGACAACAGAGTCATATTTACTTACACAGGCCAAAACTGAACTCAAAATCTGATTGGGACTGGGATTTTTTTTCTCTTTTTTGGTCTGTTTTTGTTGGGAAATTCTTTTCTTCTTGACCAAAGATGGTCAACTGCAACATGGGACAATTAGCCATGTCATTTTTTTTTATTGCTCAGCTGCAGCATAAATGGGACCAGCTATTGTTCTCCCTGACCACATGGATGAGCAAAAAAGATAAATGAGAGGGAGGCTGCCTTTTGACTCATCCTGACAGGGAGAGGATCATGGAACTGGACGATGGTAGAGCTGATCAGGTTTCTTGAGGTTTGGCCTTGTCATACCATAGGCTGAAATAAAAAGTCAAAATCCTGCAGGCTCAAACAGGAATTAGGAATAAATAATCATGTCCAGTGTTCTGTGGTTGATTATCAAATGGATAAATCAATGTGTGTGTGTGTGTGTGTGTGTCTATGCTGTTGGTTCCTTTGGAGAGATCTTAGTGTGCAGGCTCCACACAACGGAGGTGAAGTGATTGTTCTTAACTCTGCTCCTTCATTTCAGAATCAAAAGGAGGATTTCCTGTCTCGGCACTGTGAGCGAGGCCAAAGGGAGTTTGTGTCTGCTCCAGTTTTCCTTTTGCTTAGAATCCCATCGTGCTACTGTACCACTTTTACAGAGTGCATTAGGTTCACTGTGGCCACGCATCCAAATAAGGCACACACTGACCCGATCCACACCTCAATAAATTTGAAGATTTCTTCATGATTGTCCTAATTATTGTCATCATCATCATCGTCATCATGCGCTTACGTTCCTTGTGAACTCAGCCAGGTCACGGGAATGTGCTGGAATGTGGGGGAAAGACGAGACTGACTTGTGGAGCATGAGGGATTAGAACAAGACAGAAATTATTTCTCAGTCGACTCCAGTCAGGAGTGTTTTTGATATGTTTAATGCTGGTGAATAACAAACAAAGAACGAAAAACAAGATCTGAATATTACCAGGCGCTGACTTTTATTAGTGAGCTGATCTTCCCGAACCACTGGTTAGAAGCCATTACTTACAACTATAATACTCAGCTTGGGGCAGATTCATTGCACTGGAGCACAGACAAAGATGTGCGGAGAATTTTATAATTTATGCTCAACAGTGTGCAAAAGGAAAGACAGGGAAGTGTCAATGAATTACTGCCTGTAAGAAGCTGCAGCGAGTAATGAGCTCCCTGGTTATCGGTTAAATATAATGACTGTTGTGAACTGAACTATTTACCGTTGAGGTTTGAGCCCCGAGTTGCTCAGAGTGCATTAAGAGGGTGATGACGTACATGCACTCGCAGGAATCCCGACAGTTATTTGACTTTATCATCACTCAAGTTTGGACTTGAGCGTGTTCCAAATGTAGGACTCGCTCAGACAGGATGGAGCATCAGTAAAGTCAGAGTGAAGCCAGTCATCAGCAAAGATGGTCTAAGGATGACATATTGACACTTCCTGCCATTTTTCTGTTTCAGTGTCTATCTCTAGCAAGTGTTGGTGCTGTTGTATACATTTTCATGTCAAGCTCTCCATATGGGTCTTAGATCAATGGGCTGGAATTTTCATCATGGGCTATAAAGTGGGATCCATTTGGGAAACCCTCAGTCCCAGGTACAACATCTGTCTGCTGCCATGTGGAATAATCATGGGTTATCACTGGTTCATGAACATGAAGGGAAAAAACATTAAAAGAAAAATCAATTCACTTTTTACACTCTCTTTTGGAATGTACCCTGTAGATACCATGGGGCCAGGGGATGGGACTATGGCTATTTTGAAGACTGTGCAATAGCACGTGTTTTACACAGAAAGTGCAAACTTCCAAACTTTGCAGGATGTAGAGAGGAAGAGAAATCCACACTGTCCACACTGACGTTGCCTGGAGGATGACGAGGATGAGGTTGATGTGGGCATGATCATGTGGGCATTTCTGAACAGTCTACATCTATGGAGCTGGAGGAACCAAAGATCTGAACTGGGTGCTTCAAATCTCAATCATCTGAGATGAATGCAATATATTTAATTGCAATTCTGTTGTTTTTTTTGTCTGGAGTTGTTATGAACACCTTAAATTACTTTATCTTAATGTAGGATTTTCCAACATTTTTATGGTCTGTTGGCAAACCTCAAGAAACATGAGCTGCCATTCATCTATGGTTTTCGACAAACACTGACATTAATAGCCACTGGTTGGTAGGAAAGTTTTTACTTACTCATGATGTACACTCTCTAGTGGCTGCAATGCATTATATGGTCTTTATCAAATTCTGGCTATTAAACTCATTTGCAGCTCTGTGGCAAATTTGAGCTTTGCAAGACATCACCTGTGTCTCACAAATCACACACAGGGCAAAGAAATATATTCCTCCTGGTCGGAAATTCCACACGTATAAGTTCTTTAGGGTAAATTTTTCCTATAGAAGGGAAAATTATTTCACTGCTCAAAACTTTCATGTCATTATTAAATCCAAAATCTCACACAACAGGACACTCACAGGGACATTTCACAATCAGAAATGATGCGAAGCCTGCAAAGCTAGTTCAGACAGACAACTCGAGCTGCGCCCATTCTGATCAGCTGATCAGGCACATGCTCGCCTCTCCAAACAGGGCAGGCTATTTAAACCCCCTAGCTTACCCAGTCATACTGGCAATGCTGCCGCTGCTGCTATTTTGTGCCATTGTCGCTGCTGCTTTGCTGCTGCCCTGCTGCTGCCCTTGCTGCTGCTACTGCTTACCATCACGTTGCTGCTGCTGCTCCTGCTGCCCATGAGGTTTTGTAAACCCACTACCTCCCCAGCATCCACCTGTGGGCTCTGTCTCTATGATCCACTGCGGGGGTCTGCTTTCATTCCTTGTTAGGTCTGTCAAGCAGATCATTATTCAGGGAATGAATAACTGAGACAGAGCCTGACGCCAAACCCACTGCAGCCATGCTCAAGAATACCTATGCTATGCTTCAGCTTGCCATGCTTGCCATGCTTATGCTCTCAATAAATTTTGTTCTCAATTCAAGAGTTGTCTGACTGAATTTCAATTCCAGAGAATTCGGGTTTGTGTTTATACAAACTCAACCAGTACAATGCATGAAATCCTCAAAGGCTTCTATAAAAATCGTTTTCATACACAGCATATGTGGATGTGTATGTGTTTTGGTTTCTTCAGTTCCTTTGTTTGGAATTTCGATAAAATTATATGGGTTACTGGGCCCACGAATAATTAGTGAATAGCAGACACTTTAGGAAACTGTAAGTCATAACTTGTTTTGTTATTGAATCAAACTGAAGTCAATGACAGATTTTTCCATAGTCCCTCCCATGTTAATGACAGTTTTCACAGTTGCTCTTTGTGACTTGAAAGAATTTTGTTTTACCTCATTTACAACAAGATGGTGGGTAATGTGACCTTTCCACGACCCTGTGCTGTGGTCGTGTAGTAATTGGCCTTTTACTAAATAATTTAATGTCGAAGAGTTGATGGAACATGCATGGCAATTAGGGCCTGAGAGTACATGCACAACACCCACATAGGCAACCTCACAAAAGTTAACTACAGCAGCCCCCCCCCCCATCCTCTACGAAAGACTTACATAACCATTACTCTTTGTAACCACGGTGCTGTGCTCACTGTGCACACTGCTGGGAAGTCCAAAGGAAAACTATACTCTAATGTGTTTATACCACTTTAGCCACCTGATCCTTTTACAGCTCTGCAGCACTATTTCCATCACTTTTGTTAAAAATCAAAAAATGACTTGGCAAACTAACAACTGTTTGCTGCACTGGAGTCCAAATCCACTGTTCCAGAAAAGAGAGTTTGGTTCTGTCTTCATGGAAAGCCTTCGTAGCTCAATCTCCAGTGACAGAGCAGTGAAGAAAACACTGTGGTTCTTGGCACACTTACTTGTCCCGTTATCAGACATGTGACAGCTGGCCTACTATCAGTCACCCATTGCACATCTTTTTTTCCACAGCATGCTGGAGGGAGGAGGAGGAAAGTGTGAGGACCATCTCCAAAAAAAAAAAAAAAAAAAAAATCAAAGGGAAAATCCATCTTAGACTCACAACGACCCCACCTGACTCAGCCTTCTTTTCATAGTGCCGGTGACGTCTTAAAGCAGAACAGTGTGAAGTATGGTATGCATTGGCAAACAAGCAGCTCACAGCCTACGGGTGGTGATATTTTAATGTCCAAGAGGACCTGATTCTAATCTCATCAGTGCTGCCTTTGGGTGTCTCGACTGGAGCCGTCCCACTGGGAACTAACGGGATCATTACAACATTTGGAAAGACATTCTTTGAAACTTAAAAAGGGTTTTGGAAGAGCACTGCTCTCTTCAGAGCTGAACATGACTAATGAATAAGCCATGGTTGAAGATAACCATCAACCATGTGAAATCACTAAATGCTCATGGAACAAACAGTTCATATTATGACTCTATTCCAGAAACTGATTTATGTGATAGTATCACACAGTAGAACTGACACAGTTACAGGTGCCATGTTTAAAGGCCATACCTTAACTACATGCTACACAGTTCACGTAATGTTGCTGTTTTTTTCCTCTAAGATACATGTTAAATGAAGTGATGCAACTTACAGAGTTCTGCGATGTTAAGCAGAATGCATAAATCAAGCTCTGAAAATCTTTTTTCTTTGGAAAGAACTCTGTGAATTGTGAAAAACAACATGACTGAATGAAGAACCATCAATCATATTTATGACTGAGATATTGGCATGGGGGGGGGGCAAGAACAAGTGATTTATTACAGAGAGAAGATGCTCATGATCAGTCTGGAGAAACTGTGCGGGAACTGGAGATGCTCTGCAGTAGTTGTGTTTCTAATATCTAACAAAACACTTAGAAAGAATGCAATTTAGTTTTGTTTAGACCAACTGATTGATGCAATAAGCCTTAAGATGTCATGTCAACTCCCCCCGCCCCCACCCCTCCCACAAAAAAAAAAAAACTTCACTGAAACTAATACAACACAGCATACAGTGTTTTCATTGCCAGAGGATTTTGATTAAATTGACGTAATGTGTTTAATCAGAATTTCATTTTTTTTTACCATCCTCTCTCATCAGTTATGGGCTTTTTATTAGAAAATATTTTCATACTAACGTTGCGCTCATGCTGTCATGTAAACCCAGAAAAGCTTGGACATCAGCACACAGTGGTGGGGCAAGATGAAAACATTCCTGACAGGAGCCATTTCAGATTGCTGGCCCAGTAAGATTGCTCCTCGCAGCTCTCGGCCTGGTGAGGGCTGCTTACAGAGTGGCTGGGATGAATCATCTGAGTTAATGTGCTTCTTTGTTGAAAACTTGGCACTGGTTGAGAGCAGACCAAACATCTGACTGGGAGATGCTAGAGACTGACATTTATCCACAACCACAGAGCGTGAGCTGAACAAATTATTAACTGATATGTGTTTTTAGCGAAGTTGAAGACCAGCTACTATGCAAATACCTTCACAATAACAGCGCACATGTGTTGAGGTATGTAAAAGCTATGCATCATATACATGCTGGCCAATCAGGAGTTACACCCTGGACATCTGGCATGTGATCTCTTCAAATTATGTGTCTATAAGAACAACCCATCCGTCGCGAAACTCTGGTCCCAACAACAATCTTAACAGTATTTACAGTCAAAATGGTGATAGGAAAACTTGTTGGCCAAAGTGTTAGTAATTGTTTCTGGCGCAGAGCTTTGATACAGAGAGTGACTTCCAAGCCACGCAGCATGCTTTGATGTAAAACTGCAAACTGTGTATGGAATTGTCCAATCTCCTAATGCTTACCCAGGACGTCTGCCAGGGGCAGACATGAATGCATGGAATAACAGCTCTTTCACAACAGCAAACCCAAGTCAGTCGGTGCTTGTAACCAAAGGGCTCTGACCCAAATGAGTACTAAATGAGGTCACCTCGTTGCAAATTACACCATACCATTCAAAATCAACAAATTAAAATGCCTTTGTGGGTCCAACGTGAAAAAGCAGCAGGAGAAATTGAACAAAAACCCCACTGAAGCAAAACGTCTGTGTCTTGCTCAGACAGTACTTAAAATGGTCTCTTTCTTTAAGTGCAGTGTGCAGTTGTTGAGCGCTGGGATGACTATGTGTCACATTACTCCAGCATGCTGTGGCTGGCACTCAAACTTGCCAGAAAGGGGATTAGAGCCAAAGAGGTGTTCACAGCACACGATACCAATAAAAACCTGAAGCACCGCTTCTTCAGGGGAGTCAAGACAGTTAAGGTATCTGCCTGTAATGGCTGTGTAATGCTGCAATTCATCACCAGTGTCAACTGTGTCCATTTTCGTTCAACCTCACCTACAGCCGGGCACGGATGTCACTGATTAATGTATTAAATTCCTCTGAAGTCCTGCTGCTGAACGGAGCCAATGTCAAATGAGGCAAACTGGCTTTCAGCTTGCACTAAAGAAAACATCACACGACCTCTTTAATTCTTTGGAGATGGTGAAGGAACAGAGCAGTTACCCCCCCCCTTCATCTCCCATGAGCCTCTGCCCATCAGAATTGTGCCATTAACTGCATCTGTCATAAAAGCCACGTCCACCAGTTGGTAATTGAGGCTTTCTGTGGGGATTACAACACGCTGCTCATCGTCAAAGTGAGGGAGCAGAGGAGCGGGACACTCCATACCTTCTCAAAGTGGGTGTCATTTCGCAACAAATTCACGAGAACCTTGCGAGCTATCACTCTTCCGTTTATTGGCGCAGTGGAGGAACAAGCTGGATTACATTCCTAAACTGAGGAATCTATTTAAGGAACTTTATCAGCCGTCTAGGCCTGGGTTTGATTCGGCAATCAAATGTAGAAATATAAAATAAAGGCCAAGCTGCATCAACACTCATTTATTTTGATAAGGAAAATCATCCACATGACTTGTATCCATGTTTGTTGCTTCAATAAATAATGAACATACATGCACATGGTCAAAGGGCAACATGACAGTGGATATATTTATTAACAAACGCCTTCACAGATATTTCCTCCAGGACTATAACTCATTTACACTCGATGGAAAACATTCAGACTGGCCTCGCACTTGATTCAGGGGGGAATTTTTCGCAAGTGTTAAGAGGTGTTTTCTGCACAGAGGCATTAAATAAATGGTTGTGTGCTAATGAGGTTCAAGTTACATGCACGTAATTGACCCTTGGAACAAGTGGAGTGTTTTTTTCCATTTTACTTTCAATTTAGAGCACACACAGTCACAGATGGGAGTAGTTTGAATGTCAGAGAAATGTTTGATATGGATGGAGTCAACACTCACTTGAGATCAAAGTTGCGCTCCTAAGCCAGTGTTGATATTTGTTGGCTCCTTTACCTGCTATATATTTTTACCTGAACGCACCTTGAAATCTCAGCTGAAATGTGGCTGGCGCAGAGGGGAGGAGAGATAAATCTGCTATGAGACAGAGAAAAGAAGGGCAAAGAAATTTTCTAATGACATAGCCTACAACCTGACAGAGAGAGACGTTGTCAACAATATCGAATTGGACAAGGTCAGCAGGCAGCTAGGAAAAATGAGCCTTTATTTGGACAAAGTATTCCTTTTAGGAATCTAATTATAATGCATCTGAGAGGAGACATGCACACTGAGAGATAAGGAGCTTTAACAGCTGTAACTTTTATACAAATAAATACAACTGAATATACACTTGACTCCAGCAAACCCAGGCCCAGATGCTAAACATGTTTTCCAGACAGGGGCTGGATAATTCCGAGAATCCCGGTCAAAACACAGAGTGAGAACCAAATCAAGGCAATGGAGAAATGGGAGAAAAAGCAAACACACACACAGGCTGAATGAGAGCCGTAGGAATGGCATGCTCACAGCCTCTCCGTCACTTGGTGTCTGTCTGAAACAATAAAGGCTGCAACCTTGAGCTGCACTCGAAACTAAAGCCCTAAATTCTGCACGTCAACACTCA
Organism: Caranx melampygus; assembly: GCA_019059645.1. Lineage (NCBI taxonomy): Eukaryota > Metazoa > Chordata > Actinopteri > Carangiformes > Carangidae > Caranx > Caranx melampygus. The sequence continues at coordinate 856,737 of JAFELL010002598.1, read as the reverse complement.
AGGTGACACTCACATACAGTTCAGCTGGGAGTTCATCAGGGGTGAATTTAAACTGTGCAGAGTGCGAAGAAGGACCAGCTGCAACCTTCACTTCCTGACATGTAATAGGACAGAGTCTGAAGCATGTAAACATATATAAAAATATGAATCTGTGGCTGCATAGAGTACAGAGAACAACAACAATTAATGGCTGCTTAGATTAGTTTAGTCTAGTCTGTACTTAGTGATATATTGTCTACTCTACTTATGTGATTATATAGTTAAAATGTACAGTTATCTCTGTAACACTTTATTACACAGATATCTGACCATGCTGTGACACTGACACTGAATGTCTAAGACCAGACATGGATATGTAAACATGATGTGAAGAACTATTTCCCTTCTATTCACTGTAGCATCTTGTTTAACTACAGTGTTACGGGACACCTCTGTTAAAGGATTCAGTGCCCTTGCAGAAGCTCAGTCTCACTAAACAGGCTTCACATTTCATGACTGTTGCAGGGGGATACTGTAGCATATTATCTATTTATTTAAATCACCAAACCAAAATGCACAGCAATGAAACTGCAGATCTATCATTTGAAAGTTACAGCTGGAATTAAGCCAAAAGAAATAATAAAACATTCAAAGTTCACACTAAGTTTATTTCACACAAATGTAAACTAAGTTACACTGTAACAGACAAAATGGATTATAGAGGTCATATACGATTTCAGTTAAATGATTGTTTAGTAGTATAACTGATAAGAATCAGCAAACTTTTACTTACTTGTCTCTGAGGGACAAAAATGCACAAAAAAAAAATTGCACCTGTTCTAAGTCTGTGATTGGTGCAGCAAAGATCATGGCTCAGTTCACCTATGACATACACTTACCTCCTTGTAGAGAGGGCTGAATCAGTGCTAAGAGGACGAGTCCACAGAAGAGCAACAGAATGTTTCTGTTAGCCATCTCGCTCCAAAATGCACCACCCCTCTCCCGATCAGCTGGTTTTATTCTCTTCCAGCTAATTACCACTAGCCTGAAGTTGGGGAAAAGGTGAAAAAAAGGGAAAAGATATGAGACCTGACGTAATTAAGAGAGGGCAAAGACTCTGGTTCAATGGATCACTTTGTTTTTTTTCCTCCTCTATGTCTGGTGTTGCTGTTTTTATTCTGGTCACTCCTGCCAACAGTACAGACACTGCTGCCAGCAAGGAAAGAGAGAGAGAGAGAGAGGGAAAGACACACACACACACACACAAAGGGGGAGAGAGAGGAAGGGAGAGAGAGGGAGAGAGGGGGGGAAACCCCCCTCCCCATCCAGAAGGAATTGAACTGTCTGCCAAGCATTTGCATGGATACGGAGAGTACTTATCTGTGAGAGTTAAGAGAGAGACTGAGGAAGAGCAAACCACATACCCAGATAATTACCTCTTCTCTGTGGCTCTAATTTCCAGCTGCTTGGTTTCAACACGAGCAGACATTAGTTTTTTACTGTTTCTCGTGAGCAAGTGACCCCTAAAGCTTTGAGGTAGAATGAAAAGAACACAGCAACTATGAGCATGTGTACAGAAAATAGAAAACTGCAAACTCACTGGCTGTAGGAACAAGAGGGAAATGCAGAATGTACAGCACCTGTGTGAGAGCCAAGACACGACGACATCATTACTACTCCACGATGTCAGCATTACTACTCAAACAAAGATGGACGCAGCCTCTGTGACTTCACCCAGATGTTTCTGAGATCAGGGTACAGTGATCTACTATCCACAATTACTCATAAAACCTTCATACTATGGGTGAGGTATATAAAAATTAACCCCTTGTACATAATTATGAGGTGTAAATAAGCTAAACACCTTTCACTTGTGCTGTAAAGTTGGGCATGTTAACAAGGGACTGACCCACTTTTAGAGCCAGCCTCCAGTGGCCATTGGAGGACCTGAATTTTTCAGCCCCTGAGTTTGTTGTTTGGTCATTTCCCACACAGAAAAGGAGCAGAGCAACATCAGCCTGCTGCTCTGTGCAGTCTCTCAGCCATTCCAACGCCCCTCTGAGGGAGAGCAAGGACTGGATATAAAGTTGGATCTGTCCTCTGTGATATCACCTATAGGTTTCTGAAGAGCAGTTTTGAAGCTAAGACTGGGCCGCTCAACCATTGCCATCTTAGCACTGCCTGACAAACCTAGCCATCCTCAATTATTCATATCTTTAAGACCGGATAAAATCTAAAAAGATGAGTTATATGAAATCCCCCCTTCAGCAAATTTACCTTGAAAGAATGGTGTTTGTAACTGGATGAATGATTATAGAGGGAATGAATGATGATACTAGATAGATTCTTTGGCAGGCTGCATACACACAGATGGTGAATATATCTGTAAAACATTGGGCGAGATCCAAGAACATGTTTGTATTTTTTTTTTCTTAAATTTGCTGTACTTTTTCTTGAGGTGGAATTTATGAGTCGGATTCACCAAACACTCATATCTCCTGAAAACAATCGTAAATGAGCTGCGCAAACATGGTGATGAACACGCGTTCCTGAGATAGGTAAATTTGCAAAAGGTACACCCTCAAAGTGTGATACAAGGTGAGGCGTCTGAGCTCCGTTTATGAAGATGACACCTAAAAACAAGAAGAACAACTTCACAAGAGCAAGGATTGACCATTTTTTGTCAGAAATAGAAGAACGCAGGTGCAGGGGCAGAGCTTTAGGGGGGGGCTGGGGCCCTTCACTGTGACTGTTTTTTTCCTTTAAAGGAGACATATTCTGCCTCTTTTCCACAAAATAAAATAGTTCCCCAAAATATGTCCCCTTTGACAATCCGACCAGACCCGCTTGTCCAGGCCCGGTTTGCTTGACATTACATCACTTTCAAGTAGGGCTGGGCGATATGGCTGAAATCTGTATCACGATATAAGTGTTTCATATTGGTGGATATCGATAATTATTGAAACTGAAATTGTATGACCTATTTAAAATAAGGTCCAGGAGGGAAAAATACTGAATTTAAACATTTTTATTTTAAACTTAACCTTCTGTTCAATGTTACAATCACAATGAAAACTGTACAATTATCAATAATAAAGTGCTTAACAAGTCTAAAGTGTTATAAAAACATGTGCAAAGTGTTAAATGTAAACATAGCAAAACCTGTCACAGAGAAGAATCATCATATATATATTTTTACTGCAAGTTGTGCAAAAAAGTTCACCCTCTGGTGAATAACATTTACCGTATTTTCCGCACTATAAGGTGCACCGGATTATAAAGCGCACCTTCAATGAATGGCCTATTTTAGAACTTTTTTCATATATAGGGTGCACCGGATTATAAGGCGCATAGAATAGAAGATACTGCAGTCAAACGTTTGACTGGGGTTGCGCTATGCATCCACTAGATGGAGCTGTGCTGTGGGTGTGGGACTGTGAGTAAGCACAGTACCGGTGTTTACTGACTACGGTAGCCGTAATGCTGCAAGCGTGCGGCCTTGTAGTTTACCAGTCGTACTTGTCGGTGAGATTAGAGATTCACCAAGTGTGAATGAGACTTCGTGTCTTAAACGGGAATATGAGGATCGTTATCCTTTTATAGCTAATCCGGCGGATAGTTGATAGTTGAGCGCCATGTACAACCAGTATCAATCAACCAATTAACCAATTGATCCATATATAAGGCGCTCCGGATTATAAGTCGTTTTTTGAGAAAATTAAAGGCTTTTAAGTGCGCCTTATAGTGCGGAAAATACGGTAAAAAATTTGTCTGACTACGATCAGATTTGTAAAATCCAAAAAACTCCCATACTGGTGAGCTGACCATTCCGTTCTTATCCACAATTTCCTCCTCGCTCGTTGCAGCACTCATCTTTCGTTTCTTTCGTTTGCAACCACGAGACAACAAGATGGCGCAACCAAACTGATACTGTTACATGATTGGCTATTAGCCTGTCACTCACGTCGTTGCTAGGCACCAGATAGAGGACGAGTGCCTTTGCTCATGCAACCAAGATTGCTTCGCAACAAAGATTCAAGCGGAGCTAAACTTACGCCGGTTTCTTGAGGAAAAAAAACATTCTATCGAAACGTTCTATCGAACGCATTTTCTATTGATATCGAGTACGTGTCTATTGAGATACATATCGTTATCGTTTTATCGCCCAGCCCTACTTTCAAGTAACCCCCCCTCGCTGGACAACATACATGCACACATATTACACCTCAAAATGTATCAGTTTGAATGACTGGGACACAACTGAGAAGTCAACAGTAAATTTGTATCACTTTGGAGGATGGTAGGTTGTTTGTCCGTGCCTGGTACGACAGGTCTGCACCTCTCATAAATTCTGTTTGTACCTAAGAGAAAATACAGAATACAAAAAATTAGTTGTATATCACTCATAAATGATCAAAAAACCAATCTGTGTCCCTGCTGAACTCTCCACATCTGCAGCTTCCACTTGCAGTGGTTAAATATTATTAAACCTTTGATGGTTCTGCTCAGACAGACGCAGCATTTGGTTAAGGTTATTGAAAGACCCTGGTCTGGTTGGACATGGAGAAATTCAACAGTGATTACCACAACATGTTTATTTGCATTTAATCAAGCTCAAACCAAAAGTACTTATGTTGCCCAAGCCACGGACATTGAATGTGAACTCAGTTCTGCAGACGCAGTCCTGTGGTTTGCACAGCTGCCACTGACCCACACCATCTCCTGACAGCTCTGCCAGGCTTCATTCATTCAAAAGAAACATTGCCTTTGAATATAATCCAGGCAACAATTCTATTTGCCACCAGAACATAATTGGGGAAATAATTTTAATAGGATATAAATATAATTTCTAGGAGACAGGGCTGAAGGTTGGTGAGGAAAAATAACTGCTATGACGCTGCTGTATTTTCTTAAAACTCCCCTTTACTACACACGTATAATATCAACACAATACTTTAAAACAACTGAACTCCTCTCACAGCTATTGTGTTGATAGATCTGCACTGGAGCTCTATCACTAACAGGACACATCCTCTCCAGACACCTGGTGCGCAGATTCATCTTGGCTCAGCAGGTTGAGACATTAATACTTAGGAAACACCTCACCGCTGACAAGGCTGTCATTGTCCATCTTACTGTTCTGTCCTGGGACACATTTTTGGGATTTCAATTAAAAGAACTCAAGCAGAGGTGGCAAAAGCTGCAGCCAATTTCATTATCATTACTCATTATGTGTCATTGTCATTACTCTCTCAGACACAAATGTGACAGACCTTGTTGTTGCACGCATGCTAATGGGTTCTGCTTTCCAAGACACACAGTATCCTTCATAGAAGAGACTTTATGTTCATATTCCCTCATGATGATTTCCTTGGTTAGGTCAGGTATTCAAAGCAATATCAGCTGTTACAGGTTTGTTCAGACTGAATACAGAACATTTTTTTGACTTGAATGATTAAGCCCAGCCGAGCAGGAATCATTTCCATTTGAGCCCAAGCACAGTCTCTGCAGGTTGTACAGAGTGGAGCAAATGCGTATGTGAGGTAGCAATAGCTCAACGTACATCACGTAACTGAATGTATACAAATAAAGCAGAGCTGCAGCTGCTGAGTTATCAACCAATCAGATTGGGATTGTTCAGAGTTGAATTCTCAGGACGGTCATCAGATCTCATTGCATTACTGTGGCCTACTACATGGTTCATAGCTAATACTGACTTAAAACTCCTTACAGTGCTCCTACATGACACATACTGGAGTTATGACTTCAGTAGTGAGCCCAACATCTGTTTTTCTCAGTGAACTCACCCCATACATGAAAAAAGACACCAAATAAGTAAAAAAAAAAATAAATAAAAAATAAAATAAAAAAGAATTCAAGGACAAAGAAACATTTGAACTGCTCTCAGCTTGTATGATGATGATAAATCATTAGTTACAATCCAAACATCTATGGGACACTGACCTAATGCTGTGTTCTGCTGGGAGTTATTCTTTCAGCGTTTGATTTAAGACCAAAAGCCCCAGCTGACAGGGCTGTTTGGGAAGCAAACGTGTATTCTGGATGAGAGCACATTTATTTGCGGGTCGAAATGTCAATTTTAGCTCATGTCTGTACTCCTCCTCTGGACTCAGTCATGTTATCTTTATTCCAAAAAGGCTGAGATTGAACATGGACTTTGGTGCAGGATGAGGTGAGATCACACAGAACTTGGTGTTTTTAATGAAACCACAAGCTACAGGGTGGCTGTGGTTTAGGAGGTAGACCGAGCTGTCCAATAATCATAAAGTCGGTGGTTTGATCCCTGGTCCATGTGTTGCTTCGCCCGTGGGTAGCCCCACATTGCCCCTGATGTATCAAAGGTGTCTGTGTGTAGAAAGTGTAGGTGTGGGTGTGGGTGAATGTCACACTGTAAATCTAAACATTGGCTTTAATAAAAAGGTATTAAGTGTATTTAACTCAGTTTTTATTAACATGTTACTAACACTCATTTTGACTAAGTTACTTGTACTTTGGGGTTGAAAAACCTTCCAAACTCAGTATGCTCAAGTTGTATTCATTTAGAAAAATCAAGTCCCCCCACTGCCACCCCACTGTTTGAACGTTTGCACATGCGCACTGCAGATCAGTCACCTGCCTCTTGGCGTGGTGGTGGGCATACATCAGCAAGTCTCAATGGCGTTGGATACGGCTGCTTGTACTGAGCACTGATATTGAGGAGCCATAATCACATTAAGTCAGCTGTGTGTGTGTGTAACTGTAATCACAAGAAGTTACCTGTGGTGTGTGTGTGTGGCAGTGGAGTGCGCGCATACGCACACGTGTGTGTAACCCTGGTTAATTTTATAGTACTGTAATTTGCAGAATCCTTTGAATGCATCGTAGTTGTTTCTCGTCTGGAGGGTGGAATTTCCGAGCTTACCTGAATGCATCACCTGCAGCTTCGGTGTGTGTGAGAAGGTGAGCGACAGAGGAAAAAAAGGGAGAAACTTCATGCAGCCGCGGAGAAAAGCGTCCTCGTTCGGCGACCAAACGTAATGATATTTTGTGAAAATTGTGATAGAACTGTCCTTAGAAAGTGAGTGTGAAGAGATACTTACCTGGTGGAAGTGGAACCGATCACGGAAGCGACTCCGACAGAGTGTCTTTCCGAACTTTTCTGAACTATTCTGGTGAGTTAGCTGTACCGTTAGCTTGATTAGCAGTATCGTTCTGGTTCAGTACACAGAGAAAAAAGCCAGTCAGGATAGTTAATAAATGTTTAATGATACTGAGACATGTTTTTGTGATGTGATGATATGTTGTTATTGTGTGTTACCGTAACGAATGGTTAGCAATTTACCTAGCTGTTAGCGCAGCTGCGGCCTGTTAATGAGGCCGAGCACAGCTGCTGTATTTGGGTTGTTTATATTTCATGAAATGAAGCGGCATTGTTTGATGTGCACTGGAGAAGTGGACAGTCAGTTAAGCTGATAAATAATTACGCTGCATATTATGCAGGTTGGTTTTTTTTGAGGGACGAGTTCTTCAGCTCAGCGGTGATCCATATCGGCCGTCGTTGCTGCGTGGAGGCTCTTGGTTCAACTGCAATCTGTATCACCCGCCATCCTGCGGGGAGGCTACTGGTTCATCAGGACCAGCGTGGACATCCGTGTGGTAAGACAAGGCTCAGTCCTGAGGAGTGGAACCTTTTAGTTGTACTTTTTTTCCTGAGATCTCAGTATTTTGTTTTATTTTTTTACCTTTTTGCAAAAAAAAACAAACTGACAAAGGAACTTAAAGAACAGTTTTCTCCTTGGAGGACCCTGAAAGACAATAAATAAACTGAAACAAACAACAGAAGGGACAACTGAACCAGTTAAAGAGGAAAGAAACATTTTTTTATTTTGTCTTTATTTTTTTTCTATACTGGTACTTACCTGGGTCAGCTGATTTTATTTCATACTGTTAATTTAATTTATGTGGAAGGAACTGTATTTAATTTAATGTGTGTAAGGCTGAACATTTTATGTTGAGGAAACAGAATTGAATCATTTAAATATATACATTTATACCGCATTCTGTGTTGTGTGTTAATGTGGGCTGGAGATCAACTGTTCATGTGCTTCAGTGCTACCGCCAATCTCCTTACCTGGACCTAGTTGATCAGAACAAACCTGAGGATAGACTGAGGATAAGGTTACATGTGAATTGTGTGTCAGGTGTGTGAGTGAGGAGTGTGCGTGCATACGCGCGCATATGTGTGGTGGTGGTGTGTGTACTGTAATGACATAAAGTTACCTGTGGTGTGTGTGTTGGTGTGTACAGTTGTGTTTGACAGAGCCTTGACATAAATGTATGGGAGACAGGGGCTCTGGCCCCAGGCTCAGAGGTTGCCATGGCAACTTGAGGTGGTTGACAATGAAAACAGAGCCACCCTAGCCAGAAACGTGGAGAAAAAGGGTGGTTTTCTCCCTCTGCGCTGGTCTCACATTTAGGCTTATAGCGACAAAACGGTAGCTCCTATCAGAAAAAAACAACAGATCCTGGGCAGCATAAGGACTTCTTGAACACTTTGATAGGATTTTGGTGTTTCTACAGTAAATATTTAATATTAATAAAGATGAAGCAATATCTGAGGAATAAAAGTAGAACCTGTAAGCAGGAGGCTGAATGACATGAAAAGCTGGAAAATACCTGTTGTTAAGGATAAGTGTAAAATAATGTGTGAAAGTATATAGACATATGAATGAAAACTGTGAAACTTCTAAAATGGGAGTTTGTGTGAGATGGTGGGAAATTATTTGAATTGTTGAAGATTGGTATGAGAAGAGTTGAAATCTGCAGCTAAGCCTGATAGTAAGGAAAACTAATGAACTAGCACCAACAGAGCTGAAGCAATGGCTGACAAGAGATCAAATAGTAGAACATGTAAGAAGGAGGCTGATGGTGTATGAAATGGCTAGAAATAATTTGAATTGTTGAAGATTAGTATGAGGTAATTGAAAAGTTAAAACCAACTCAAATATATTTAAAAGTAACAGCTTAAAAATATTGCTGAACCATTACTAATTCACTTCACTTCACAATTTGTGTCTGTACAGGGGCAAATGATGAGGGAGGGAAAAGGGTCATCAGGACAAGGGACAATTAGACCACAGCTGTATTCTCCCAGCAGGCGACGCTCCTGTCCCGTCAGACAGTTTCTCCAGTGGCTCAGCAGTCTCCCAACGATCCTCTGTGATCTCCACCCCAGACCAGCTGTCAAACCTGCTGTCTCCTGTAGATCAGGCCCAGTGAACTCCAGCATGGCACCAAGAGTAGAAATCCCTGCTGTGCTGAAGGCCTCCACTACTGCTGCTCCTGCCCAGGAGGGGGCAGTCAGAAGGCCTCCATGACCCAGTGGTTCCCTCAGCAGCCAGAACAGAGAGTCAGGCCGAACCCTCTGCCTCCTTAGCAGCTTCCACACACTAAAAAGACCACGGTAAAATACAGGAAGGGAGAGAAACCTCACAGCTTTAAAATCCATTAAAAACACAGACTCCTGCAATCTTAGACCACTGACACTCTGCAAGGTCAGCTGAGTGAGAGGTCTCCACACCAGGTCCTTTGGCCCATACAGCAGCCTCTGAATAAACTGCAGTTTGAAAGCAGCACATCTGCTGGCTAGGTGCACCAGCCCCTGTCCTCCCTTTTCTTTAGGGAGAAACAGCACCGCTTATAGAAGCCAGTGGAGTCTGTCCCAGAAAAAATCCACAAGACGAGCCTGGACTTGTGAAAGTAGATTAGAGGGGGGGTCCACAACAGCCAACTTGTGCCATAAAGAGGAGGACACTAGATTATTAATAATAAGGGTCCTACCTCTAAATGACATACTGGGCAACAGCCACCTCCACCTCTTCAGTCTACCCTTAATGGACTCCAAAACTCCTTACCAGTTCATCACCTAAAAACACCCCGAGGTACCCCCCCCCCCCCCATCTTCCAAACCAGCCCCTCCCGGTAGCACAAGTCCATTCAGAGAGTCTTTTTTGGTAGCAAATGCTTCACTTTTGTTCCAGTTGACCTTGGCTGAGGACAGTTTGTTAAACAGCGCTACATTTCCCTCTAAAATCTTTATGTCCGTCTGTGTACTTAAAACCACCATGACATCATCAGCGTAGGCTGATATTTTTACAGGTGCAGGACACCCAGGGAAACACACTCCTGTCAGTTCCTTTCTTAGCTTGTGCAGCAGCGGCTCAATGGCCAGAGAGTACAGCATGCCTGACAGTGAGCAACCCTGCCGCACCCCTCTCTGGACAGCAAACGGCGCAGCCAGACCACCATTAATTTTCAGTATGCTCGCAACGTCACGGTACAAAACCTGGATCCTGGCAATAAAACCTGGGCTGAACCCAAATGCAGCAAGTGTTTTCCACAAGTACTGGTGTTCAACTCGGTCAAAAGCCTTTTCCTGATCTATGGAAATAAGACCAGTATCTATGCCCAAAAAGCCAGAGATGTCCAAAACATGCCGAATTAAAGTGATATTATCACCAATTAACCTGGCGGGCACACAGTAGGTCTGGCCAACATGCAGTATTTCAGCCATCACCTCCCTGAGTCTCAAAGTCAGAGCCTTTGACAGGACCTTGTAATCCCCACAGAGCAAAGAGACTGGCCTCCAGTTCTTTAGGTCCTGGGGGTCCCCTTTCTTTGGGAGTAGAATGATCACAGCCCTCCTACAGCTCTGAGGTAAAAGTCCACTCCTGAAACTCTCCTGGAACACCTCCAGGTCCTCACCCACCACAGGCCAGAATGTCTTATAAAAATCAACCGGAATCCCATCAATGCCTGGAGCCTTGCCATTAGCCAGGCTCATGAGGGCCACATGAAGCTCGTCCAAAGCGAGGTCAGCTGACAACAGACAATCCGATGATTCTCCCACTTGAAGTAAGCCAGACAGAAAGGCTGAGTCCAACTCCTCCGCTAACTCACTTTTAAAAAGGTCACTATAAAAACGTGTGGCGTACCTTCGGATCTCAGTGGCTTCAGTGAGCGACCCATCTTCCAATCGCAGGTTGTGGATAACCTTCCTCTGGCCATTCCTGCTCTGCACATCAAACAATGCCTGCTCTTGACGGGCCCTCGCGGTACTGACGCTCCGCCGCGCACACGCCCCGCCACGCCCACGCCGTGTCGTACCCACGCCGCGCCGTACCCACTGCCCTTTGCGTAACAGCCCCTGTGGCCCCAGAGGCACCTGCAGTTGTGTTCAGGGGCCAGCCCTCATCACACATGTCAAGTTTCAGCCAAATCTGCCAATGCACGATAGAGTAATGACAAGATGAAGGCTCATCCACCAGGTGGCGCTAGAAGTGCAACCAGACATGGGCAGTTGCGTTCAGGGGCTAACCCTCATCACACATGGGATGTTTCAAGGAAATCAGATAATGCATGATGGATTTATGAGGAGTTGCTGTCTGTGGCGAGGGATCCAAAGCCGTCACTGCTTCCACGGGCAGCCTGTCACATGACACAGGGCTTGTGTCACTGTGGTGATTCATCAACCTGATTGTCACAAGGCCACAAAATACAGAAGACCAGGTCAAAAGGTTGGGGTTGGTGTTTGTCAATTTAAAATATGGCATTTCCTGTTTCCACAAGGTGGCGCCACGAGTGAGGTCACATATGAGCACGTGGAGGTGGTCAGGGTGAGGCTCTTATCATCTCCATAAATTTTGAAGCAGTTTGAATCAAGTATAGGGGAGAGATCTCAAGGACACATCATCGCACTTTGCGCGATGCCACGTGGACGCCGTTACAAGAAACTTCACAGCGGTTGTCCTGCAGCTCCACCAACTTGTTGAGCATCTATTAGAGCAGAAATGAAGTGAATAGGGCCATCTCTGTCACATTGGCTGCAGGCAAAGTAACAAGTGGTCATTTCCTGTTACCAGCGGGGGGCGCTATGAGTAAGGTGGGAAGTTAATATATCAGGGCGTTCAGGGCGCAGCCATCATCATGTCCAGCACGTTTGAAGCTGCTCGGATAAAGTATTTGAGCATGAGAGCCGTTCAAAAAACAGGATAATTCGCCAACATCTGGCACGCCCTTACAGCCACGTCCTTTGACCTACAGACATGCTTTTAATAACTTTTCATCAGCATGGTCTCTAGATGACCTGTACCGAAATTGAAGCCGGTCGGGCGAAATCCCTAGGAGGAGTTCGTTCAAATACCAATGGTGGAAATCGACAAAACGTGACCAATGAAATCAAAATGGCGGACTTCCTGTTTGGCTCTGACCATTGGTGCAAGAGACTTTTTTGTGCGTCTGGACACGTTACACAAGTGAACCAATTTTCATGTTGCTACTCCAAAAAAACCACTATGGGGAGAGGTTTTTGAAAATTTCAAGGTGGCGCCGTTGAGGCATTTGGCCCCGCCCATGGGCGACCTGCATATCAGATGAAAGAGCTCGTCAATCTCGACATGTGTATCAAATGTCATGTGGATATGAGTTTGTTAAAGCCATCAAAATGCCAAATGTAATTTCACGATGAAGGGTCGATAGTCGTCGCACCGCCACACGTATGCCATTGGTCGTAGCTTCGTGCCATTCATAATGTAGCTTCACCAACTTGTTCTGCATGTACTGGAAGTGGAATCAAGTTGATGGGGTTAACTATGTAGTATTTATACATGTTGGAGTAAAAGGTGGTCATTTCCTTTCGTAAACAGGGGGCGCTATGAGTAAGGTAGGAAGTTAATATATCAGGATGTTCAGGGCAACGCCCCCATCATGTTGTCACACACACTACTGAAATGCTCTCACACATACAACTGAAATGCTCTCATATACACTACTAAAATGTTATGTTCTCATACACACTACTGAGATTTCAGTGTGACAGAAAGCGTTTCAGCGTAACAGGAAGGCAGCTCAAAAGAGGAGGTGACGGCCATTTTTCCTCTTTGGTGCATTCTGTGGAGGCACATGCTGTCTGGTGGATAATTTCTGGAGGGAACACCGTGAAAAGTGAAAGCGTAAATCTGTTCCTCATTGTTTTTTGTTTATTAGTGTAAACTTTATTTTATGATGTGAAAGGGAATCAAGAGGACATAAGAAGTTTTTTTTTTTTTACACGTGCTTTGCAGTGTATTGAATTGCTTCAGAGAAATGGGCCCAATAATTTTGACCAGGAAAGGCTTTATAGAGCGCTTGATGACCATACAAGAACGATATCTGCTCTTCATGCGGCGGCGTCCAGATATGATCCTTGGAATAGGGACGTAATTCTTCTGGGATCACTGCACAGGTGTTTTTGCAATTTGCTTCATGAACACGAGGCCAGACAGAGGTCTGCTGATGCAAATATATTCTTACCCCCAACAACCTTCACTGGTCACCCCGGCCGTCCCAGATACACCATAACCAGTGAACAGATTTCTCACTGTGTGTCCACTGGCATGACAGTAAAAGATCTCTGCACAGACACAGACTACTACTGGGAGTTGAACCATTAAAGATATGCAGTTATGTCAAATCAAGAACTGGATAACCTTGTGATTGTAATACTACAAAATACTTCAAATGCTGGGGAAACCTATGTCCTTGGAAGCCTGAGATCACGTGACTTAAGTATCCAGCGTTGGCGGGTCAGAGACAGCTTGTGTCGGGTGGATCCCATTGGCCAAGCATTTAGACAGCGTCATGCTACAAGGCGGAGGGACTACAGTGCTCATCCCCCAACCAATTATGGTAAGCTCATGGTGAAAGCTTCGCCAATATAATTTTCTAGGTAAAGGTGCCATGCCACACCATTAAAAATAATGTACAATGAAGCCCAGCATAACCAAAAGCTACTTTAAAGTACTCACTGTGCTGTAAAATACACCATGTCTGTGTGTTAATATTGTTTTTGATGTGGTTCTCTTGTTTCATAATCCTGTTACATTCTACTGTTGTAGAACATTATTTTTATTCTAAGATGTTATGTCAATCCAATTAGTACACAAGTGTAATAATACTGATTCTGGTCTCCCAACAGGCATTTTGACAGAAACCACAAGCTGGTTAGGTGGTGTCTAGTCATGCATGGCTGTGTTGATGGCTTCAGCCGGACTATTATGTACCTGCAGTGCTTATCCAATAACAGAGCCTCAAGTGTTCTGTCATTATTTTTGAAGGGTGTTGAGAACTTCGGCTTGCCTGCAAGGGTCAGATGCGATCATGGCATGGAAAATATACTTGTTGCACGTCTTATATTGGAAAGAAGGGGACTGGACAGTGTTATTACAGGTGTTTCAGTCCATAATCAGAGAATTGAAAGACTATGGGCAGAACTCAATGGAGTTGTTTGTAGACACTTCATAAACATCTTTAACTTTATGGAAGAACAAGGTATTCTTTATTCACAGAATGAACTACATCTTTTTTGTCTGCATTATGTTTATTTGCCGAGAATTCAGCGGGCAGTGACAGTGGTGGAGGGGTTTGGGCACCTGAGTGATCCTAGGAGCTATGTTGTCTGGGGCTTAATGCCCCTCGTAGGGTCTCCCAAGGCAAACAGGTCCTAGGTGACAGGTTAGACCAAGAGCGGTTCCAAAGCCCCAAATGAAGAGAAATACACCAAGGAAGTGCACGTCGCCCGGATTGGCATCACCGGGGCCCCACCCTGGAGCCAGGCCTGGGGTTGGGGCTCGCAGGTGAGTGCCCACCCTCCCATAGGCCCACCACCCGCAGGAGGGTTCAGATGGGGCCGGTGCATTGTGGTTTGGGTGGCGGTCGTGGGCGGGGGCCCCGGCGACCCAATTCCTGGACAACGACTCTGGCTTTAGGGACATGGAATGTCACCTCAATGGGGGGGGGAAGAGCCCGAGCTAGTGCGGGAGGCTGAGCGGTACCGACTAGAGATAGTTGGGCTCACCTCTACGCACAGTCTGGGCTCTGGAACCCAACTCCTTAAGAGAGGCTGGACTCTCTTCTACTTTGGAGTTGCCCATAGCGAGGGCTTGCTCATAGCCCCCATCTCAGCCGCCATGTGTTGGAGTTCTCCCCACTGAACGAGAGGGTCATTTCCCTATCCCCAATCCCTCCAGTTGTTTTAGCTTATGGGCCAAACAGCAGTGCCGATTACCCGGCCTTCTTGGAGTCCCTGGGAGGGGTACTGGAAAGTGCCCCAACTGGGGACTCCATCATTCTGCTGGGGGACTTCAATCCGGCATCCGGCACCTCAGGAGGGGGAAGCAGTGCTCTGCCAACACTGTTTACAGTGGAGGTGGAGAGCTGTTGACCTCAACTGGGGTTATTGTCGGGCGGTGGAAGGAGTACTTTGAGGATCTCCTCAATCCCACTGTCATGCCTTCCATGGAGGAAGCAGAGGCAGGGAACTCAGAGGTTGATTCATTCATCACCCAAGCTGAAGTCACTGAGGTAGTTCGGAAGCTCCCCAGTGGCAAGACAGCGGGGGTGGATGAGATCCGCCCTGAGAATCTCAAGTCTCTGGATGCTGTGGGGCTGTCTTGGCTGACACGCCTCTGCAACATCACGTGGCAGTTGGGGACAGTGCCTCTGGACTGGCAGACCGGGTGGTGGTCCCTCTTTTCAAAAAGGGGGACCAGAGGATGTGTTTCAACTACTGGGGGATCACACTCCTCAGCCTCCCGGGGGAAAGTCTATTCCAGGGTGGTGGAGAGGAGAATTCGGCCGATAGTCGAACCCCAGATTCAGGAGGAACAATGCCGTTGTTGTCCTGGTCGTGGAACACTGGACCAGCTCTATACTCTCCACAGGGTGTTAAGGACTCATGGGAGTTTGCCCAACCAGTCCACATGTGCTTTGTGGACTTGGAGAAGGCATTCGACCACGTCCCCTGTGGCATTCTGTGGGAGGTGCTTCAGGAGTATGGGGTCGGAGGCCCTCTGCTGAGGGCTGTAAGGTCTCTGTACGACCGGAGCAGGAGCTTGGTTCGCATTGCCGGCAGTAAGTCGGACTTATTCCTGGTGCATATTGGCCTCCGGCAGGGCTGCCCTTTGTCACCGGTTCTGTTCATTATTTTTATGGACAGAATTTCTAGGTGCAACCAGGGTCCGTAGGGGGTCCGGTTCGGGAGTCACCGGATTTCATCTCTGCTTTTTGCGGATGATGTTGTCTTGTTGGCTCCCTCCCAGGACCTTCAGCATGCGCTGGGGGGGTTCGCAGCTGAGTGTGAAGCAGCTGGGATGAAGATCAGCATCTCCAAGTCTGAGGCCATGGTTCTCGCCCGGAAAAAGGTGGTTTGCCCTCTCCGGGTTGGGGGAGAGTTCCTGCCTCAAGTGGAGGAGTTTAAGATCTCGGGGTCCTGTTCACGAGTGAGGGAAGGATGGAGCGTGAGATTGACAGGTGGATTGGTGCGGCGGCCGCAGTAATGTGGTCGTTGTATCGGTCTGTTGTGGTGAAGAGAGAGCTGAGCCGAAAGGCAAAGCTCTCGATTTACCAGCCGATCTACGTTCCTACCCTCACCTATGGCCACCGAAAGAACGAGATCCCGGATACAAGCGGCTGAAATGAGTTTCCTTCGCAGGGTGGCGGGGCGCTCCCTTAGAGATAGGGTGAGAAGCTCTGTCACCCGGGAGGAGCTCGGAGTAGAGCCGCTGCTCCTCCACATCGAGAGGAGCCAGTTGAGGTGGCTCTGGCATCTGTACCGGATGTCCCCTAGACGCCTCCCTTGGGAGGTGTTCCAGGCATGTCCCACCGGAAGGAGGCCCCAAGGAAGACCCAGGACACTCTGGAGTGACTACGTCACCCGGCTGGCCTGGGAACGCCTTGGGGTTCCCCCGGAAGAGCTGGAGGAAGTGTCTGGGGAGAGGGAAGTCTGGGGGTCCCTGCTCAGGCTGCTGCCCCCGCGACCCGGCCCTGGATAAGCGGAAGAAGATGGATGGATGGATATTTCTATTACTGTATTTTCCACACTATAAGGCGCACTGGATTATAAGGCGCATAGAATAGAAGATACTGCAGTCAAACGTTTGACTGGGGTTGCGCTATGCATCCACTAGATGGAGCTGTGCTGTGGGTGTGGGACTATGAGTAAGCACAGTACCGGTGTTTACTGACTACGGTAGCCGTAATGCTGCAAGCGGTGCGGCCTTGTAGTTTACCAGTCGCACTTGTTGGTGAGATTAGAGATTCACCAAGTGTGAATGATAAGACTTCGTGTCTTAAACGGGAATATGAGATCGTTAGCCCTTTATAGCTAATGTGGCGGATAGTCTAGCAAAAGGCTTAGAAAAATAAAGGGATCGGTGTTTTGGAAACATTCATTCTTTGTTGAGGTTTAAGATTAAGATTTGAGATTGAGTATTTGATTGAATAAAACAGAGAAAATACTATGACAGAAAAACCCCGCCGTGTATTTCCCAACCATACTGAAACATTTTATTATTATTAAATTGTTTTTATTGGTTTTTCATACTGAAACATTTTGACACAGTGCCTTGAGCGCCGTGTACAACCAGTATGGATCAACCAATTAACCAATTGATCCATATATAAGGCGCTCTTGATTATAAGGCGCACTGTCATTTTTTGAGAAAATTAAAGGCTTTTAAGTGCACCTTATAGTGCAGAAAATACGGTATGTTTTGTTAACAATTTGTTAAAATAATAAAAAAATGTCTAAATGAGAGATGGAGATAACCAAAAAAAGTGAGACACTAACAAATGTATATGCACATGGTATTCGGGCTCTGCCAAACCCATATGTATTTCCTAGGGCAAAGTCAAACTTCTCCTTAAAGAGCTGGTATGAAACATGGACTGGCAACCTGATGCAGTTAACACATGTGTTGGCCATTGGGAACAGTGGTGTTGAAGAAAAGTTGTCATCTCCTTTATGAATGAACTCAACAGACAGACTTTGGGAAAAGCCAAGAGGAGGGACTACAGAAGCTCCAGTTGAACAGAATCAACCAATCATCATGCTCAATAGTAGTGTCTTATTAATAAAAAAATATTACTCAAACAAATGGCAAGGATTTAAGTCAAGTATTGTACCTTCTACATCTTGAAGATAGTCTCTCCAGAAGGTAATCACCACTTCCTCGGCAACTCTCTTGTTGCTCCCTTCTGGTGACAGATGAATGGTGAAAAGATCATCTACCTGGTCAGCAGTCAGAGTGCTTGGCTCATGGCAGAACAGGGGGCGAAAGCTGTCAGGATGTTTCTGGATTTTCTCCAGAACCCCTAGAGTTTTCAGTCCTTCACGGAACCTGTAAAAAAAACAAAACAAACAAAAAACAATTGTATTGGTTGAATTCATTCAGAATTACTTGTACCAGCTTAACCTCAACATTGTCTATTTGTTCCAGGAACTTAGTCTGTGTTGGTCGATGGGTAAAATTCTATTCCATATTCAGATTAAACTGACTGTAAACCAAAACTGAATACCTTTGAAATGGACTTTGAACCCTGTGGATGACCTGAAACATAACAATGTCTTGTACCAGCAGATCCCTGTCTCTGATTGACCGAAGAGGCCTCAGATATCCTGCATTGGCCAAATAGTCAAGCACTTCTCAAAGTCCTCAATGGTTGTGCTTTCAGATACCTGGCATCACAAGGAGCAGCATATTCACTTGTTATAGAAACTAGTTATTAATTAATAACTTATTGGCAAGGGCTAACCCTTTAGTGAAAACATCAGTAATAATAAATGAACAGAATATGGCACAAACATTGGGAAGAGACCCCTTGATCAGGCAGTCCTTGTAAAGTGAGTGAATGTGCATGAAGAGAATAGTGATAGGTTACCAAGATAACTCTGACTACTAATTAAAAGATCTCAGGTAGAGGTCTGTATCGCTGATTTTCTAGTACTCCCCACTGTGACACTGTAATGCCAGTGGTTTGTTGATTAAATTGTGGCAGAATTCAAACTACATTATGGAATACAGGAGTTCAGCACTGGGCCACACAAGTTTTTTGCTCCGTGAGACCTATACATCTTGACCGGACATTAGAGTAAACACAAGTCCGCCGTCACCTCAAAGGAAGGTCAGACGACAAATGTATCCCACACTGACATTTGCGTGTGCTTCACCTATAAGGATGGCGCCGAAGGAAAAAAAGGACGGCATTGAGCTAGCCAGCCAGCTCACCTGCAGCTCCAAAGACCAGCTGTCAGAGCTCGGCTGTCGCACTCTCTTTAGCCTCAGTTTGGCTGAACTTTGTGTAAAAAGTTTAAGATTGGAAGATAATCTCTATTTGAGCGGCGTTCAGCTGAGCCAGACCACAGCGGATGTGGCGCTGCACGGCTGCAGCATGCAGGTGTTTTAACGTCGGTAAGGGGGACAAACAAACAAACAAGAAAAACATCGTCAATCATCCTCTCCTGACAGCAGTAAAATACGCATCCCTAGTTAGAATGGCGGTACACAGGGTAAATATCGATCTCACCTTCTTCTCCTTGTGCCTGATGTCCATGTGCCGAAGATCTGCCGAGCTTGATAATGCAGCACAGAGGTCCGGACCGGGCCAGCAGCTGCCTGTGGCAGGCTGCTGAAGCCACGAGATGGGAATAGAGTTCTAAGTCGACTCTCCACTGTGTCATCACTTGAGGCAACGTGTGACTGTTGCCTGGTTGTTGTTGTGTTAGACAATGTTTGAATTGTCTCCGCCGAAGCCAAAATGTTGTTAAGTAACGTGGCAGCTTCTGACCAGAGAGCTCCTGAGACGACATGTGCGCTCCAAAGATGCTCCACTCATGGATGTATGTCTCCTATGGATGTATTTTATGTTATATATGTTCTTATAATAGATCCATGATGGCTCCACCATGGGCTCCACTTCCTCTTCCGAGCCACCTTCCGGTTACACTGAAACACCTTCCGGTTACACTGAAATCTCAGTGGAGTGTGTGAGAGCGTTTCAGTAGTGTGTATGAGAGCATTTCAGTAGTGTGTGTGAGAGCATAACATTTCAGTAGTGTGTATGAGAGCATTTCAGTAGTGTGTGTGAGAGCATAACATTTCAGTAGTGTGTATGAGAGCGTTTCACTTCTAAGTGTGTGAGGTTTTTACTATAGTGTGTGAACATGTTTTGTTTTATATGTGTGTGAATGGTAATCCTGAATAATGTCCCGGACGGCCTCTCATACAATGCTCTGTAGTCCTCAAAGGCATTCCCATGATCATTGGTGATGACCCAAACAGATTCTATAAGACATCTTTTATAAGGAGTTGGTCACAAAATATACTCACATCTAATACAGACATCAGTCGAAGATATATGTCCCACACATTTCTTCTTGTATTCATTGTGTAACCCTTTTACCACCGGCTCATATATTAAAACCCACCTTATGTCTTCAGGTGCAGTCTTAACCCTGGTTAACCATTTTATGGTAAAAGACACATTTCAAAAAGTAAATATCAGTCTAGGGTGCTGTATGATTCCCACTCTTAAATAACTTTGGAGACTATGGGGAATACACTT
Source organism: Caranx melampygus (assembly GCA_019059645.1). Lineage (NCBI taxonomy): Eukaryota > Metazoa > Chordata > Actinopteri > Carangiformes > Carangidae > Caranx > Caranx melampygus. The sequence continues at coordinate 836,319 of JAFELL010002598.1, read as the reverse complement.
GGCCTGTAAACTCTCATGTAACTTAACACTTCAATAATAACACACAATACAATAAAACCAACACAAGATCTCAGTTTTAGGAAATGTATTACTAATTTGCAGGAAACACACATCAAACCTTTCTCTATGGAGAAGAGGAAATATAGAAAATAAAATAATAGGACCCCGGGGTATAGTTTTGTCTTTTCTCAAACTGTCTAATTTTATTTTGAGTGCACTCTGTATTTACTTTCGTTGGCGCGCTTTAGTTGAAGCTCATGATGGAAACATTTGATACCAGTACCTCCGTGTGTCGGTGAAGTCAGCAAGACCAGGCCACAGCTGATGAATCGCTCGCTCGTTGTGGTAGTAACCGTCCCCGCCCGAAGCAGCTCGCAGCGACAACCCTCCGGCTCCCTCAGCAACAGCGAAACGTCCTCCGTCAACGACTCTCTCCCGAAACGACTCTCCGAAACTCCTCCGTCCGTGCAGGCGGTGTTTCCCCTCAGTGTGGACCGTGGCGTTACCCTAGCTCCTGCTAGCTAATATGTAACCGAACTTGCCTCGTGTTGACCAAACACAAGCGGTGGTGGAGAGTCCGACTCACGCTGACTCAGAACACGTCGTTCAGCTGCAGTTCACAATCCGTTACTGACAAAAATCATCACTGACGACACACACGGTCCCGGAATCTCCGCTCCACGCCATTCACCCCTTGCTCTTTTCCTGGTTCGTCTCTCGGGTCTCTCCCGGAAGTGCAAACCCTCCAAGGTCATGAACTCAGGCACATAACGTAACGTAATAGAATCACTTTTAACTTTTCAAAGGCATTCAGACCCCATGAAATGATGTTTTTAAAGCCACTCATTTTAAACAAATTATTTAAACATTTTAATACCTTATTCATATCAAATGGTTATTTATGTAAATTTTAACTTCACCTTGAACTGGCATTTTATCCTTAACTTATTCCCATGAAAATATGCAACAAATATCACTGATATTTATCAGAGTATTACAATTGATATAGACATTCATGATGCGAAGCCTGTGAAGCTAGTTCAGGCAGACAACTCAAGCTGCGCCCGTCCTGATCAGCTGATCAGTCACGTGCTCCCCTCAACCAAATAGGGCGGGTTATTTAAACCCACCCAGCTTACCTGCTCTCCCCTGGCTTGCTGCCGATGCTGCTGCTGTTCTCTACTGCTGGTACTGCTGGTACCCTTGCTGCTGCTACTGCTCATGCTGCTGCTGCTGCTGCTGCTGCTACTACCCCTGCTGCTACTACCCCTGCTGCCCATGAGGTTTTGCAAACCCACCACCTCCCCAGCATCCACCTGTGGGCTCTGTCTCTATGATCCCCTGCGGGGGTCTGCTTTCATTCCCTGTTAGGTCTGTCAAACAGATCATTATTCAGGGAATGAATAACTGAGACAGAGCCTGACGCCAAACCTGCTGCAGCCATGCTCAAGGATAGGCTACCTATGCTGTGCTTCAGCTCGCTGTGCTTCAGCTTGCTTATGTCCAATAAATTATTTATTCTCATTTCAGAGTTGTCTGACTGAACTTTATTTCTTATCTATCACTTTATTTCAAATTTAGATAGACAGGTAGAGCAGACTGCTGTGGCTGCTTCTCTGTCACTCCAGGGGGGTGTGGATAGTGTGCTATTGTTCATTATAGCTTTCAGTTTGTTCAAAGTACCTCTCTCCAGCACAGATCTTAGTGTATATTTTATAACAATCATAGTGTCTAACTATTCAAATACTTCTTGACTACAAATTGTTTTGCTAATTAATGTTTGTTTCTTTGCAGGATACAATGAAAAATGAGGCCATAGGTCACAGTTTTTGTATTGACCATCCCGAGTGAAAACAATCCTGAGCAGTAATAACAACAAAGTGTACCAAGTGCTACCTCCTGTCTGACTCCCCACTGGTCAAACAGCGAGGAGTCAGACATGAGGTAGCACTTGGTACACTTTGTTGTCATTATTGCACAGTTGACAGAGAAATGAGAAGGGAAGAGAGGTTTGATGCTTTTTTAACTGAACATTTTGAACTCTTTAAGAGTGAAGTGAAAACATAATTAGGCCTAGGTATTGTTTTATTGTTCAGTTGATACTCAAATCTGTTCAGTGCTTTTACTCTGGTGGTGGAAATAGTGCCTTCTTATAAATGCAAGTGTTGTGTGAAAAGAAATGTGATGTGTTGGATAATATGGCCAGAAATAATCCATCATAAATTGTGCATGTTAAGACTTGCCCTAAATCTGCATACTGTTAATTTTGTTTGAAATAAATTGAATGCAGATGACATTAATTTTCTCAGTGTTTTTTCTTGCAAATTAAGTGATGATAAAAGGGTATTTTTATACTGTACATTCAGAATTAACAAGTTTATTTAAGTACAGTAAAATTACAATAAACAAGTTATTTTAAGTACTATACAATCATAATAAGCAAGTTAGTTCAAGTGCTGTGAACTCAAAATACAGAGGTTGATTTATTTGTATTATAAACTCATAAATAAGTTCACGCAAGTAGTGCACACTTATATTTAACAAGTTAGGGGCACGCTATTGCACATTAATTGTTTTTTCTTATCACCGTGTGGAGTGTGATTTGCCTTGTCTTGCTGTGCCCAACAAAGCAGATTGGACCTCTAAACTCCAGGAGAAAGAGAGTGAGAGCAAGAGACTTGGCCACCCTTGCCATATATATATATATATACCGCCCCCCTCCTTGAACCGCCACCTTACCGTGGTGGAGGGGTTTGAGCACCTGAGTGATCCTAGGAGCTATGTTGTCCGGCCCCTGATAGGGTCTCCCAAGTCAAAGAGGTCCTAGGTGACAGGTCAGACCAAGAGCGATTCCAAAGCCCCAAATGAAGAAGAATACATCAAGGAAGTGCACGTCGCCCGGATTGGCATCACCGGGGCCCCACCCTGGAGCCAGGCCTGGGGTTGGTGGCCGAGACCCGGCCGGGCGCAGCCCGAAAGAGTGACGTGGGCCCACCCTCCCATAGGCCCACCACCCGCGGGAGGGTTCAGATGGGGCTGGTGCATTGTGGTTTGGGTGGCGGTCGCGGGCGGGGGCCCCGGCAACCCAATCCCTGGACAACGACTCTGGCTTTAGGGACACAGAATGTCACCTCACTGGGGGGGAAAGAGCCCGAGCTAGTGCGGGAGGCTGAGCAGCACCGGCTAGAGATAGTCGGGCTCGCCTCTATGCACAGTCTGGGCTCTGGAACCCAACTCCTTGAGAGAGGCTGGACTCTTTTCTACTCTGGAGTTGCCCATGGTGAGAGGCGGCGGGCTGGTATGGGCTTGCTCATAGCCCCCCATCTCAGCCGCCATGTGTTGGAGTTTTCCCCACTGAACGAGAGGGTCCTTTCCCTGCACCTCCGGGTCGAGGATAGGTCTCTCATGGTTGTTTCGGCTTACGGGCCAAACGGCAGTGCACAGTACCCGGCCTTCTTGGGGTCCCTGGAAGGGGTACTGGAAAGTGCCCCAACTGGGGACTCCATCGTTCTGCTGGGGGACTTCAATGCTCACGTGGGCAGCGACAGTGATACCTGGAGGGGTGTGATTGGGAGGAACGGCCTCCCCGATCTGAACCCGAGTGGTGTTCTGTTGTTGGACTTCTGTGCTAGTCACAGTTTGTCCATAACGAACACCATGTTCGAGCATAAGGGTGTCCATAAGTGCACGTGGCACCAGGACACCCTTGGCTGGAGATCAATGATCGACTTTGTAGTCGTGTCATCTGATCTCCGGCCGTATGTCTTGGACACTCGGGTGAAGAGAGGGGCTGAGTTGTCAACTGATCACTACCTGGTGGTGAGTTGGATCCGGTGGCAGGGGAAGAAACTGGACAGACTCGGCAGACCCAAACGAACTGTGAGGGTCTGTTGGGAACGTCTGACAGAACCCTCTGTCATTGAGGTCTTCAATTCCCACCTCCAGGAGAGCTTTGACCAGATCCCGAGGGAGGCTGGAGACATTGAGTCCGAGTGGACCATGTTCCCCACCTCCATTGTTGACGCGGCTGTTCGGAGCTGTGGCCACAAGGTCTCCGGTGCCTGTCATGGTGGCAATCCCCGAACCCGGTGGTGGACACCAGAAGTAAGGGATGCCGTCAAGCTAAAGAAGGAGTCCTACCGAGCCTGGTTGGCTCGGGGGACCCCTGAGGCAGCTGATGGGTACCGGCAGGCCAAGCGTGTGGCAGCCTGGTCAGTTGCGGAAGCAAAAACTTGGGTATGGGAAAAGTTCGGGGAGGCCATGGAGGAGGACTACCTATCGGCCTCAAAGATATTCTGGCAAACCATCCAGCACCTCAGGAGGGGGAAGCAGTGCTCTGCCAACACTGTTTACAGTGGAGGTGGGGAGCTGTTGACCTCAACTGGGGTTATTGTCGGGCAGTGGAAGGAGTACTTTGAGGATCTCCTCAATCCCACTGTCATGCCTTCCATGGAGGAAGCAGATGCAGGGAACTCAGAGGTTGATTCATTCATCACCCAAGCTGAGGTCACTGAGGTAGTTCGGAAGCTCCCTGGTGGCAAGACAGTGGGAGTGGATGAGATCCGCCCTGAGTATCTCAAGTCTCTGGATGCTGTTGGGCTGTCTTGGCTGACACGCCTCTGCAACATCATGTGGCAGTCGGGGACAGTGCCTCTGGACTGGCAGACCGGGGTGGTGGTCCCTCTTTTCAAAAAGGGGGACCGGAGGATGTGTTCCAACTACCAGGGGATCACACTCCTCAGCCTCCCGGGGAAAGTCTATTCCAGAGTGGTGGAGAGGAGAATTCGGCCGATAGTCGAACCCCAGATTCAGGAGGAACAATGCGGTTTTCATATATATATATATATATATATTTATACCATAGTTTCAATGGAATTATTGTCATGCTATACAAATACAGCATTTATCCACAATTACTATTACTGTGGCTTTTGTTTCCTAATTAAGACGTATGGTTTTCCCCTAACAGTAATGTCTTTGTCTGTATCATATCTTCGCTTGCAGATCATTTCAGTAGTTGTGTAAATGTGTGGTTAGAAGCCAGTGCACAAGCCCTAATAAAATCAAGAATATTCTTTCTTCAGCCCCAGTTTACTAGCCAATCATATCTGCTGATTATAAGTCTGATAACACTGGTTTGCTTCATATGCCTAAATCTCTGTAAGAGTTTTAGACCCTCTTTATGTCTTTGTCACAGGGCATTGCCTGATGTGCCAGAACATGTGGACTTGTGCACTGGAACCAGCTCCCTTGGAGACATCAAAGGATTACAAAAGACCCTCGCCATAATGGCTCTACATCTGCAGGCACAGTTGGCAGAGCATCACAATATAATCCAGTTCAACCTTCCAAGTACTTTTGGCTTCCACAGAAGGGAAATTATGTCTGTAAAGGCAACATTTGAGGTCACTGCCAGAAACAATATGAACTCTCTGAGGTAGAAGTATATTAAATTCCACGGCAGTGGAGGCTTTATTTACCAACAGACATACTAATTAATTCTCTGCTCACAAAACTTAATGACTGAGTTTCTCCCAGTCCAGCAGTCAATTTAAAACCAGTCATACAACTACAAATTTGAGACAACAGACTTGATTTATTAAATCTGTTGGAATGAGGTAGGGACTAAGAGTGCTGTCAATGCAGTTATAGCAAAACCCTTTGGAAGAACACACCAGGGAAAAAAAAAAGTCTAATTACTGCTCTGGCCTAAATATCAGATAAAATGTTCCTGGAAATTAGGTTTGAATGGGGGCTGATCATCTTTGAAGACTAGATAATTGTGTTCACAAAAGCAGATTTTCTTTTACAATAGAGACAGTCTGAGTGCACTGCTGTTTTCTTCAGAGAATGTTGCATTATGGGCAATTTGTGACCTTATTGTTGCCAGTTAGCCAGTTTAAAAGTGTTTCATTATTCCAGTCTAACCTGAAGGAGTGTCTGAAGGGTTGTGTCATGTATTTTACTGCCAGGAAATGGATTCATCACAACTCTAAGTGATTTCATAGCACCTTGCGACATCCTTACTGCAGAAAAACAAGAAGAAGAAGAAAAAAAAATGCTAACCCTCTGACTGTTTCCAAAAGCCTGATGAGGGGGAATATGAATGGGATTGTCAGACAAGCTGGTGTTTCCTCCTCCCAGAAACTCCTGGGAGGGCAAGAGAGGAACTGTAAATGCTGGGATGCCACAACTGATCAATTTCCACACAATATACATATATATATACTTATTACCAACATAACACATCATTATTCCATTATTCCATGTTCAGAGTTAGGATGGTCACTCTACTAATGATTGATTGCACATAACAGTGGTTAACTGAATGATGCATTTACATTAATGAAATGCTGGAATGATCAGTTTGACTTGCTGATACTTCTGCATAGAAAAGGTGGTTTCAATTTGAAACAAATGTCCACATCCAACTTCATTCATTTATATGTAATTATATAGAGTACAATTACAACCAATCCACCCTCTCTCCCTTTCCAACCCCACTTATATGGTATGGACATGATGTCACATGTGATAAATCAAACATCTATTCCCTAAGCAGAAACATGTAACCCTTATTGGTGGCATGAATGCTGAAGCGATTTGCCAGCCTGTGATGGCCTCGGTTTCAAATGACTCGAGCAAAGATGCACATGGTGTTGTTTTCTTGTCTATTTTGTGTAGAGTGAGGGGAAATTACCCCTTAACACTCTACACATGGACTACTATTGGCACAATGAACCTTTGTTCGCCAAGTCCATCTTGTTTTGGGGTGCTGCACTGGATCAGCTCTGAGATCATTATCGTTGCAGTGATCACAGAGAGCTGGTCAGTTGTGTTGGGTGGTTCTGACATAATTTGCACTGTGGCACGCCACAAAATCTTTGGATGCTCTTTTGAACAGCAGCTGACACTGTAAAGACTGGATTGGGCCCCATGTACAATATATTTGTTTTAAGACACCAAAGGACATGTAAGAGGTAAACCACAATGGCCACATGTGACCTCAGATTATTCTCTGAATTATTATTTCATCGCCTGTCTACTGTCATGTTTGAGTAGCTGGAGAGTGAAGAGTGAAAGCCCTCACATTCTGGTATGCAGACTGCCCTGCTACAGTGCAAACATCGTTCCTTTAGCGGACTGTGGTGTCACCGACACACAGAGACAAGTAGATTGGTTGACTTCCAAAGTGTGATACACACATCCAGACCACACTCCAGATGTGGAGTTAGTCTGCAGTTAATGTTGCTCTGTATATGAAGGAGGTCCCAGTGAACATGAGATCCAAACCAGTGCACCAAGGGAAAACTGATGAGTGCTGGTGAGGGCCAGACCAGGCAGCAGAGTGACTCACATTTGGCATTAAAATCTTGAGGAGTCCAGGTTTAAGAGAGCTCAGCATGCACTCAAGTGAAACCTCCAAGTCTTTATGTATCCGTCCTCCTTCAACATTTGCAGTCATCATCAGTTTCATGAGAGTCACCTGCATATGCAGTGAAATCAAGTTGAGAGTTTGGTCACATTTAGTGTGAAATAAAAAGCAGAGAAGAGACATGTAAGCCGCATTATAATGGCCAAGAGTGGTACAGCTGTGTATCTCCTAAGTTTCATCGAAGTACTGACAGGACACACTGGTTCCTAAGCTTAAGAATTTAGTATTAGGGTTAAAAAGAAAAAAGAATTTGTCACACCACCCTTTGAGCATGACTTAATTCTGAGACGTTTCCATAATTAGTTGTTTGGGAGGAGTACCACCATAAAAGCTGCAAGTGCATGTGTAAAACGTTTGGCTACACACAGCCTTACAATGTTAAGAGTTCACTCTGCTCCAGTCAAACATCAGTATGCTCTGTGGTGGTGAAATCACATAAACGGAAGTAGTTTAGCGAATTATATCAATCCTGGGATGGTCAGCAACATCATGCCATTACAGCCCTTACGACTGGTAGGTGACGTGACTTGTTTTTATCTTGTTAAAAACAAATGATGTAAAGCTCTGGGTGAAACTGAAACCCACCCAGTTTATCTAAACAATAACCACTGTTGTAATTTCTTAATCTGTTTCCACTCAATAAGTGAGTTTCAAAAAAGCAACATATGCACAATCCAAACACTTGCTCTTTCACTTTTACTCCACCTGAACAAGAATAGTGTATCGGCTGGTCCGTGGATCTGAACAGCATGCTACAGTGAAGACATGAAGCAACTGCTCTATGCTCTATGTGCTATTCATTTAATGATAGGACTTAAATCAACATACTTTAAAGCTGGGGGTAATCCTGTTCAGAAATATGTTTTGTTATACTGGGTGAATTGGTCCTTCTACCTTCTGAGCAATCAATACATTATGTATTCAGAAAAAGGAACGAAAATAATCAGTCTTCTGTGCCAGCTGCAGGACTGAAAAAACTCCGACCAATCCATGATCTTCGCACCAAAGAGCAAAAACCAATCAGATGCCTTCATGTCTAGTTCTGTATCCTGCCCCTCTATCCCTGCCTCCTATGCGTGTGCACAATCTTCACGTGTCGCTGTTGCCAGAAGAAATCAGCGTACAGAGTTACAACAGAACGGATTTCATGATCATTTATGAGCAGTGGCTGAGAAAATGCAGCCCCAGTTACTACTTCCACCGTTACTTGTAACAGCTTGCCCTGACAAAAAGGCAAGTAAGACAAAGCCAGAGGCTGAAAAGACTGCAAACAAAAAGGTCTGGATAAAACCAGAGGTCAAACCACAGTAAACATCAGTGTTGCTTTTGAGCAGTGGAGACAACTGAGGGATTTGAAGGGCCTGAAAAGTGATGCTGAGGTTGCTCTCTTTCTGTTGGACAGGTAATTATATGTTTTGCTTCGGGGAGGATTTGTTATTTTTATGAAATGTGTAACTTTTGCTAACGTAGCTACTTTTGTAGCTTGTATTAGCCTAATGCTAATATTAGCTTCTCTGTGGGTTTAAAACGGGTCGGTGATGCTAGTATTGAATAGATTATGCCGCTTCTCATTGGTGCGCATTACAGTTTGTGGGGGTGCGGCTTGGACGAACACACTGATGTGTGTACGTCCAAGCCACAAGGGAGGGGGGTGGAACTCAGAGAAGGTGCTATTTTCAAATCTTGCTAGCTCTCTTGCTAGCTCTCCAAGATTACCAACCCCAGCTTTAAATGACTTTGCAGTACAAAAACATTAAACACATCACACATGGGGAATACTGCTTAACTCACAATGTATCACACTGTATCAGTCAAATCATTGAACTCATAACGTACCCTTTCAACACTAGACAAGCATATTTCTGTAATAAGCTTGTTTGCACAGCTTATAGATTCAGATATCCAGAAATAACTCTCTTCAGAATATATGTGGCCCTTGTAAATATCAACAATAATCAAAAAATATCAATTTTTTCAACTGAAATAAAACTATATGTCAGGGGGTGAGGGCTGTACACTGTACACAATCACATCACACACAAATTAATTGGATGCTATTCGCTACTGTCCTAAATGTGCCGTTTCCAAACAAAACTGACAACAGACTCATCACAGTCTTGTCACCTCACTTTAAATTTTAGGAGGTAGTTGCTTTGTTACTTTCACTGTATACTGACATGAAAAACACAGTTGCAAAGTCAGAAGAGAGAGGTGTCCCTCGCCTACCTGAACAGTTGCAAAAGTACCTGTGCCCATTTGTTCTGCTCTTTGTTTTCCTCCTACTTTAGTGCTTATTCTCACAATGAAATGTGGAATTAATTACTTTGAGCATCAGTCTCAATATCGAACTATTATGCTTGATACAGCTAGCATAAATAAAGTATGCATAAATTCTTGATATGATAGAGATATGTGAAGAAAAATTCTTCTTAGAGTGTACCACACAAGAAAGATGGTCTAGGACTGAAACATCTCAAATAAATACTTTCACTTTGCAAGAAAAGACAGTGTGCGGGAGTTTCTAACAAAAAAGTGTACCACACAGACATGACCCTCTGCAGCAAGCACAAGTGAGACAATGCACTTTCAGCACAGCAAGAAAAGTGTTGGGCTTGTAATAATGTGTACTGCTAAAAAAATAACTACTAAAACTGGAATGAACAATGAAAAATAAAGGCCTGACTTCAATACTAGATAAATAAAGTGTAAATGCCCTAAATCATAGTTTCTCAACCGGGGGTCCTCGGACCCCTAGTGGTCCATGGTATAATTGCAAGTGGTCCGTGAAAATCAAGTATCTTTTAAAAATGATCCTATCACATTTATAGAAATGGCATTATTTTATTCAAATTTGACTGAGACCTTTATCTACCTAAACTACATAAGGTAACTTTCTCATAGGGTAACTTTCTCTCATTAAATCTGTTCATCACAAGTGTAATTCATATGCAAAGAAGCTACTGCATATGTATGATTTTTTGTTCTGGAAGTTACAACTGAAAGCTCATATTTGCCTCAAAGAGTGAATAAATGCCATAATGCAATTTAAAATGCAGTTGCATAAAATTGCCCCCCCACCCCCAGATCGGGTGGGGGCGGGGGGGTCCTCAGAGTCGATCAAAAGTATGCAGGGGGTCCAGGACCCCAAAAAGGTTGAGAACCACTACCTAAATGACCTAATAGAAAGAGCAGCAGAGAAGTCCAGCTCTCGGCCAACCAATGGTGCAATTTCATCACTCAGTCAGTCACGGACATTGGCGTTGATAGGGCTGGGCCTACTGTTGCGGTCCTGCCAAAAATAGCAGCGTTGGCAGTGTAAGGCAGTGACAATTCACAGCAGTAAGCGATGTTTGCATATCTGTAGTATGTTTGATTTTCAGCTTATCAGAGAGTTTCTCAGGCTTTCTTTGGGACTCTGGGACAGGAAAGGCTGACAACGTGCCACTAAAAAGTGAGAGAGTGGAGGCAGGAGAATTCACGGGCAATGTAAAACGCTGATGAAACCGCGTTTCATCACGTTAGATGGTCTCCAGCAACAGTCAGGCTTGGAATAGTGTAGCCATTAATTAAGATGTTGAGAACATGCTTTTGTGGTTGTATCCTAAGGGGAAAAATTGATTAGGTAACTAAGGCCAGAATTATCAGCATTCACATGCATTTTTAAAGTATATATTTTTTTAATGGGCATTTTTGCCTTTAATGGATAGCACAATGTAGAGTGACAGGAAACGGGGAGGCAGAGAGAGGGGGAACGACATGCAGCACATGATGCCCGATGCGGGTTTCGAACCAGGGCCAACTGCAGCGAGGACTATAGCCTCTGCATATGGGGCACCTGCTTAACCCATTGCGCCACATGGCACATTTGATCACCTTTTCACAGTTTAAAAAGCCCATTCTATGACCATCATGGAACTGCAGAACTGAAATTTCCTGCTTCTACAGATCAAAGTTACTTGGACACAAAATACCTCTAGGTGAAATTCAGTTCAGCTAGTTTAATGCCAGGTGTCAGGGCTCAATTAAGTGCAGTGGCACTCATTTCCGACAGGCAAACCAACACACGCCTTTGACATTCTTGTCACCTCATTATATCCCCCATTAACGGAACCGCTGGGATGAGCTCTGTGGTCAGCAAAGGGAGTTCACCCCATGCGATAAGTACTGAATACCTCTGTTTACTTTGTGTACGCTCATAGTGAGTGAACATGAATTAATGGCATTTTCATAAAGACCCAAGAAGGAAAGAATGTGACAAACTGACCCAATCCACAGATAAGCCAGCATGTTCTCACACAAAGACAAAGTGAGTCATGCCCACGAAGGACATATTTTCCAAAACTGTGGTTGTTCAAAACATTTCAGAGGAACCACAACGTCCACTTCAGGGATTCACTTGTTCAATATACTTTTGTAACCAAATGCAACTCATGCTCATCCTGTTTCTGTCTCTCACAATCTGCTAGATCTTAGGATATCACTTAATTAAGCCTTAAGCACTGTCACATGGACAAACCCACAACATTTTAATGATGGAGAAAGCTCCATTTTTTAACTAACTTCACAATGAAATATTGGTGTCCATGTTGCTCTCCACTGTCCTGTTCTTCCATAAATTGTTATCATCACAAAAGACACCTCAAACTGGGCAAAAAATAACTCTAACTTCATGAGACTTAATTAGATAACAAAGTACAGCCGGACTCCACTATCAACATGTTAGTTGTTGGGCCATCAACTCTGAAGTCTGAACTCTGTTTTGAAAATGACAAAAAACAAACAAACAAACTGAAATGCAGCCTCCTTCAGTGGAATATGAAATCCGGACAAGGACAAAGACCTGTCATCAGTTTATAGTAAATTAGCATCTGTCTCTGTATTTCACCATCAACCTATTTCTGTGTATAACATGGTGAAATCAGCCTTTTTGACGCTTTATATGTCATGCCAAACATCATGGATTTGATCATTTGTGATTTGAGAAGCTCTACACAGTGTACACTGGTTGCAAATCTTCATAAGCAAAAATGTCCGTTTATCCCACCACCAATGTTACAATCCATTTATCCAATTGTGTGGTAATCCTATTATATACACAAACAAGCTCTGCCTGTGAAAAACAAAGGCTGGACTAGTTCAAAATATCCATCCCACAAAACAACATAATATGTCTGTCTTACATGTTTTGTGCCAGCAACTCATTCCCTCAGTAAGAAAAAATCCTGAAAAGTTCCTCTGTTTGAATGACATAACTTTTCTAGGGTCACTGGTTATGTGCACAACTCCTAATTTCTTTATACCACTTAAAGGAGATATATTATGCCCCTTTTCCACAAATTAAAATAGTTCCCAGGTGTCTTAAAGATATGTCTGTGACATGCTAAGGTCAAACTACCCCAAGGATCAAACAGCACAGCACACTTTTCATCCGCCCTGTTCCAAACAGTCTGTTTCGGTGCCCTGTCCTATTAAATGCAAATGAACCACAGCTAGCCCGCCCCATCCCTTCTACCGGTACCAGGTAGGGGCGGTTCTATGCAAATTCAAAAACTAATGACATATTTATTGGACAACGAGGGAAAACAGCTCAAAAAAACACATGGATTTCAACCTGTGGAGCAAATTACAGATTTTTTTTTGTCAATTCTCACATTTTGGGGGCCAGAAAGCAAGTCAAACACCCAAATGTATGTAAAAGAGCCTTCAAAAAGTGATATTTCCATAATATGTCCCCTTTAAATAAGAAAATACAGAGATAACAATATAACCATGTGTAGCAGGATTTCTCTGGGTAAGTATAATTAAAGCTGGGTTAATGTCAGAAGACTGTAAGCACGACTACGGAGCCTAAAGGAGTCAGCAGAGAACAGATGACACACAAACAGGTGAGTTTGGAAAATATATTATATAAAAAACAATTACTCACATTCCCTGCCTATCTAAGCCGGCTTCCTAAGTGCACAGGCGCACATTACAGGGATCCCAAATAAAAGTTAAAAAAATGAAAAATAAAATTCTCCTGTGAGGTTCTGCTGGACTAAGGGAAATGAAGTTGATTCATTGTCTCTATTCTGTGATGTGTGTGCGTGTGTGTGTGTGTGTTCTTGAAGTGTCTTGAAGTAATTCTTCTACTACCCGGGTAGGTTTACATGTTATCTTATCTGTGTCTCAAGGAAGGAGAGTGATGATGATGATGGTTCCAAGGATGCCACGGCTGGCCACACCGAGCTCTTGGTCCGTTCTCTGTCCAATTCTGTGGTTGGCTCGCCACTGACCGCCAGGGTCAGGTTCAGATGATCTCTCTCTCTCGTAAAAAAAACAATCTATACATACAGTACAGAATGCATTAATTACTATTATCTTACTTCACTTAAAATCTAATCATTTTATCTCCATTCAAATTTCAAATCAAGTGTAACCAGTTATAAAGGATATAAATGCTATACTCTAATCATCATGCAAATGAATAGATACACATCACACCACATAAAATAGATCAGTTCCACTGAAACTCAATCAATCATGTACTTCCATCTCACAACAATAAAATAAAATCATGACATTTCTGTAAACAGATATTTATGGTCTTAACCTTCTATTAATGCTTTTTTTTTTAACTGCACTTTAAATTCAACATCAAATGCATTTTAACCATTAACAACATAAATCAATCATATCTGATCAGTAAACAAGGCAAGTGATCTCTCAATGAAATAAATTTTAAATCAACAATTAAGTATAGGTACTTTTACAGTGTAAACTGTCAGTAGTCTGCTACAGTGGTAACTAGCGTAGCTGAGCTAACCACAGAGCTAAGACAAGTTTACATTCGAACGCTAGCGATTAGCATGCTGCTAGCGCGATTAGCTCGCAGCCAGCACGATTAACGATCTTTTATAAACATCTTAAACAACATAAAACAACACAAATCTGTCTCTACACGGTTTCAAACACCCAGTATCAGGGTCACAACTCCGATTGGTTTTAAAAGAACGATGTCTAATGACAAAATGAAACTAACGGTTAGCATAACGGTCGTAACGGCATTCTTACCGGAGGAATCTTGAGGAGCTCGCAGATTCATGCGGCTCAACTCTTTCTCTCTCTCTCTCAACTTTCAACCTAATAGACACACAATATTTCAATAGTTGGTACAAGATTTTAAGACTTAATATCCTTGACAGGATATTTCCATACCGGGGTCTCAGTGGGATGACTGTGTGCTCTCGGCAACGTCTCGATCCAAAGAGAGCGAATACAGGCTGGAGTTTTTTTTCTTATAGCCTACGCGCCACCCGCTGGTGGAACAGGGGATTGCAGTAGCTCGCAAAAGCTCTGTAACCTGATGTAGGTTACACTCTCCCCTCCAAACTCATGCACGTCCCTGTGCATGGCAATTTTCAGATGGTTACAACTTGAGAAGACAGGACAGGGGGATGAGCCGGCGCTTCACTCTCACATATGTCGTTCCAGACAGAATTCAGCCCTTGGAAGAATGACTTCACCACTGTGACCAGGGGTTTTCCTAATTCAGTGTAGCCAAGCCTCCTCGGTGGCTGACGACTCCTCTCAGATCTCCTGATCAAGTCATCTGTGTCTGCTTGTTCCTCTGTCTCTTCAATCTGCTCTTCTTCTACATTTTCAGGGATATTACCTTTGTCACATTCTGGCATATTGGAGAGGACTGGTAGTTGCTCAGGACAGTCCTCATCCAACAAGTCCTTCACAAGGTCATCATTGTCAGGTAAGTTTGTCTCTGTTTCCACAGGTTCGTTTCCAGGTAGGTCTTCCATTTCCACAGGTTCATTTTCAGGTAGGTCTTTCATTTCCACAGGTTCAATTTCAGGTAAGTCTTTTATTTCCACAGGTTCGGTTTCAGGCAAGTCTTTCATTTCCACAGGTTCGGTTTCAGGTAGGTCTTTCATTTCCACAGGTTCGGTTTCAGGTAGGTCTTTCATTTCCACAGGTTCATTTTCAGGTAAGTCTAATGTCACATGGTTGACTGGAGTAGCATCAGGTAGGTTCTTCACACTAGCTGGAACATCATCAGTCACCTTGTTGGACTTTGTTTTCAGATTCTCTTTAGAATGGCTTTGACCATGATGCCTTTGTACATCTCGTGAGACAATACATCTGGTTACCTCTGGAGTTGGCTCTTTTTGGGACCAGATAACAGGAACGATATCATCCTCATCCCAGGACTGATCATCTTCTCTTGTGTTACTGCCAGTGTTTTGACGTGTCTTTCAGCGCTCAATTGGTTTGGGTTGTACACACTCTTCCATTGTTACAGAGAGGAACCCACATGGGAGCAAGAGGTCTCGATGCAGCGTGCGCCAGGGGCCTTCTCCGGTCTCTGGGTTGACTGTATAGACGGGAAGGTCCCCAGCTTTCTTCACTACCACATGGACAGTAGACTCCCATTTATCGGCGAGCTTGTGCTTTCCACGGATACGTACGTTCCTGACAAGTACTCTGTCTCCAATGTCCAAAGCAGAAGGGGTCACACGCTTATCGAACCTTGCTTTGTTCTTTTCAGCCACCTTGGCAGCACTCCTTGTAGCTATTTTGTAGCTCTCCTCGAGGTGGGATCTGAGGTGCTTTACATACTGGGAGTGTGACTTCTGTTGTTCCTCTTTGACAGGTAAGCCGAATGCGAGGTCAACCGGTAGGCGTGGCTGTCGTCCAAACATTAGCTCATACGGTGTGAACCCAGTCACTTCATTTCTGGTACAATTATACGCGTGAACCAAAGGCTTCACAAAGTCCTTCCAGTGTGACTTATCCTGGTTTTCCAGAGTGCCGAGCATGTCTAACAGAGTGCGATTAAAACGTTCCACCGGGTTGCCCCTTGGGTGGTACGGAGTTGTCCTTATTTTCTGTATGCCTGCAACTTCACACAGTTCCTTGATCAATCGCGACTCAAAATCGGGACCTTGATCGCTATGCAACTTCTCTGGAATACCGTAATGAACGATGAAATTGTCCCATAAGCACTTTGCAACCGTTCGAGCCTTTTGATTTGTTGTTGGGATTGCCACTGCGTATTTTGTGAAGTGATCTGTGATCACAAGAACATCCTTTGTGTTACTCCTGTCCGGTTCAATAGACAAGAAGTCCATGCAGACCAGTTCAAGCGGTCGTGTTGTCATGATATTCACTAAAGGTGCGGCCCTTTCAGGTAAGGTTTTTCTGCACACACACCTGTTACACGTCTTGACTTTCTTCTCAATGTCAGAGGCCATCCTCGGCCAGTAGAATCTGGCTCTGACCAAGTCCAGCGTGCGGTCTCTTCCCATATGGCCCATGTTGTCATGCAGGCTTGTTAAGACCATTTCACGGAGTTCTTCGGGCAGGACCAGCTGGTAATGCGTGTGGCCTTCTTCTTGGCGTGTCCTATAGAGGATGCCATTTCGCAGTTGAAGCCTATTCAACTCTCTCAGCAACATAGGTAAGTCTTGGAGCTCAGTTCTCACAGCTGGCGGTGGTTTCTCACCACGCTCAATCTGGAAGATGACATGTTTAATGCACTGGTCAGCTCTCTGTTGGTCTCTGAGATCTGCCTCTGATAGGTGTGGGATGATGGGAAGTCCTCCAAGCTCATCTTCCTGCTCAAAGCTGTCAGGTACAGCATCTCCAGAGACGGCAAGGCTCTCGACAAGGGCGATACTTCCATCACTGCTCATTCCATCATTGGCACAATAGATAAGTTGTCTCTCACAGATGGCACAAACGACCCCCTGATCTACAGCCTCAATGTTATCTGGGTCCGATAGATGGTGCTGTGTGAACTGGCAGATCCTGTTCCACTCTTTTTGAGATGAGGGGTCATCACGCAGGTTGCCATGGGGACGTCCCGATAGTGCATCAGCATCTCCGTTCTGCTTCCCAGGGCGGTACTGGAGCTTAAAGGAGAAGGTAGAGAGAGCAGCTAACCACCTGTAGCTGGTCGCATCGAGTTTGGCTGAGGTAAGTATGTAGGTGAGAGGGTTACTGTCGGTGACTACTGTGAACTGGTTGCCATAGAGATAGTCACTGAACTTCTCTGTTACAGACCATTTCAGCGCTAAAAACTCGAGCTTGTGAGCTGGGTAGCGGGATTCACTACGCGATAATCCTCTGCTTGCGTAGGCAATGACACGCAGCTGTCCCTCCTGCTCTTGATATAAGGCCGCTCCGAGGCCAGTAGAACTTGCATCCGTGTAAAGGATGTAAGGGAGGACAGGATTTGCGAAGGCCAGGACTGGAGACGTTGTCAGTTTGTCTATGATCATCTCAAATGCCTGTTGGCAGGTGGGAGTCCAACGGTTCAGAAATGGTTCTTTGGGGTGGTAGTACTGGCCACTCTTTCCCTTGGACTTGGAGTGTTTCCCAGGAGGTGGGTATCCAGATGTCAAGTCATTCAGGGGTTTCATTATGCTTGAGTAGCCTTTAATGAATTTCCTATAATACCCACAGAATCCGAGGAAAGCTTTCAACTCTTTAAGATGCTGAGGGACTGGCCAGGTCTTCAGCGCTGCGATCTTTTCTGGATTGGTTTCCACTCCCCGCTCCGAGACCACATGCCCCAAGTACCGGACTGAGGACTGGAAGAATCTACATTTTTCTGGAGACAGCTTGAGCCCATACTCCTTCAGGCGGTCAAGAACCTTGGTGAGTCTGGCTTCATGATCTTCCAATGTTTTCGAGAAGACTATCAAGTCATCCAGGAAAACAACAACTTCTTTCAAGTTCATGTCTCCCATGCACTTTTCCATCAGTCTCTGGAAGGTGCTTGGGGCGTTTGTCACTCCTTGAGGCATACGATTAAACTCCCAGAAACCAAGTGGGCATACAAAGGCAGTCTTTGGCTTGTCGTCTTCGTCAACCTCAATCTGATAGTAGCCAGACTTTAGATCGAGGACGCTGAACCACTTGGAACCAGAGAGTGCTGTGAAAGTGTCATCCATCCTCGGAAGTGCATAAGCGTCTTTCACCGTCTGCAGGTTCAATTTCCTGTAGTCAATACAGAGACGTACCTGGCCATTCTTCTTCCTGACTACAACGATTGGGGAGGAGAATGGAGACTCACTTTCACGGATCACCCCAGCACTGAGAAGCTCTTGAATGTGTTGACGAACAGCTTCTACGTCGTGTGGGTGTATCGGCCAAGCCCTGAGTTTGAATGGTGTCTCATCTGACAATTTGATGTGATGCTTGACTTTGTCTGTCCTTCCAAAGTCAGTGTCATTCAGGGCAAAGACTTCAGGCATGCTCCTCAGTTTTCGAATGATTCTGTCTTTCCATTCTGAAGGGACTGGGGACTCACCAAAGTCAAAGACCTGGTCAACTGCCTTGGGGTGCTCAGATTCAGATGGCTTGGTCATGTTCCGTCTGTGAGACAGGATGGTCTGAATTGCACTGAGCTCTGCAATCACAGTCTTAGCCGGGATGGTAATGTCATGATCTGACTCATTGGAGATGACAACCAGCAGTTTGCCTGGCTGTTTGTATGGCAAGTCAATGAGACAAGGCTTCACTAGCAGTCCTCCAGGGAGAGATGATGAAGGGTACTCCATGATAGCAGACTTCTCAGTATGGAACCCTTTCAACGATACCACTGCCTCCAGAACAACTGTTCCTCGAGCTGGAATGACTTTTCTGTCCCTGCCTTGCATCCTCACCAGTCCGATGTTACTGTCATGACTCTGTTCCTGTCGTAGCTGAAGTACTTTCAGCACTGTCCTGTAGCCACTCAGAACATGTTGGTAGCTTGCTGAGCTTTTCTCCCTGCACATACTATACATTACATCAAGTGTGTTTGTACCAATCAGTACCTGGTAGCCTAAAGTGCCGCTGTCTGGAACCACCAGAGCCAACGTTGGGACTTCGTATTCAGCACCGAGGAACTCTTTTGGAAAAGTAATGGCAACTTCAACGTACCCGAGATAGGGCACAGGTTGACCATTGGCCCCTTCGACTTCCAAAAGGTTATAAAGTGGTTCAATCTGTTGCTCAGATAAGTATTGGTCATAGAAGGACTTGGTGACTGTAGTTACTTGTGAACCTGTGTCAAGGAGACAGCTGAACTGTTCGCCGTGGATTGTAACTTGGCCTGTACTTCTTGTGCCTATCAGCTTGTGTGGGACTTTGAGTGGGTGTTCTCTGACGTTGGATTGGTTCAAGGCAGCACTGAACCTGGGCTGGGCATCACTTTTATCTCTAGCAGGGCGTTGGTGAACAGTTGTAGCCTCAGTTTTCCCTTCAACTGAGACTTCATCTAAAAACCCCTATTGTCTGATGAGTGTCCGTTGGCCTCCCAGAGGCACTGCTTTTCTCTCAATTGATCCCTTTTTTCATTGACAAGTGTGGGGTTTGAATTGTTACTGCAAGCTGAGGAAATGTGACCATCCTCGCCACACTTGAAACAGTACCATGGTCTTGGTTGGGTGCTTGTCCTTACATTGGTGGGTTTCCAACTTGGCGCTCTAGGGTCAA
Source organism: Caranx melampygus (assembly GCA_019059645.1). Taxonomy (NCBI): domain Eukaryota; kingdom Metazoa; phylum Chordata; class Actinopteri; order Carangiformes; family Carangidae; genus Caranx; species Caranx melampygus. Next base: position 816,407 of record JAFELL010002598.1, on the reverse strand, counting down.
GTTTAGAGGGTGTTGGTCCGCTTGGTTGTTGCTCAGAGCTCACCTTGGGTTTCGAAGACTTCTTGGCTTTCTTAGACATGAGCGTAGTGAGCTGGCTCTGTAGAGATGCGACCTGCTGTTTAAGCTCTGTCAGTGAGTCAGGCTCAGGGTGGAGCACTGCTTGTTGACCACAAACGCATGCACTCTGAGAACTTGCCATAGCTCGCTGCCGGTGTGAGCCAAGGTGTTTCTTCATACGCGTGGCTTTAGCTACCTGCCTATCCTCTTCAGTGCGGACCAATAACAGAAGCTCTGAAAATGCTGGAGGGCGACTTTTCTTTTCTTCAAGGTTGAGATCAGAGAGCAAAGTGTTGTCCCAACACCCGCGAAAAAACTGTTTGAGAATGTGTCTATCTGCTTCTCCAGCAGAAGCTCCTCCTCTCTTAACAGCAAGGTTCAGAGCAACTTGAAGACGACAGAGGTAAGTAGAAGCCTTTTCACCAGGATCCTGGAGCGTGTTCATAAACTGGGCAAAAAGTTCCTCACCGTCCTCAACAGTTCCGAAGGCTGCGTCTAGCAGTTGCAGGTAGGTTTCAGGGGTGGCTTCAGGACTGAGTCTTTTGACAATGTCTGCAGCAGGGGAGAGCAAACTTTCAAAGATTTTCCGTGATTTTTGAAGACTAGAAATGCTGGGGTCTGTCCTGAGAAGTTCAACATGTGAACGCCATGTGTCGTAGTCTGTCTCACTATTGGGTCTGGGGATCTTTCCTGAGAATGAACGAAGCTTGATAGGAAAATGTGAATGTGTGTCTAATTCATCTCTCCTCACAATGTGCTCAACAATGACCTTTTGGATTTCAGGTGGATTCAGGTCACTCTCCACGCTGGACAGTCTCTGCTTCACATCAGCTGGTGGACGTGACTCAGTATCACCATGAACAAACCTTACTTGAGAAGAACCTGGGAGCAGCTGGGGGCGGAGGATTTCACTGGTGTCAACGGATGTATTCAGCTGTTTGACTCCATACTCATTATCCCCACTACCATCAGTCTCAATTGTCTCACTGATCTCTGACATCATGTCTTTCAGCACCTCTTCGAAGCTTCTTCCACTCAGTTTCGCTAGCTTCTTTATTTCATCAAGGTAGGTCTTAGTAACACTGCAGCCAACTGTAGTGGTGTATACACTTGCCAGAGCTTGAACGTAGTATTTTACATCTGGATTGTCTTTAAGTTCATGTGTATAGGGCAAAAGGTGGGCTAAAGCTTCAATAGCAGCACCATCTTGATACTCAATAATCAAGCTTTTATAAAACTCTGAGTTAATATCAGTAACTGGGACAAGTCTCATGGAGCCATACTTCTTAAGGAAGTCTATGATCTCCTCATCTTCTGGTGTTTCAATGAGACCACTTACAATCACTGCATTGGGGACTTTGATACCTGAGCTCATTATGAACTCCATTTTCAATAAAGAGTAACTTGTACACAGATAGCGAAGAACTTACACACTCAAAATTGTTTCACACACTTGTAATGTGGTTCACTGCTGACACAACTAGGCTCCTGGCTGGCTCGCCACTTGTAGCAGGATTTCTCTGGGTAAGTATAATTAAAGCTGGGTTAATGTCAGAAGACTGTAAGCACGACTACGGAGCCTAAAGGAGTCAGCAGAGAACAGATGACACACAAACAGGTGAGTTTGGAAAATATATTATATAAAAAACAATTACTCACATTCCCTGCCTATCTAAGCCGGCTTCCTAAGTGCACAGGCGCACATTACAGGGATCCCAAAATAAAAGTTAAAAAAAATGAAAAATAAAATTCTCCTGTGAGGTTCTGCTGGACTAAGGGAAATGAAGTTGATTCATTGTCTCTATTCTGTGATGTGTGTGTGTGTGTGTGTGTGTTCTTGAAGTGTCTTGAAGTAATTCTTCTACTACCCGGGTAGGTTTACATGTTATCTTATCTGTGTCTCAAGGAAGGAGAGTGATGATGATGATGGTTCCAAGGATGCCACGGCTGGCCACACCGAGCTCTTGGTCCGTTCTCTGTCCAATTCTGTGGTTGGCTCGCCACTGACCGCCAGGGTCAGGTTCAGATGATCTCTCTCTCTCGTAAAAAAAAACCAATCTATACATACAGTACAGAATGCATTAATTACTATTATCTTACTTCACTTAAAATCTAATCATTTTATCTCCATTCAAATTTCAAATCAAGTGTAACCAGTTATAAAGGATATAAATGCTATACTCTAATCATCATGCAAATGAATAGATACACATCACACCACATAAAATAGATCAGTTCCACTGAAACTCAATCAATCATGTACTTCCATCTCACAACAATAAAATAAAATCATGACATTTCTGTAAACAGATATTTATGGTCTTAACCTTCTATTAATGCTTTTTTTTTTAACTGCACTTTAAATTCAACATCAAATGCATTTTAACCATTAACAACATAAATCAATCATATCTGATCAGTAAACAAGGCAAGTGATCTCTCAATGAAATAAATTTTAAATCAACAATTAAGTATAGGTACTTTTACAGTGTAAACTGTCAGTAGTCTGCTACAGTGGTAACTAGCGTAGCTGAGCTAACCACAGAGCTAAGACAAGTTTACATTCGAACGCTAGCGATTAGCATGCTGCTAGCGCGATTAGCTCGCAGCCAGCACGATTAACGATCTTTTATAAACATCTTAAACAACATAAAACAACACAAATCTGTCTCTACACGGTTTCAAACACCCAGTATCAGGGTCACAACTCCGATTGGTTTTAAAAGAACGATGTCTAATGACAAAATGAAACTAACGGTTAGCATAACGGTCGTAACGGCATTCTTACCGGAGGAATCTTGAGGAGCTCGCAGATTCATGTGGCTCAACTCTTTCTCTCTCTCTCTCAACTTTCAACCTAATACACACACAATATTTCAATAGTTGGTACAAGATTTTAAGACTTAATATCCTTGACAGGATATTTCCATACCGGGGTCTCAGTGGGATGACTGTGTGCTCTCGGCAACGTCTCGATCCAAAGAGAGCGAATACAGGCTGGAGTTTTTTTTCTTATAGCCTACGCGCCACCCGCTGGTGGAACAGGGGATTGCAGTAGCTCGCAAAAGCTCTGTAACCTGATGTAGGTTACACATGTGATTACTTATACAGTAACCAGGTCACGTGTCCTGGTTAAGGTCCAGGTTGACAGCTCTGGACATGTGCAGAATGAGAAGGGTGGAGGCAGATTCTTAAATGCAGTACTGCTGTATAACCTCATAAAGGGTCAAATGAGGAATTAAAATAGTAAGATAAACAATTCAAGAAACAAGCCATCAAGGCATTTTAAATTCACTTAAGAAAGCTGACCTCTACTATCTACTTCCTTGAAGTATGTTCAGCAGTCACACTTGTTGATATGACAACAATGGATGTGTAAAATGATAAGGAGTGAGGAAAGAGATAAGAGAAAATTCAATGCCCGGGGAAACTAGAGGAGATGGAAAAAATAATGGAAAGAGATACAACAGATCATATATATACATAAAAAAGGAAAATACTCCTCAGACTCTAAATGATTAAATAAATGTGTTTACAACATAGAAAGAAAAAAGTAAGGCAACTTTTTGCATCATTTTATCCCGTAGATCAAACAAGAGTAGTCTTTGTATGTACAACATTAATTTTGCATGTAAAGTCAACTTACTTTTGCAGGTGATGTCAACTTACTTTTGCAAACAAAGTGAACTCAGTTGTGGTAAGTTGACTTCACTTGCAAAAGTAAGTTGCTGTAAGCTGTAAATGTAAGTTGACTTTACTTGCAAAAGTAAGTTGACTTTGATAGCAAACGTGAGTTGACTTTACTAGCAAATCTAAGTTAACATGACTTGCAAAATTAATGTTGTACATACAAAGACAACTCTTGTTTGATCTACGTGACAAAATGATGCAAAAAGTTGCCTTACTTTTTCTCAGTAGATAAAACATGATATATTTTTGCTATGCTGAGCTACTTAAATCAAGTATGTGATCTATGTTTGGTCAAGCTGTCCAATATAAAAATTGACATTTTTGCCCCATGGTGCTAGAAAAAAATGACATAACAAAAAAATTAAGAGGGTGAATTCCCTGGTGCACTCAGCAAATTGTGTGAGAGTTGCACTAGAGGAAAGGTCATAGGGTCAACACAATCAAGAGGTCACAAGTCACCAAAATTGAAATATTTTATTGCAAATTCTCCCAAAATTCCAAACTCATGTCATACATGTACTGCCACTGAACTGGGCAATAACTGAGTGTACTGTATAGAGCTGCAACTATTAGTTGTTTAATTGCTAAGTGGCCAATTACTCAATTCATCACAGATTTTTTTTATAGGATTTTTAATCAATTAATCTTTAAAACAAGACATTTTGAGTTGCATCTTAGGCTTCGGGAAACATTTTTCACCATATCCTCAAAACAAAAACCAATTAATTGGAAAAAAAGACAGATTGTACAATAATGAAAATTATTTTTAGTTTTCCAGCCCTAATACTGTATACTCTGCAACAACGCCCACATTATTCAAACAACATCTGGTATCAATTATTCAACTTAACAAAACAAAAGGGCTTGTTTACCTTGTTTAACAATAGTTCCAGATGTGTTGTAATATTTTAGTGTATTTACGGCATGGAACATACGATATACCAAAAACACTTTGATAAGAAAATAAGACCATAAACTCCATTATGACCCAACACATAACTCAAGGGATTCACATCCTATTACTTAATGGTTCTTCTAATGAAAAGTGAACTTCCGCAAACATGTTCTACAAAACAAACATCCATTCTGTCTATCCTGAGGAAGTACTTGCAGGGACGAGACCCAATCAAAAGTCTGACCTTAAAGGTTTGAACATCCTAATCAAATGACGGCTACATTCAAAATCTGACCAATACATTGATTGCGCAAAAAACACAAAATCCAGCACCTCACAAAATATAAAACTGTACAGAGCTTTCCTGTTCTATATAGATCTTCCTCCTGTAGCAGTGCCTCAAAAGCTCCTTGAACAATAGACCTCAGGTCGCTTACAATGATTTCCTTGTGCTGAGCCGAATTATATTAGCCATTTAAAGTGCAGACAACTGATGGAATTTACACCACATAACAAATTTAAGCATATACAAGCCTCAAAGCATAAAAATGTAAACTGAAGAAGCGTGGTGGAAAACCTGAGAAGATGCAATGTAAAACCGACAACTGTAAACCTTGACAAGAGGGAGCTCACTCAAAACCTCTAGCAATGTCTTTATGGCTTTTATGCATGTAAACTGACTTTGAGATCATGGACTTTGGAGGACACCTTTTGGTTCACATCCTCCAGCTCTAAGAAGATCTTCTGAAAAACCTCAAAGGTGTATTTCAGTTTGTTAGGGTACCTTAGTTCCAAGGCATAGATAAGGCCCATTAGGTAGGTACAAGCACGTGCCACATCAGGGATACAAAAAGGACCTCTGCTCCCTCAATGGCTATTCCAGCTTGCTTGGGAAGATCTTCATCTCTGGCTTTGCTGACCACGAAGATGTTGAGGACATGTGTAGTAAGGGCCTCTTGGACAGTCGCAGCATCGTCATCATCAAAAACCTGTAAAATATTCCAGAAAGAATAAAACCCTCTTGTATACCAATGTGAATGATTGATATAGTTTAGCTCTCTTAGCACTCTTTCTCCCCACATGGGAGATCAGATTGATATGATTGGTTGCTTTGGTAGTTTTGTAGCTTCATAAGACTGTCTAAGGGTATCACAGATTTAAATTTAATGCAATTGAATGCCATTTTAAGTAAATTTGCAGCACATTCACATACAAGTCTCTTGGTATCTCTCTGATGATTTTCCAACTTTGACTATAGCATTGTTAATAATTAGATGCTAAAATCATAAAATTCCATCCATTTCTACATAGGCACTCATAAAAATCTATTTAATTAAAATACCACTAAGCCATCAGCTATCCTGGATTGCACAACCTCATCTCAAACAGGCAGGGCTTTGAAACAGTTTTCTTTACCTTGTAGTCCTTGATTAGCTCCTCTGTCTTTTCACCAAGGTAGAGAGTGAGGCCTCTGATCACAGCTTCTCTTCTGGACTCAATGCTGTTGTCCTATAAAAAAAGAAATGATATCATGCTAAATACAGACATCAGAAAGTTAATACATATAACTAACAATTTAACTGTTGTGCAATAAGTACATGCCTCATTTAACATGTCAAGGGTCTCATCAAGTTTCTTCCCAACAGTGCCTCCCTTCCTCCTGTAGAGGCTCAACAGTCTGGGCGTGTATTGGTCCAACTTCCCCAGGAATGTGGACTGTAGTGACTTCAGTGTAATCCTCCGGAATTCCTCCTCGATCTGCAAAAGAGGTCAGACGAGAGATGGAGAAACATCATGAGAGATACAAGAATTACAGAGACACAGAGCAACAAAAACAGAACACTAAGGCTCCACTGAAAGCAACTCTGAAGGGGTCATGCGTTTTGCAAGGAATGTTCCACAGGTAATCAGGTTAAAATCTTGTCCTTCAGTTTCATTAGATAGGAATACTGTTCATCCCTGCCCCACCACAGGTAATCAGGTAACTTTGTCTTTTATTCTGATAGCCCCATCAGGCTTACTTTTGCTACATTTTAGACTGGGCTGTCACAACATTTTTTTAGTGAAAGAGCAAAATCTCTGCCCCCAGAATGATAACCTTTTGTCTTATCTATAAACTAATTGAAATAATCTAACATTTGCCCACTTTCCCCACAACAATTGGAATTGTTTTTACATACCTTCATCCAGTGTGCTTGACACGATAAATCACCTGGTAAGGATACAATGACATAGTTAGTAACTGACCACTAAAGAAAACAAAATCATAGTAAATAATGTATCTTTTAAATTATGTTAAGAATAAAACAAAACAGTGTAAATAATTTATTTAACTCAGTTCAGTCAGACAACTCTGGATGAAATCATATTTAAGAGCATAAATATTTGCAAAACTGAAGCAGAGCATAAATAATATTAGCATGTCTGAAGCAAGTTTGGCGTCAGGCTTTCTAGCTCTGCAGGCTTTGCATCATGAAGTAGGAGAAAATAAATATAAATAAACACTTCATCTTTGGAAATACATGGTTTTCACTGGACAGAAAGGCCATGAAAAATTGTCATCTCAAAAGTAACTAAAGCTGTCAGACAATTGTACTATGGTAAAAAGTACAAGCACAAGAAAGCTAAGACCTTAGAGATTACTACATAAGTGTCAGAATGAAGACGTGTTACTGTGTCAGAGTAAATTCATCAGGAACACAGTGAAAATGTACATTTTTCATCTCCGCCTACAAAAAAAAAAACACACCATTTAGAGTCAAATCTACGTTTGAATCATGGGATAGTAGCCCAATGAATCTAAGAATTAGTAAAGCAATATCTCGTGAATAACCAAGCATAACCTAAACTGAAATTTGCAATATGTAGGAGCATATGTAGTTATGTGTGTGGTGTTAAACTAAGGGAAAACAAAAAAACAACAAACAAACTTCCTGTGCCTGTTTCACGATATGCATTCATGCGTAAAGTGAGAAACACAGCTGACGCTAGGAAGTAACCCCAAAGATAGTATATGGTAAAAAGAGTGCACACTTTACTCAGGAAGCCCCTTCATCTTTAAGTAAACAAGGACCTTCACAATGAATTTCAGACTAACAACCTAGCTAACTAGTAGCATTTTATCGAGCTGGAATATATTCTTTGTGTTTCGTGTGGGTGGAAATGCTTGGTATGGGCATTAAGCCTACAGCCTACAGCCCCCACTGCGACCAAAAACTGGCCACCCACACCCGGACACACACAGCCGACGTACAGCTAAAACCCCTCACTAACGGCTAACACTGCACAGGTGTGTTCTGCATGCAGCCGAAAAGGCGGCACCCGGCGCCGTCTGATTAACATTACGTGGAAGAAAAAAACACATCCCTGCTTACTTTAAATTACAGTCACTTCCAAACGTTAGCTTCAAATTACATTTGAAACTTGCTAACATTAGTTTCAAGTCACACAAGAAGTCTTTTGAAGCCGCTTGCTTGCTATTGTTAATTACAAATCACATCAAGAGCCTCCAGTTATCTCATTCATTTCTACAACAATATAAAACCTGAAAGACTGTAACCAACTATATCACTAACATTAACTTAATTCTTACCTTAAAGTTCAGTCTCCCACTTTCTCGAACTTCTGCTGGTGCCCAGACGGTTGGCGCGAAGTACCCAGAATGCACCACACGGGGCGTAGTTGGAGCAGAGTAAATACAACAAGCAAATTGTTTGTTGTGTGGGTCTGCACAAGAAGATTTGTTGAGCCACTTACTTACAGCTTGTTACGGAAAAAAATCAAAATGACTTGTGTTTTGAACAAATGTAGACTAATTCACAGCTTGATGTATTCATGTCAAGAGACAAACTTAGTTTTTTATTGTTATTATCACAGGCTTAATTATGTCGCAACTACATATTCTTAGATTTACTTTTTTCAGTGTAGGGAACATCTTTCATGAGCAGGGAAATGGAAAAATAGAAGACTGTCAGGTGCAGATGGTGCTGCTGCTGTGAGACGCCAGAGCTTGAGCCTTTGTGTGCCTCTAGCTGAACAAAAAGCCACTGTTTGTTTGTGCAATACAAAGTGGGTCAGCCGTTATTCACTTATGAGATGAAAACCAATTACATATTAAGAATGTAATAAAAGTCATATGAAAGAACACACAGAGGGTTGGAGGAAACAGCTTTTTTTTTCTTTTTGAAGAGAAAGTGAAAATGAATAACAGAAGCAACTACTTAGCTTAAAAAGAAGATGATATAGTAATACACTATTGCCACTGACACAGTGTGATGCTTGCACTGCAAAGCTTTTTTGCACAGGGAACAAATGGCCCCCTCTTACATTTAAGATTTTAGTATCTGGTGCATCAGCAATAGCTACATGTTTTTTTTTCCCCCCCATTTTAAAACTCTCCCTCCTCTATGGAGAGACATTTGTCTCTTTATTATTCAATCAATTGAATAGATTTGCAACCAAAAAGAGATTTGAGAGCAAAAGAGAATAAGTGGCAATCAAAGAAAAAAATTGAGAGCAAAACAGAATAGGTTGCAATTGCAAAAAAAAAAAAAAAAAATGTTTTGAGAGCATATTTCTTCAACTTCCATCAAAACTAACATTTTTAAGTAAACATGTTTCATTATTTTAGGCAGGTGAGGATCACATGGAGAACACCTATTGGGGACTGTTGATAGTCAGAGGTCCTCACAGCCACAGTAAGGGGTGGCTGCATAAGGTGTGATATGTTAGCAACAACAATGGACCCTGTTACAAAGCTGAGGTGGGGGAACTATATTTCCTAGAATGATTGTAATATTACTTTTGATTACGTATAAGACCTGCCCCCAACTGACCATGCTGTTTTTTTGTTATTTTAGGAAGCCCTAGCTATGAAAATGTTTAAATATGGTTGTCGGATAAATCATTTTAGAGGGGATATTTATATTTACCAAATATTATTTTGATTTATGGCCAGAATTGATGACGGGGGCCACAATGTATACACTTATGTGCCTAATTTTGTTTCCACCTGAACTTTATTCAGGGGGGTTCTGGAGGGGCGGCGGAGGGAGGGTGGAGGATGTATCACGCTTTCAAAATAAGCGGTATAAAGTAGTAGCTTCAGATTGTGGGAGTTCTAACTCTAGGGGGATGGTCATCTTGACTAAAATGAGCTTGGTCTTAGAAGTGGAAAAGATTAATTAAGGGACCATCAGGTTGCATCGCATATTTATATACATCCATATATGGAAAGAAAGTAGCCTTTGTGTCCATATATGCACCGGCAGTCTTTGACCCTCGACTTTTTCCTGAACTCACCAAGGAGCTGCTATCCTTATTAGATTATGAGCTGATTGTGGGAGGGGATATGAACGCTGTGTGTGACCGAAGTCCACCTTGTCAGTTTCCCACACCCAGCGGGCAGCACCAGCTGCTCTTAACGCCATGATAGAGAATATTAATCTTGTTGATATGTGCCGCTTTCGGAATCAGGGCATTGGAAAATACACATGCTTTTCCGCGTATCATAAATCACATTCCAGAATCAACTACTTTCTGTCTTTGAGTCTGAAAACAGGCGTAGATTTGATACAGGTGCTGCCAGCGACACTATCTGACCATAACCCACTGTTGATGACAATAGATCTTTGTCACAGATTCAATAAAACACCTAGATGGCACTTTAATACGACACTTCTGCAGGATGAGGTATTTGTAGCACAGTTTAGGAAAAGGATTATGGAATTCGTAGCCGATAATATAGGCAGAGCAGATGACGCCTTGTATATATGGATGGCCACCAAAGGTTGTATTAGGGACTTTACATCCTCTTATGCATCTCACCTCAAAAAAGAGGGAAGCCACAGGATCTGTGAGTTAGAAAAAAAGTGTAGTATACTTGAGAAGTGGGTAAAGGGTCCACATGAGACCACAACAATGGTCAGGTGAAACCAGTACTTTCACAGGTACTTTGGTGAACCCACCCACAAGAGGGGTCTTACTCCACTATCTTGGTCAGACTAGTGCGGACTAGAAAGACCAATGCGTACGAACTGATGAAGCCGCTTGGACAAGAGGCGAAACGTCTTCCCAGAGAAATACAAGTCCAGTTGCCTTCGATTCAATTTGAGAGAGAGAGAGAGAGAACAATGACCTGGATGAATGAGAACATTCACAGACATGTTAAAGGGTAAATACTCAAAATCGGTGGAAAAAGAACTGAGGGGAGTCAGGGTGGAGCTCAGTGATCTGTTGAGGAGGCGAGCAGAGCTCATCATGCTAACGGAAACAAACCAAGTAAGTTACTGGCACTGACTCTTAAGCAAAGTGAATCCAGAGCATCAATCAATACCATCAAAACAGCTAGTAATAAATTTGCATCTGACCCAAAAGAGACAAAAATCACGTTCCACTCTTTTTACAAGGAGTTGTACAAATCAACGCTTAATTTTGACCCAGAGAAATGTAAGCAATTTCTAAGCAGTCTAGATTTGTCCACATTATGGGAGCAGGAAGGAACAGATCTGGGTCTTCCTATATCATTAAAGGAACTAGAGACTGCGTTTAGGATGACAAATAAAGGGAAATCGCTGGGCCCAGGCGGCATACTGCCAGAGCTATACTTCTGGGATATTCTAGGGCCGGTTTTGTTGGGGTCAATCAGCAGCTGAAAAAGGCTCTTTCCCTGCTCACACTAACGCTGCCCTGATTTCAGTAATCCCTAAAAAAGAGAAAGACAAAACTGATTGCTTCAACTACAGGACAATTTCGTTAATTGATTCAGACAAGAAACTGTACTCTAAGGTGCTGGCATTACGTTTGGAGAGATACATAGACAAACTAATCCATAAGGATTAGACTGGCTTCATGAAAGGGTGTCTGGCAGCGATATCCAAGGCCTAATACATCTAATTCATGATGCTCAGCAAATAAATACTCCATGCGTGATGCAGTCACTTGACGCTGAAAAGGCCTTTGACAGGCTTGAGTGGCAGTATCTGTGGGCGGTCCTGAAGAGATTTGGCCTAGGGATAGGGTTTATCAACATGATTCGTGATTTATATGCTAACCCCACCACCATGATATCCACTAATGGCTTACATTCGAACCTCGCTCCCATCTTTTGTTGGAATGCGACCTCTGTTATTCATTCCCTGAATAATGATCTGCTTGACAGACCTAACAGGGAATGAAAGCAGACCCCCCAAAACTGCAAACCCCCAAAACGAGTTTGAGATACAGAGCCTGACATTGAGTGCTATATGAATCGCAGAGCTTCTGCCACGATCGAGCCATTTTCCTGCAGTTGGAGCCTGTGAATGAGGACAGAAGCAGAAAATTCCGTCAGTTCCACCCTCTGTGGCAGGAGAAAAGAAAATTAGTGCAGAACTCCAGGCAATCCACCAGACAGCATTCTAGACAGACAAGAATAAGAAGCAACAGAACATTATTGGAGGCAGATTACATGGCATAAGCACTCTTGATTTTTGAGAGAATTTCATTTTTTGTTGAAACGACTATATCTGACATAGGCAGTCAAGCACCAATGACCAGAGAGACCAGATTGAGCAGCGTACACATCCGGAGAGCAGAGGTCCTACAGCCTTGCAGAAAACCAGGTTCGGGTCATAGGCTTGCTGCCATCAATGACAAAACGCGGGGCACTGGGAGCAGGTGCAGGTTGGGTTCTCAGCTAGGACAAAAAGCAGAATTATTCCTCACAGTCACCACAAGAGCTCCTTTATGCATCTAATCAGATTTAGAATGCTTTAGATAAATAGTGTAATTATCTGATTCTAGCTTGAGAGAGCAATATTGACAGGTAAAGGTAGGCACAGAACGAGAAATGCCACCAAGCTGAATTGTAAGCTTTTATAATGTGTTTTTTGAGAGACCTTCCTCATGTAGTTGGCAGCAGAGCTCAGCAGAAAAGGACAGAGGGCCTTTGCATCCTAATCCAGAATGGTTTGAGAGAAGGGAGGGCGAGGCAGGCTGCTTGGCTTGACGTTTGGACACAGAGATTTGAATTCTGGAATTTAAAATGAGAAAAGAGTCTCAGCTATGCATTTATCTTGGCCAGGAATGTAAACAGCACACATAATAAGATTACCTGTGGCACACATGTCCAGGTGAGGCATCTGAGAATTTAGGTTTATTAGAGTGCCCTGTGTTAATCATGTTAACTGCAGCTTCATTATTACAACACTATGATCTGTTAGGAGACCATTATACTTTGGGCCTGTTATTACAAATTCAATGAGTAATTTCAAGGTGGTTGAGAAGAGTCTGTCGATTGTAAGACTCTGGACTGAGAGGGGAGAGGGAAGGGAGGGGGGATGCCACCAGGGGGAGGAAGGGAATGAGGGGTATGTTAAAAATGTTTGCACTGTTCAACCTTGTCATGTCCATCCATCCATCCATCTTCCTCCACTTATCCGGGCCGGGTCGCGGGGGCAGCAGCCTGAGCAGGGACCCCCAGACTTCCCTCTCCCCAGACACTTCCTCCAGCTCTTCCGGAGGGACCCCAGGGCGTTCCCAGGCCAGCCGGGTGACATAGTCACTCCAGCGTGTCTTCCCCGGGGCCTCCTTCTGGTGGGACATGCCCGGAACACCTCCCGAGGGAGGTGCCCAGGGGGCATCCAGTACAGATGCCCGAGCCACCTCAACTGGCTCCTCTCGATGTGGAGGAGCAGCGGCTCTACTCCGAGCTCCTCCCGGGTGACAGAGCTTCTCACCCTATCTCTAAGGGAGCGCCCCGCCACCCTGCGGAGGAAACTCATTTCGGCCGCTTGTATCCGGGATCTCGTTCTTTCGGTCATGACCCAGAGTTCATGACCATAGGTGAGGGTAGGAACGTAGATCGACCGGTAAATCGAGAGCTTCGCCTTTCGGCTCAGCTCTCTCTTCACCACGACAGACCGATACAAAGACCGCATTACTGCGGCCACTGCACCGATCCGCCTGTCGATCTCACGCTCCATCCTTCCCCCACTCGTGAACCGGACCCCGAGATACTTAAACTCCTCCACTTGAGGCAGGAACTCTCCCCCGACCTGGAGAGGGCAAACCACCTTTTTCCGGTCGAGAACCATGGCCTCAGACTTGGAGGTGCTGATTCTCATCCCAGCTGCTTCACACTCAGCTGCGAACCGCCCCAGCGCATGCTGAAGGTCCTGGCTCGAGGGAGCCAACAAGACAACATCATCTGCAAAAAGCAGAGATGAAATCCGGTGACTCCCGAACCGGACCCCCTCCGGACCCTGGCTGCGCCTAGAAATTCTGTCCATAAAAATAATGAACAGAACCGGTGACAAAGGGCAGCCCTGTCGGAGGCCAACATGCACTGGGAACAAGTCCGACTTACTGCCGGCAATGCGAACCAAGCTCCTGCTCCGGTGGTACAGAGACCTTACAGCCCTCAGCAGAGGGCCTCCGACCCCATATTCTCGGAGCACCTCCCACAGAATGCCACGGGGGACACAGTCGAATGCCTTCTCCAAGTCCACAAAGCACATGTGGACTGGTTGGGCAAACTCCCATGAACCCTCGAGCACCCTGTGGAGGGTATAGAGCTGGTCCAGTGTTCCACGACCAGGACGAAAACCGCATTGTTCCTCCTGAATCTGAGGTTCGACTATCGGTCGAATTCTCCTCTCCAGCACCCTGGAATAGACTTTCCCCGGGAGGCTGAGGAGTGTGATCCCCCGGTAGTTGGAACACATCCTCCGGTCCCCCTTTTTAAAAAGAGGGACCACCACCCCGGTCTGCCAGTCCAGAGGCACTGTCCCCGACTGCCACACGATGTTGCAGAGGCGTGTCAGCCAAGACAGCCCCACAACATCCAGAGACTTGAGATACTCAGGGCGGATCTCATCCACCCCCGCTGCCTTGCCACCGGGGAGCTTCCGAACTACCTCGGTGACTTCAGCTTGGGTGATGAATGAATCAACCTCTGAGTCCTCTGTCTCTGCTTCCTCCATGGAAGACATGGCAGTGGGATTGAGGAGATCCTCGAAGTACTCCTTCCACCGCCCGACAATATCCCCAGTCAAGGTCAGCAGCTCCCCACCTCCACTGTAAACAGTGTTGGCAGAGCACTGCTTCCCCCTCCTGAGGCGCTGGATGGTTTGCCAGAATTTCTTCGAGGCCGATCGGTAGTCCTCCTCCATGGCCTCCCCGAACTTTTCCCGTACCCGAGTTTTTGCTTCCGCGACTGACCGGGCTGCCGCACGCTTGGCCTGTCGGTACCCATCAGCTGCCTCAGGGGTCCCCCGAGCCAACCAGGCTCGGTAGGACTCCTTCTTCAGCTTGACGGCATCCCTTACTTCCGGTGTCCACCACCGGGTTCGGGGATTGCCGCCACAACAGGCACCGGAGACCTTGCGGCCACAGCTCCGAACAGCCGCGTCAACAATGGAGGCGGAGAACATGGTCCATTCAGACTCAATGTCTCCAGCCTCCCTCGGGATCTGGTCAAAGCTCTCCCGGAGGTGGGAATTGAAGACCTCAATGACAGAGGATTCTGCCAGATGTTCCCAACAAACCCTCACAGTACGTTTGGGTCTGCCGAGTCTGTCCAGCTTCCTCCCTCGCCACCGGATCCAACTCACCACCAGGTAGTGATCAGTTGACAGCTCAGCCCCTCTCTTCACCCGAGTGTCCAAGACATACGGCCGGAGATCAGATGATACGACTACAAAGTCGATCACTGAACTCCGGCCTAGGGTGTCCTGGTGCCACGTGCACTTATGGACACCCTTATGCTCGAACATGGTGTTCGTTATGGACAAACTGTGACTAGCACAGAAGTCCAACAACAGAACACCACTCGGGTTCAGATCGGGGAGGCCGTTCCTCCCAATCACGCCACTCCAGGTATCACTGTCGCTGCCCACGTGAGCGTTGAAGTCCCCCAGCAGAACAATGGAGTCCCCAGTTGGGGCACTTTCCAGTACCCCTTCCAGGGACCCCAAGAAGGCCGGGTACTCAGCACTGCCGTTTGGCCCGTAAGCCGAAACGACCGTGAGAGACCTATCCCCGACCCGAAGGCGCAGGGAAACGACCCTCTCGTTCAGCGGGGAGAACTCCAACACATGGCGGCTGAGATGGGGGGCTATGAGCAAGCCCATACCAGCCCGCCGCCTCTCACCATGGGCAACTCCAGAGTAGAAGAGAGTCCAGCCTCTCTCAAGGAGTTGGGTTCCAGAGCCCAGACTGTGCGTAGAGGCGAGCCCGACTATCTCTAGCCGGTACCGCTCAGCCTCCCGCACTAGCTCGGGCTCTTTCCCCCCCAGTGAGGTGACATTCCATGTCCCTAAAGCCAGAGTCGTTGTCCAGGGATTGGGTCGCCGGGGCCCCCGCCCACGACCGCCACCCAAACCACAAAGCACCGGCCCCATCTGAACCCTCCCGCGGGTGGTGGGCCTACGGGAGGGCGGGCCCACGTCGCTCCTTCAGGCTGAGCCCGGCCGGGTCCCGTGGGCAAAGACCCGGCCACCAGGCGCTCGCCTGCGAGCCCCAACCCCAGGCCTGGCTCCAGGGTGGGGCCCCGGTAATGCCATTCCGGGCGACGTGAACTGCCTCGATGTGTCATTCTTCATTTGGGGCTTTGGAACCATAATTTCAATAAAGCAGTTGTTCACAAAAAAAGAAATTGAAGTGTTTCCCATAAGTAATGAATTACGCTCACCGCTGGACTGGCCATCGGGCATACCGTGTGCATACCGGTTGCATGGTGGTAGTATTAAGTAGTAGTAACTGTATTAGTCATGATACCTATTGGTACACAAAACTGGTAGATTGGCCCATTAGTCATGATTGACTCTGGACCAATTACAGCTGAGGGCCGATGCCCCCTCCCTTGGGCCTCGGCTGCCTATCAATAAATCATACAGAGAGAGAAAGGAGATCAACAAATTGAGAACAGCAAGAAACGGAAAGGAGGTGCGGAAAAAATAACAGACAAACCCTTCAGGCAGATGCTGCCAAATGTGTTAAAATAACAGATGTTTGCTGGTGGCTATGGCGGAGCTTCTTCTTCAGCAGCAGCAGCAGCATCCAAAGCAGCCACCATGTGTGTCATTTAAGTCAGACTGTCTGACGCAGTGTTCCTGTATGGACCAGTAACGCTGGCTGGTTAGAAATGTTATTCACCATGTGTGTTTGTTGACATCAGAACAGCACGTAGTGAGAACAGGAGCCTGGAGCAGCATCAGCCTGCTACACAATGGAAACTGGCACCGCATTCAGCGGTAGTTTAGTAATCCATGGTAGTACTGTTGTGTGGATTTTCTGGTATAGTAGGAACCGTGACGTTTGGGCACCGTGGGTAGGCCTACTGTGCGAAACTAAATCACAGCCCTATGTTATATACGCCTCCCTGTAACTCACTCATTCATTCCGATGTAGGCCTACTCTGCTCAGGCCATGACTACTAGCAAGTGGACAGGGGCAACCATGTTACTGCCAATGGCACCATCAGGGGGTGGCCAGGGGTGGCCACCTCTATAAATTTGCTGGCCACCCCACTCGCCAGTCACACAATTTGATATGATATACGCTGGGGATACTGGGGACATGTCCCCACTACTTTTTCTCATGAACAATTTTGTCCCACCACAAAATAAACTTAACATGAGCCTAATGGAGGAAAAAACGTTGGTACATGTAAACCTATTATGACTGAAGAGGCAGCCGAAACCACCGAAAATTGCGCACTGCGCTTAGCTTCCTATACACAGGAGCCCACTCGCAACAATGTTATGTAGCCTTGTTTAGTTCTCAAACTCTTTCTGTCATCACCCACGTTGGACAAAGGTTCATATCCAACATGTCACTGTTCACAAAATCAACAAATTAAAGTTTGTGATGTGTTGGTTTGGAGCACAGCTGCTGCCAGATGTGCAGCTGACAGTGACAGTTTCCTCATCATTAAACCTGGCCCACCAAGTCTCTTGGACATATAAAGACATAGGCTTCTGTATATTCTGTGTTTGTCCTCTCTTCAAACATCTCCTTTCAGTTTTTGCCAGAAATCTTTTGAAATCTGTTGTGCACCCGGTGTTTCTCTCACACTCGTTCACTCGCTCACTCGCTCACTCTCGATTGGCATATAATATATATGAAAATAAAAACTAGTGAAGAAAAAATACGCACGATATGAGCATCAGGGCTTGTAAAGTCGGTTCAGGGGTCTTTCAGCCCAGATTCAATTTTCCCTCCAATGAAGGGAAACAACAAGAAGTGAGGAGAGAGAATCCCAACCCAGGACCTTTTCTCTCCCTCTGACCTGGTCCGAACAGAAGAGCACCTTATCAGTACCAGGACCTCCTCATGGACAGATTAATCACTGCCAATGTTTGTATCAAAATAGGCCTAAGACTTCAGACCAGAGGCATTTTTAAATATATTGTTTAATTTAGGTGAAGTATGAAATCTGTCAAGAGACTACTGTAGATCCACGTCACTCTCTGTAGTGACATAGACTCTATTCCCATTTTCTACAACTGGTCTTAGTGATAAAAGGGTAATAAACTGCACAGTAGACTGTGCAGTTTATATGTGCAGTCTATATTTTCTTCTGAAAATATAGTTTCAACTTTATTGGAGGTTGGTCTGTTACATTATTGATTTCGCATGAGGCACTGCTTAAGAAAACACAGCTGCAGTAACTGAGTAAAATGACACTAAAACAACCTCTTTCATATATTGTACATAAACCACACATCCCTCATTGTAGCTTTCATTGATGCTATCACTTCACTGATGTCTCTTCCACATGTCAGGTCATTGCTGTCTGCAAAGTGCGCTTCTGCATAATGATCCCAACAGCCATGAGAAAACCCCAAACAAATTTGCTAAGGAAAAGAGCTAAAGCCACAGTTGTTTTTCTATTATTGATTACCCATTGCACCAAAAACACACACGCAACTGCCATATGGGACATAATCAGCAGTCCTTCCGAGGTGACCTACTGGCATGGGAAAAAGTTTTAAAATGGTACTGCGCCTCCATCCATCCATCCATCCATCCATGAAAACAAAGCTACCGAAATTCACAGCACATACAAACGGACAATTGTGCAGCAACCAACAAGTTGAGGAGGGTCAGGGTTAGGTATGAAGTCAGCTGAATTTTTATCTGTATGCACTGCATGACAAATGTGCAATAGTAGATTGTCATATCTGTCCAATGCAGTTGTTACCACACCTGTTTCTTACCAACTAGACATGCCACAGTTCTGCTCTGTGCTTCAGCAGAATGGCTTGGCTGTATCAAGTCATTATATTTGTCCTGGTAGACATGTCTAGCAAGGAAGTACTCCTTTACTGCAGCTCAACAGGAAAACACTGTCCGAAGAATTTCATATAATCTCACACAAAACATTGGGACTTTGGAAAAAAGCCACCCAACTGACTTCAAGCACAAAAGCCTGAGTTGTGTCTCTTTGTGGATTGCTTACAATGTTGTGGAATCACAATGGCATCTCTTCAGGTTCAGGATCAAGAGGAGGGCAATTACAGTGAATGTCTGGAGAGTAACTGAATTAAAAGATTGACTACAAACCTGTCCATTAACACAGTGCAGCAGACGAGATCAAACATTTGGCATAAATACTGTGATCGCATCCCAATCTTCATATCACATATCTGAACACTGTTTCCTGATACCTGTTCCCCCCTCCAAGAAAAGCAAATGGTAATTTAATACAAATTTACCAATAATACCTTCTCTCTAAAGTTTGAAATTCAACAAGAGTGGTCAAGTCAGGAAAGAGCTTATGTTTGATCATGCACTATAATCCTCAAAGGCGCCACAAATTTCACTCCAGCCTTCCAGTCTTGTAATAATTCCAATTTGGATATTTTAGCATCGTGAATGTCTAAAATCTCTGTCTGCATCCCTGTTGTTAATTATGACCCCTGTTCCCAAATTTCCTCAAGAGAGGCCTTGCAAAATTTACACAGTCTTCAAGAAGAAGAGGGGTGCTGCGTATCTGAATTAGTGTCTAGTCCAGACACAACCAGCTGAACTGTAAAGTAAAGGCTCCAAAAGACATTATGGGGATTATCCGGTGCTTTCCACAAACAGCATTTTTTCCAGCTGTGGAATGCTGATTCAGTCTCTAAATAAAAGAGATCGAAGAGGAGATGGATGCAAACCACTACATAACACCATAATGTATGGATCATGTATGACCCTTGCTCTTCAGTGTAAACATACTGAATACACATGACTCTATTCCAGACGTATTTCACTTCTCTTGTCAGATGAAACCTGCCCTGCTCACATTCAAAATGGTAGTGTACATGCAGCACTGCACTGTTAGGCCAGGTTTGTGTATTTTTCTAATGAATTCCTTTTCCAAGCTCTCAATTCAGCCAGTACCTACTGGCACTGCTGTTTGAACAGACATTAGTTCTGTTGACTAGTGGTGGCAGTGAAATAAAGGGCTTAGGAGTGAACATTTCCTCATGAAACAGATGTACTATTCAACAGTAGAGGGCCTTTCCTGACAGTCCCACTGGCACATTGTTGCAGTTGTCACATATTCATATAGCTATAAGCTGGCCTGTTAATTTCTGGATGTGGTTCTTGGCATGAAAATATAGATGCTTAATGGGGCAAAACCACTGCGTAACGTCTGTGAAACGTCGACCCGAACATGCTCAGGAAGGGTTTGGCATCATTGTTCTGTATGCAACCTAATTAAGCACTGCCAGCCTGGTCAGATTGTAGGCACTAGGGAAACAAAAACACCCCCCTCCTCCTCCTCCTCCTCCTCCTCTCCACACCCTCCCACCCCATTCTCAGTTAGCCCAGTTCTCCTGAAGTGCCTCTTTTTCTCTTGTTTAGCGGCAGCTATGTTTTCCTGCAAGGGAATGACGAAAGGAAAATGTGAAAATGTGCCCAGGATGTGCCAGTTATTTCTTTTTTTGTTCTTTCCAAATAACTGCTGTCTGTGGTCAGACTTTCAACACATTTTAAAAGGCCCATTATCCACCACACACTGATGTAACAGGTGGCACATGTAATATTTTTTTAAAACACCTGTACCTTTTATAGGCGCATCTCAATGCCAATGTGTCCATGTGATTAAAAATCTGCTGTAACCAACAACCTGTTTATGATTTGAAATAATGAGGTACAAAATTATTACACAAAAGTTGTATGTGTTTGAGTCCAATAAAACAACAACAGTGACAGTATTATATAGTTTGTCTTTATAAAGACTACACAAATATTTTATTAAATATTTTGTCATTTTAGAAATACCCATTACGTTGACATCAACATCGTCAGACCATTCAGGGACCCATCATACCCTATGGATGGAGGCAGTTACATCTACAGTACCTCACAGCTGCCTGATGAGGCTGAGTGTTAAAGGGGAAGTATGCAAGTCTGGTCGCTTTTCCTCTGTTTTGCTAACCCTCCTCTCGGCCATGTGCATTTGTTTTCAATGAAGCTGGCGAGAAAGCAATCCATGGTGGATAATGTTATTTATCATATACGTGTTATGGTGTTTATATTTGTGTATATAATTGTGGTCGGAGGCACTGAGCTCGCAAGGTTGGTTTTCAGCAAAGAGACACTAAGCGGAAGGCAGAAAGCCTCCATTCTCCCTGCAACAAGTTATAAGTTATCTATTCAATCACCCAAGTACTGGATGGGCTGGGCAAATTACAGTGTCACAGCGGGGCTAATTAGTGAGTGAGCAAGGTCTCAGGTGACAACATGGATAAACAACCGCTGAAAAAAACACACCAAAAGCATCAAATAATATAGATCAAAGGCACTGAGCCGGTCTGGGCCAGAAATGCCAGGGCTGATTTTCTGATATCAGCCTGCAGTGACTTCTATGCTGTATTCTGCACTGTGAGAAGTTTGTTCCACTGCCAGCTCTCTGTGATCACTGCAAAAAGAAAAAGTATAACTTGTCACAGTCACAATTTACTTTCTAATTCCCCATGGTCCCTGTTTCCAGATGCTGTTCACTTCTCCTGGACCATGTTCTCCCCTCCATTTCCTGAGTCTTCCATCCAGCTTTTTAAACCTTCTGTTTCCTTGTGCAGTAACTACATGTGTAGAACATATTGTCTGCTCCTGCCTGGCTGTCTGTCAGCTCACCTGCCTTATTCACCTGTCTGCCTGCCTGTTTACATCATCTCCACTGAATCCACCTGCGTTTGCATCCTTGCTGCCTACACTGTTATCGGCAGACTGTGACAGCCTTCATATTTCATCTCAGTGTAACTCAGAGCAGTGAGGTCAGGAGTTTCAGTAAGTCCATGAATAGCTTCATTTTGACAAGCAGAAGAGAAGTTTTTATCGTGTGGCTCCTTGCAGGTGTTTAATTGTTACTGTGCTTTAAAGTCTTGTTTCTACAAAGCAGCACATGAGTCACAGCAGTAAAAAAAAGAAAAAGAAAAAGAAAATAGAAAATCTAAGGAAATCCTAAAGTTACATCAGGAATAAATTCCTTGATTCAATTTTCAGCAGTTTAACAAGTGATAAAGATGGGTGTGATTCAAAATATGGTGGGCCACATCACACGAGAAAACTGATCACAAAAGCAAAAACTTATATTTGGACGTTTTGTCGTTTTACGATTACTGACTCACACCAAAATAAGTGCTGACAGATTTACTTGACTTGACAGATTAAGGCAAGTCCAAGTAATTTGATATATTTGAGCATTTTATAAAAAAAAAAGTAACACAATAGTTACTTTTCCTGCTAATTAGTTACTTTCATAATGTAGTAACTCAGTTGCTAACTCAATTACTTTTTGGGGAAAGTAACTAGTAACTATAACTAATTACTTTTTAAAAGTAATTGTCAGGTCTCTGTCTTTTGAGTTGTTGCATTTCCTGTTTTATTTTGTAACTGGTATTCATTCATTCCTGTTTTGATTCATCACTTCCTGTCAAGCTCTTTTGTTCTGTTTCCCGCCAGTAATCTCTACACCTGTGCCTGCTGGTATTTAAGCCAATGGGTCATGCCCATTCCTTTGCCAGATTGTCATTGTTACCTTGCTGTGCTTTGCTTTCTCGCGTTTGCTCTTCATTGGACCCTAGTGTATGACCTGTTTTGTTCTTTCGGATTTTTTGACCTCTGCTTTGCCCAACTTGGATTGTTCGCCTGTTCTTTGGACTGCCTTCTCGTGTATGACCCTGTATACCCTTCAGTAAAGATTTTTGGAATTCGGATTGTGGTACTCCTGTGTGTTCTCTGCATCTGAGTCACTTGGTAGCCTTGGGCCTTGTCAGTAATGTGCCCAACACTGAGTAGCAGTGAGCTAAACAGTGCATACCATGTGTCATGAAACAGGAGGGCCATCTCTAAATATGCATAGCAGTAGCATCACGCTAACTTAAGTCATTCCTAAATCATATCCAGGAATACAGATGGAGGATTTTCAGTGAACATGTGATTGTTCTTGTCATCATCGTCTTTCAAGCTGAATGCTATTTCTGTCTGTGATTTTGGACAACTGGCAACAGTCCTGTTTGACATCACTCCAAGCCAATCAGGGGTAAGCTGAGAAAGAAGCAAGAATGCAATATTAATGGACACCAGCGACTGGATCATTTATCTGTCAGTAGACGCCTTGAGCACAATTATCTGCACCTGTAGAAAAGCTTCAGCCTGGCCAGCGCAGCACTGGTTGCTGCTCCCGTTCTTCTTTTTTCTAATCTTATCTAATGAGAGCTGGGTGTCCTGGAGTTGTGCAGGACCTGAACACATGTCTGGCTACTCTCATAGGGTGTGCAAAGGCTCAGTGTTAGGTACGTACCAGCTCCAACTACAATAAAGAATAGTGACGACTTATTATGATTTGAAACAGAAGCAGCAACTGGCTCAATGTAAGTTAATGCTCATGTTGTTTTGGGGTAACTTTTTCATTTGCTGTTCTCGCCTTTTAGGTTGCAATTCAGTAAGGACTCAAGAGATGAGGGGGGAGGGGTCCAAATAGCATGGCACCATGAGGCCTTTTATAGCTTGTGGGGAGTGGATTAGGGATGCACAGAAATGAAAATTTTTGGTCGAAACCGAAAACCGAAAATGAACACTTGGCCAAAAACTGAAACCAAAACACCAAAATGAATAATTATGCCAATTTTTAATAGGCCTATCATTGCTATTATGGCAATGACTGTGTACTGACCTCACTAAATCAAGGCATTGCAATTGCATAAATTAATATTCATGTTTCAATGAAATTAATTACAAAGTTATGAAAATATTTATTTAGCACTGATATTCCAACAATATAAAAAAAATAAAATTTTACCTCTAATAATAACCTGCAGGACTATAACTGACTGGCCTATTACTGGCTGCTGAAAGGTTGTAAAATTAAATGTTATATAAATATATACATAAACTTAAGTGCAGTAGCAGCATGTCTTCACACATACTGGCTGTATAAAGTATACTGTGGCAATCTAAGCTTCTGAGTAGCAACTCCTGTGCCTCATACACCGCTTGATTACAGGAAGTATGCCTTTTTAATAAGTCTCAAGACAACAGAACAATACATGAATGCAGGGAGGTCTCTAACCAGACACATAACCTCACTTATGGTGTCAAGGTGCTGTAACAGTAATTATAAACAAAATGGATAAATGAATGAGAACCTAATCGATGAACCAATAACACTGAAGATTGCAAAACTGCAGAAAATAACATTTATGGGTCTGAAAACAGGATTAACATTAACTTAAACTCTCGGACACACTGTCTCAAAGCATGCTGGGAAACTCCTCACATTAACCTTCCCCAGCACGCTACACTGCCCCCACCTAGGTGGCTAGCTGTCCCCAGCAACCCATGCACCCATGACAAAGTCCCTGAGGTGCTGGGGAAGCCGGCGCTGTCACCGTGTGGTTTCAGAAGGCCTATTTGTGGCCTCAGGAGGCGGGGTGGGTGAGTGAGAAGGTTGGTTCTCAGACCCCACCTGCCCCCCAGATTGGGCCAGGATGGTAGGGTGCAAGCCTGTCACGGTGGAGCACAACCACACGATTCCTTTTGACCAGCTGCACCCTGTACACCACGTCTGACAGTCTCTCAAGCACAGTACAAGGTCCCACCCACTGGCTCATCAGTTTAGGGGAAAGGCCTTTCTTCCGCTCAGGGCTGTAGACCCACACCTGTTCCCCAGGAGCAAAGTCCTGTCCTTTACAACGGGAATCATAAGCCTGCTTCTGCCGCAACCCAGCATCAGATAGGGCCTTCCTGGTCATCTCATGCACCCGCTGAAGCCATTCCCGGAGACTGTAAAGGTAGTCCAAGCCAGGTGCACCCTCCAACTCTGGCTCAGGGGGAGGCCCGAACACCAAGTCCACAGGAGTGCAGAGCTCATGCCCAAACATGAGGACTGCAGGGGTGCATTTTGTGGATTCCTGAACCGCTGTCCGGTATGCCCACAGAACCAAAGGTAGGTGCCGGTCCCAGTCCTGCTGCTGGCGGCTGGTCAGGATTGCAAGCTGGGTGGCCAGGGTACGGTTGAAGCGTTCAACCAGTCCATCGCTCTGAGGGTGCAATGGTGTGGTCCGGGTCTTCTTGATGCCGAGCCTCTGGCAAACCTCACTGAACACTTTAGCTTCAAAATTCCAACCCTGGTCACTGTGCAGTTCCTCTGGCACACCAAAGCGGCAGAACATCTCATTGACCAGACGCTCAGCGGTGGTGGATGCACTCTGATCAGGAACCGCATACGCCTCAGGCCACTTGGTGAAATAGTCCATGGCCACCAGGATGTAGCGGTTGCCCTGGTCAGTGGTAGGGAAGGGGCCAAGGATGTCTACACCCACACGCTCCATTGGGGCCCCCACCTGGTACTGCTGCAAGGGAGCGTGCGAGCGCCAAGTCGGTCCCTTTTGAGCAGTGCAAGAGTCACACCGATGAACATAGAGCTCTACATCCTGACGACACTGAGGCCAGTAGAATCGTAACTGGAGCTGGCGTAGAGTCTTGGCCACTCCAAAATGGCCTGCCCCCACCGAGCCATGTACAAGCTGAAGGATCCTGGGGCGTAGCTGGCGGGGAACAAGGAGTTGGAAGACATCTCGGTGGCCCCCAGGGGTCTGCCAGTGGCAATGAAGGAGGCCATCACGGAGGGTGAGGCTGGTCCACTGGGTGTAGAGGGCCTTGGTCTCAGGATCCAATGCTGACACTGTATCCCATGCTGGTCGTTGGCCGGTCTCTATCCAATCTTGGACCTGAGAGAGGACAGGGTCTTGGCTCTGGTCAAGCTGGAGCTGCTGGAGGTCGATGGTTCCCAGCCCACTGTTGTCGGCTGCTGTTGGTGCTGAGACCTGGGGCCCACTCTCGTCATCCAAGGGAATGGGCTTCAGGGCTGATACCGTTGGGTTCCATGGTGGATAATGCTGGCCTGAAGTGACGCAGCCCGAGGACAACAGCCAGTAATTCCCGACAGGTGACACAATAGTTCCTCTCTGGTCGGTTGAGGGAGCGGCTGTAGTAAGCGATGACCTGCTCCCCATTTTCCCCCTCCTGGGACAGCACTGCCCCAAGCCCCACATTGCTGGCATCAGTATCCACGATGAATGGTAGCTGAGGGTCTGGGTAGGACAATACAGGGGCCCCAACAAGTGCTGAGCGTAGCTGCTCGAAGGCAACAGCACAGTCCTCACTCCAGTGGAACACTTGGCCTTTCTGAGTCAACTCATGTAGTGGGCTGGCAATGGTGGCAAAGTCCCTGACGAAACGCCGATAGTAGGAGGCCAGGCCTAGAAAGCTCCTCAGTTGTCCAACATTGCAGGGGACAGGCCAGTCTCTCACAGTGGCCACCTTAGCAGGGTCAGTGGACACCCCAGCTGCACTGACGACATGACCCAGAAAGAATGTCTCTCGTCGGAAAAGATGACACTTCTTGGGATGCAGGCGCAGTCCGGCCCGGCGAATGGCACGAAAGACAACCTCCATGTTGGCCACAGCACTCTCAAAGTCAGCAGCATGGGAGAGGAGGTAATCTAGGTAGACGACACAGTGACTCCGAGGTATTTCGGCCAGTACCCTCTCCATAAGGCGCTCAAAGGTGGCCGGAGCATTGCAGAGGCCGAAGGGCATGACTTTAAATTGCCACAACCCTTGGCCAATGGAGAAGGCGGTCTTGGGGCGTGCCTCCAGGGCCAGCTCCACCTGCCAGTAGCCACTGCGAAGGTCAAGGGAACTGAACCAGCAGGACCCTGCGATGTAATCAAGGGCATCATCAACACAGGGTAGGGGGTAGGAGTCCTTGAGGATGACATCATTCAGCCGGCGGTAGTCAACACAGAACCGCCAAGTGTCATCTTTTTTCTTGACCAGGACGGCGGGAGCTGCCCAAGGGCTACTGGAGGGTTCGATGATGCCTGCATCTGCCATCTCCTTGATCTTTTGTTCTGCTGCAACCCGCTTGGCCAGAGGCAGACGACGGGGGCGGAGACGGATGGGGCGAGCATCACCAGTGTTGATGTCATGTTGTACCAGACTGGTGTGTGTACAGTCCTCGTCCCTGGCTGCAAAGATGTCGGCGAACTGCT
The DNA here is from genome assembly GCA_019059645.1 of Caranx melampygus. Taxonomy (NCBI): domain Eukaryota; kingdom Metazoa; phylum Chordata; class Actinopteri; order Carangiformes; family Carangidae; genus Caranx; species Caranx melampygus. The sequence continues at coordinate 789,230 of JAFELL010002598.1, read as the reverse complement.
CCAGTAGCTCCTGAAGCTTGCATCTCTGGTCTATCTCCAGGCCCTCACAACTTCTCCGGTACAGGTCATCAACAACTTGTTTGGTCTCAGCTGATGGCACTTGGGGTGGTAGTGGTGATGTGGAAACCCCCTCGACTCTAGCTGGTGGTGGTAGCATGAAGGGGACCTGAGTGTTTGGCTGTGGGGAGGATGCTTGCCTCAGTCCCTTTTCACCAGTAGGGTGAAGTGTCACAGCCTCAGAACCCAGGTAAAGCGTAGCTCTGTGAATGTCCACCACAGCCTTCCACTTGGCCAGCAGATCCAGCCCAATGATGCAGGGGTCTTGTATGTTGGCCAGCCAGAACTTGTGATAAACGGTGTGGCTGGCAGCAGTCACCTGGAGAGATCCTTCGCCCTGCATTCTGGTGCGTTCACCGGTGACTGTGGTTATACAAAGCTTAGTCGGTCTCCAACCCCCTGGTCTTGTGCCATCTGTACCAGGTAGCGTTCCAGGCCGAACCAGCGAAATGGTGGACCCCGTGTCCACCAGGGCTCTGCATAAGGTGCCGTTAAGGGTACAGTAAAGTCCATTTGTCCGGCCCAGGCGACCCAGACGCAACTGTGGCTTGGCAAAGGAGGGAGGATGAGTTGCGGGTGACAGTTCCCCCATTGTGCCACCCCACTCTAGTTTGACGGAGGCTGAGGAGCTGGGCTTCGTGGGGCTGGCCCTGGGCAGTGACGTGCGATGTGACCTGGCTCTCAACAGCGGTAACATCCCTCTGTAGGTTGCCAGACCATTCTCCTGGCTCCTCGCCGTGGTCATTGCAGGGGTGTAGTGGTGGCTTGGCGGGTGATCTCTTCATCATCACTCCCCTCATAAGCCGCCTGTCACACTCGGTACCTCGTGTTGGTGGAGCGGTCCCCCGTGGACAGCACATGTTCAACCCGCTCTGCTTCAGTTAAGGCCGCCGTCAAGGTCTTTGGTGCATACAGGCGGATGTGTTCTTGGAGTCGCTCTGGCTGAAGCCCCCGGACAAAAGCTTGGAGTGCCAGCTCGTCCTGCGCCGCGGTGTGGAAGGTGGGGTACCCGCGCCTGGCATAACAACGGAGATCCGCAGCATATGCACCCAGACTCTCTTCCTCTTTTCTTCGCTGGCTGACAAGCCTGTCTTGGGCGTCATCGGCATGAGCATGGCGGCCAAAACGGTGCTTGATTGCACTTTCCATGGCTTGCCAGTTGAATCTCTCCTCAGGTTGGAGGTCTGTGAGAATCTGCAGGGCTTTACCCTCCAAAGCGAGGGCAACTTGGACTGCTGTCTCTTCTGCTGACCAGGCATTAAGCTGGGATGCCAGTTGGACTTGAATAAGGTAAGTCTCTGGGGCTCTTCCCCATTATAACGTGGCAGCTTCATGGTACTCGGTCGAGGACCTTCAGGTGGCACAGGTGGGCCCGGGAATGTTGGTTGTGGGAGAGGAGCGGCACTGCTTCCATCTCCGGCCATGGTTGGGGGCATGCTGGCTGCTGTAGCATATGTAGGGGCCATAATGTTGCTTCCTGGTGGCTTCATCAGTAGGAGGGAGTGGGGTACCTTTGAATGAGAGGTGTTCATCCTCAGCTGGTTCCCCAGGCTGCGGTCTCCTACTGCTGGCCGTGGGGCGCTTGCTCCATCAGGGAAGACAGCAGCTGTCCCAAAGCATGCTGGGAAATTCCTCACATTAACCTTCCCCAGCACGCTACAATACGTTGTTTCATTTTTCGGCTTGTACGCACATTTGTTTTCCAAACGCAGCACCACTGACAGAGCATCGTGTTTCCATGACGACTGACCGGAAAATACGAGCAGTACGTCATGTTTACATGACTCCTGATTGTAAAAGGAAAATTCTGAGAACTAATGCTAAACTTTAACAATAGAGGCACGGACGCTGTACACATGTACGCGGGTTATTTGTAGCGCTGCTCATTTCGTTTTATAAACAGACCGCTCCAGAGTTGGACTGAAGCCACGCTAACTGAGCTAACTGGTAAACAGATACACATGGTATCGGATCGGTGCCTGGACTCCAGTACTCGTTCACACCGATCGGCATGTTTGGCAGGTTTTTGTTGCGTCATCATGACGTCCTGTTTCGGCCGTGTTATTTTGGTGTTAAAAGTCTTTCGGCCGAAAACCGAAAATGGCCGAAAATTGGCCATTTTCGGCCGATAATTTTTGGTGGCCGAATTTTCGGTGCATCTCTAGAGTGGATGCAAAAGGAGACGGACTGTCAGGGGTCATTTTACATCTGCATGCTCATGCCCTCCTACCTGATCAGAGCCAAACCAAACCTGTGAGACCTCTTGTTGAAGACCCCATGAATGATACGTGACCATGATGGGAGACTGCATTAGGGTGATCACAGTTTATGGAGAATCATACAGGATGGTTGTACTGTACATGAGACAGCAAATCCTGTGGCGCATCCACAGATTCACTATAAAACATACAGTATAGTCTGAACACTGGCTATTGATGCCAGTCACCCACAGTGAGTTGTTGTACGCAGGCAAGATCACTCAGACCTTTTCAATAAAACAACCTCCTTGCCCTTTTCATACTAATGCACTTCTGTAACCACCATGACAAGCCATACTAATGATTCCAATCTATACTAATGCTCATAAAATCTATACTTTGTGTCTACTCTTGTTTGATCTTCAAAGACATATAGATATTTTTTGATCATTTAAAAGGCTCTTTATTGATCAGCACTATTAAGTGTTACTTGCTGTTTCTCCATATGTTTCCTCTGGTGGTAATAAAACACTGACCTGTAGCGTACATCCTTGGGGTTAGGGTGAGGTTGAGGGTTAGGACAGGAACCTTGCATGATCCTCACATTGGCTGAACAGTGCCATATTTTGACTCATAAACATGGGGATTTTATGTCGACTTAATATCTACCAGAGGGTCAGTAAATCACTAAATAGCTTGTCTCAGAGTCACTGGTGGAACACAGCTGAGTCATTTCCTGGCAATGCCTTGCTCAACAAATACTGTCTGACAGGCATATTATGGTTAAAATAAAATCTTCTGTGGCATGTTGTGAAATAAATGAAGAAAATTCATTGCATGTATTAAAAGAATGCAACTGCATAACAATTCAGGAAATCAACAATCCCAAACAAAAAGGGAATGTGTGTGTGTGTGTGTGTGTTTGTCCACTAACAGAGGATGACAGTCTGAAGGATTCTCCCCACTGTAAAGATGATCTAGGTACAGATTTTTTTTCCCTGATACCCAATGACCCAATGATTCCTCTGTCCAATTTTTTACAGAGAGAGACATTGAGGGGATCATTGGAATACTGTGAACTAAAGATACACAACAATATCTCTGAAGAAAATACTGTAACAAGCTTCACTTGTAAATAAGCTGAACTTTATAAGCCATGTTGAGACCCTGCTTCTCTTTACTTAGAACAGCCAAAGAGTAAATGGCTCATTAAAAATGAAACTCATAGTTTGGACTAAAACATTCACTTCTCATGTTCCTTTCACTGGTGCATAGGTAAATAGTCTCAAATTCTCGTGTACCGTATCCAGCCCACACGAGCACACGCTTGTATGATTATCAGTCAAAATCAAGAGCAGAGGACTCACACATATCACGACTAGGGCTGAATGATAACAACAACAAAAAAAAGAAAACTGGCAGATATCATGATATGAGTTGTTATTGGCTCAAACAAGCAGGTTGCCGGCATCTCTGTAGCACCGCAACGCTTCATTTACATATGTTGTCAAACACTTTGCCTTCATCACAAAAAACTGCAGCTCCTGTAAACTGGATATTTCACTTGGCAAGTGTAACACAATTTCAATTAATCGTACAGCTCTAGGTCTATATTGAAGTAGATTAAAAATGTAAGGCGGCATTGTCATTTCATGTACAGTGGCCCACCTAAATTCACTGATAGGTCTAAGTGCATGAAGCAAGAGTAGTCCACCAGCACCTCAAGGTTTCACTGAACAGGTCTGAAACATGGCTCATATTCCACTGTCACAGCCCACTTTGTCAGGCTCACTGACTTAATTTTCGTTGGCTTGTTCTGCTGCTGCTGCCATGCTTTATCCCACACTCATGATGTTATCACTGGTGTGACTGCTTTTTGTCTGCTCTAATCAGTGCCTCTGTGGTTTGATCTGTCAGGAACGCTCAGGCCTGGGAGGCAGTGAAAGCTTGAGACAGGGTGAAGGATTGTTGGCTGACAAATGACTGCACATTGTGCATGATCAGTGCACACCCTTATAACTGCCTGCTGGCTCAACTACTAGTATTTATAGCAAAGGAAAATACAGCCAGTCTAACATAAACTGCTTGGTTTTGTTGTTAATATAATCGTAAGAAATCAATTAAAATTCCATAGATGTGAAGAAAAAACTGACCAGCTCCATGTGTTTCATGATATACATGTATACATACATATATGATTTCTATGTATGCAATAACTGATAATTACTCATGTGGTAGCATAACAAACTAACCTGGAAATATAAAACATACATTGAAATTGTAAGCTGCTCTATATCATGTCCACCATAGGGTGACTCCACATTAAACTCATTAATTACAGAATGCACCAGAACATGCGCTTCAGTTGGGAGCAGCAAAGTCTGGTAGCTCTGAGTTTTTACTTAACCTTTGCTTTATTTTAGTTGTGTTTTTGTATGTTTTTGTCGTATTTTGTCAACTACTGATGGACACTTCTGTGGGGAGAGGAGATTCTTCAGGAGAGGAGCTTCTGTCATTGAAAATGGGGCAAGTCTGGAGGATGCCACCCTGTTCCAGCTGGGATGAGGAGCTGCTTTCGTGGTTGCTGTGCTGGTGGTGCAGAGGTTGAAGGCTTGGAGGTGGAGATGTACTGTAGGTCCTTTCTGCCTTCAGTCATCGTGCAAAATATCAATTCTCTGCTCAACAAGAGTGATGAGGAGCTGGAGATATAGATGAAGACTCAGGAAGTAGACATTTTTTCAAATCAAAACAATACTTGTTTACATCCCACCAACGGCTACTGCTGAAGTTCCATGTGAAGGTCTCCATGAAGTCGTTGCTAGGATACAGACTAAACATCCTGAGGCACTTGACTTCAGAGAGATCAGAGATACACGCTGGTGGAGGCCATTCTGAACAATTCAGATCATCCTCTTCATAACACCTTGATGGACCAAGAAAAGAGCAGTGGTGGACGGCTCCTCTCTCTTCACTGCAGGACGGAGAAATATAGAAGATCCTTTGTACCTTCAGCCATCAGGCTTCTTCATTCTTCTGCAAATGGTTGATGAGCTGACAGATAAATGAGTTTCCCTTTGGGGATCAATAAAGTAATTCGTATTCGTATTCGTATTCGTAAAAGCATCAAATAATAAAAATGAAAAGCACTAAGCCGGTCTGGACCAGAAATGCCAGGGCTGATTTTCTGATATCAGCCTGCAGCGTCTTCTATGCTGTATTCTGCACTGTGAGAGGATTGTTCCACTGCCAGCTCTCTGTGGTTACTGCAGACAGGTGACTTGAACCTGAAATTTAACTTAAAAGTATAACTTGCCACAGTCACAATCTACTTTCTAATTCCCCATGGTCCCTGTTTCCAGATGCCGTTCACTTGTCCTGGATCTTCTGTCTCCTTGTGCAGTAACTACATGTGTGTAGAACATATTGTCTGTTCCTGCCTGGCTGTCTGTCAGCTCACCTGCCTGCTTATTCACCTGTCTGCTTGCCTGTTTACATCATCTCCACTGAATCCGCCTACGTTTGCATCCTTGCTGCCTACGCTGTTATCGGCAAACTGTGACAGCCTCCATATTTCATCTCAGTGTAACTCACAGCAGTGAAGTCAGGAGTCTCAGTAAGTCCATGAATAGCTTCCTTTTTGACCAGCGGAACAGAAGCTTTTATCTTGTGGCTCCTTGCAGGTGTTTCATTGTTACTGTGCTTTTACCGCAAGTCTTGTTTCTACAAAGCAGCACACGAGTCACAGCAGTAAAAAAAAGAAAATAGAAAATAGAAAATCTAAGGAAATCCACAATGTTGAATAAAGTTACATCAGGAATCACTTCCTTGATTCAATTTTCAGCAGCACTGTTAAATTTTTCACTGTAAATTTACAGTAAATTACTGGCTAATAATTGCATTACTTTCACAGTAATTTCACAGTAATTTCCTGGAGATATATCACAATATTTTACTGTAAATATTTCACAGCAACTTATTGTGAATATTTCATGGTAATTTCCACTAAAATTACAGCTATATACTGTAACTTTACAGCTACACCGCACATGGAATTACTGTGATATAGCTGTATGTAGCTGTGGAATTACAGCATCTCGCTGTATATAAATCACAGTATTTTTACATTGTTACTGTAAAAGTAATGCAACTCATTAGCCAGTAACTTACTGTAAATTTACAATTTAAATAATACAGTAAAATATTGTACATTTGACTTTTTCACTGTGATTTTAACACAACTAGACAAGCACGCTTTGAATTTGCTCCACAATAAACAAAAAAAACAAAGACCATACTCATTTTATCTTTTATTACAATAAGAAGTAGAAAACTGCAACAATACAGCTCACATTGAGACTGGAAATGAATGTATGATCAACTTTAAACATGTCAACACTGCCATCCAATCAAACTCAAACAGTTTTTGCACCACTGTGCTCACATGTGGGTTGATGCTCTTTTTCCTTGACATAGACTGTAAATGAACATGACGTATGATCAACTTTAAACATGTCTACATTACCATCCAGTCAAAATCAATAAGTTTCCGGACCAGGGTGCTCACATGTGGGTTGATGCACTTCTTCCTGGACTTTGATCCGGTTTCAGGGTTAATGCCCAGGAAGTATCTGTAAACAATAAGAAAAGAAAACTACTTTTAGTTTACATAAATTTATTATTTCATTGTTTATTCAAGGCATATACTGTAGAGCCCATTTCCCTGTAAGTAAATCCAACACCAAAGAAAGAAATTAGTACTGAAAGCCAGATTGATTACAGACAAGCAAATCAGGTGTGTAGAGATGGAGACAGACATACAAACACTGAACAACAACCCTGTGACCCAAGCAAGCGTGCATGTTATGTTGTTTAAGTCACCCACTTGACACCCAAGTTAAGAAAGACACAATAATATACTAAAAAGTATGGTACCAAATCAATTTACCAGAAAGGAGCACATGTCAGCTGCTCACAGGTTGTGTACTTTGCCATGCTATCAAAAAGGAGGAAGTTGAAGAGTGTTAGACTGTTGAATTTGATTGAACTCAATTGAGAGAATGCTCAATCATGGCACTCACTCCCACTGTATTTACATTTCTGTTCCAAGAGAATCACATGAAGGATTATTTAAATTTGGAAATATCAGACATTGACTAAAAGCAAAAAGAATGTAGCACTGCTAAAATGAAAAAATCAAGAAAGCATTGGAGGCAGGCAAAAATGTCAAATAAACATCAACAAATGCTAAGAAGATAAGAGAGCAAGGTGGGTTATCAAGCAAGAGGGTCAAGCAAGCAGTCCACTACAATGGTAAGTATTACAATACCTTTGGATAAACTCCAACGTGTGTGAGCTATCATCAGGATACTGCAGATTGAAGTTGTAGTAGCTTGCGAAAACCGCGGCTATTCCATTGATGAAACTGTCGTGTGGTCCCATCACCACCTCTCCTTCAATGGACAGCATCCAAGCACTGGGCTTCATCATGTCACCTGAAATTAACAGATACCATATTGCTCTGTTGTAAAGAAGTGAAATGCTGCAAATGAGTAGAATTTCTCAGCAACATGGAATTCTTCTGTAATAGCTTCAGCCTTTAAAAAAAATGAAAATGCTGTCTGGGGCAAGTTTATGTTAGCAGCTAACAAGTGACTCATCTGATGTACAGTCCAGACCAAGTTAAAAATACACCCTGCTGAAATATGATACTGCATGTCTGGATATACATGCTCAACCCACACTCTATACAGTAAGAGATACTCTTAGATTGCAGCAGCTATCCACTGATGTGAGCGCTAATGTGCTAGTTAGTGTGTGCGTATGTTGACAGTCTGTCTGCTATAGTCATCTGGGAGGAAAGACAGCACTTCTCAGCTGAGAATGAGATCATCATCTATTGAGGCATCCCTAGGGATACAGTTCCAAAATAAATCTAGTCAATGTACAAGCCCTAATCCAATTACTTTACACCAAATACTGGCACTCCTGTTTAGATGTTTACATTAATGTTGAGATTAAGGGAGCCAAGCTACAAGCTGGAATATTGGAGAGAAAAAAACAAAAAAAAACACCAATTAAAAAGTTGTGACTTTTTTCATTCATTTCTAACCATATGGTATATGTACAGCTAAAATTATCAATATAAAATCCAGATATCAACAGTACCTTGGACAATCAAGCAGGGGGTGCTTGGCAATGTCAATGTCCTCTGCACATCAGCGGCTGTGGAACACGGCTGTAAAATAAGAAATAACTGTAATATGCATGTATGGTAGCATAGACTTAACATGGTGCTTAAGAGAGATTTCAATTGTCCCAGTAGAGGTTAATCACAGCAAATGTTATGTGTCAGCATTTGAATGAATATGACTAAATGTGGTCATATTGTGTGAAAGTGAAAAAACTACTGAAATCACAAGCTGTTTTTTTTTTCTTTTCAACTTACATCAGTTTCAAGCATGATGGCATTCTTTGGCTCTTTGAAATATGCCATCAGGAGCAACAGGATACACGCAGCCTTGTCTGAAGTCTCCGGGTCATAGCTGCTGAGGACATCCTCGATCCCAGGATGACGCTGCAGATCTTTGCAGTAACCAATCACTGTGCTGCCTTTATTGTTGAGGGCCTCTCGCAGCTTGTTCAGGATGGAGACATCTGTCAGGAGGCCAAAGTGGGAGTAAAGGCCTCTACATGTGAAGAGAAAAGGCCATTCCTTCTTAATTTCAGCAATGCCTGGTGCAGGCACACTGTTCAGGTACCGGCGCTGAATTATATATGTTTTTTCCATCAGAGGTTCAGCTCTCTCGGCCCCGCCCATCCCTTCCTCCGAGTAGATGTTAAGGAGTTGCCTCTTAATTTCACCCAGTGTTGTCTCTGTCTCCCCTGCAGGAAGTTCCACAGGACCCCACCTGACACATCCATACTGGTCAACAGGGCCTCGTGCCATAACTCTGGCCCCCTCTGGCACCCCACTGCGGGGCCTTCTTTCTCCACGTCTCCTTGCAAGAGTATTTCTTCTGTTTTTATATTCTACTCTGGTTTTCAATTGTTGAAGGAGGGACTGACAGCCGTCTCCAACCATGTCTCCTGTTTTCCCCACATCTGCAAAGCTTTTGGGATAGTCTCTAATAATTGTACGGGCAACACTATGGCACATAGCTCTTGTTGGATTTGGATCGTGTGCCAGCATTTGGTCCACCACTACCTTGACCATATCTCGCCTTTCTCCTGGTGATGGTCTTCTTTGACCTGCCACTGCTTGTTGGACTGCCGCTGGCATCTCATTCCATCTGACACAGAAGTCTATATACCATGGCCTCGAAGGCAGTGGGACTGAGGGAAAAGTGTTTTCAGAGCTGGATGATGAAGGACATGGACTACTTGGGGTGGGAGAGGCAACATCTACAAACTCTATCTCAATTGCTGGAAGTCCTGGATATAAAAAAAAAGAGAGAGAGAAACAAATCATTAAATGGTACAACTGATACCACTCTGCTGGTAAATACCAAATATCCCCATTCCCATGATGTATTTACCTTCATTCTTAATGCCACTAAGCAATCTCCGACACTGGATTGGTCTAAGGCATTTCACCAGATCCTTCTCTTGTATAAATGTAAGGTCTGCCTTGCTCTCAACTCCCAACTCCTCAAACACCTCCAACAAGGACGTCAGAGTCTCATCAGAAAGGCCCGGTAAAAATGACAGGACGGCTTCTCTTATGTCTTGATTCATTACCTGAATGATCAAAGTGTGTCAAACATGAATCAATCAACATCATTTACTATAGTGTGCTAACTGTCTGTTTGCAATGAAGAAAATATGGTTTCCTGTTGTCCATTAGGGTCATTGCAGCATTCAGCATTAAGTGAAAGTGGAAAATAATATTGATATTTAATATTTTATAGCACATTCTGACACAGATATTTCTATCCTATAACAAAGTGCAATAGTTTTCTAACTGCTTCTTACCTCAACAACTGCTCCACTTGTCACTCTCCAGTCTGGCTTATTGGTTTAAACTGCCTCTGAAAAAGAATGGTGGAGAACAATTACTGACAGGTCACATAATTTGTAAGCTGGAAGAGGATAGTAGTCAAGCAAATGTTCATGCTTGATGCAAACATAATCCTCTTGCGCTGCTCCCAACTGACAGTAGATGCCCATGTCTGTCAACTTCACAAAAGTATGTTTCTCTGTTACAAAGTGCACAGAATCTTGGAGAACAATCACTAGGTTAATTTTCCCAAAGTAAAGTTCTTCAGCAGTGTGCCCAAGTAAAACAAATATCCCTTTTTTGTACACAGTCCCCTTCACTGTGACATTGTTACAGGCCACTGCAGACTGTGACTCAAACTCACAACTGGCTACAGATGCTCTGATCTTGTCATTGTAATCACACATGTAAAACTCTGTACCCTTTTCTATTTGTATAGGTGGAGGGAACAGGTTGCCTGCACTCAAATAGGCTTGCAGTAGTTGATGCCTCTCTGCCAGAGTTTTGCAAAGACTTTTGAAATTGTGTAACTTTCTGGCACACTGTTTGAAGAAGGTGTGTTTGCTTTCAAACCTTAGAGTCCACAGGCGGATCAGTGGGCCAAAATGTATGATAAGCTCTGGATAATGGCACAAATAATGATGCTTGGGCTTCAAGGGGTGGTCAGGGAACAGCTTTTTCCTATAGTATATGTACTCTTCAATGATGACTTTTAGATATGCTACTTGCCCTGCTGTAATTGCTGGTGCACAGACAAGTTCCACTGTTTCCCTCAGCTGCAAAATTAGTTGCCATACCTCATTGTCACAAGGATCTTTAATCCTGTCGCCTACCAAGAGAGGTAGCAACCTAAGCAAGCACCAGTTTTGAACCGCATGCCCACTTAATCTCTCACTGCCAGGAGAGAGATCTGCTGGTTTGTCGTTGCCATCATTTCCTTGGTATTTGAATTGGTTCTTACACCGATCTAATTGCAGGTAAGTAAAATGCCTCTCCTTGACTAAATGACCAATAAACAAAGCAAGGTCATAAGAGACAATACCCTCAAACAAGTCATGGCCGAGGCATGGTGGAAGACCAGGCTGGCAAACATGAAAATGAGCAAGTTGGTTAAAAGGAGAGTCACACTTAATGCCACATACAGAGTCAGTGTCACTTGTTTTTAGAGCTTCCAAATGACGTCGGTAGGATTGTGCTGTTCTAGTGGTACCAGATGACTGTGGCTGATTCATAAATGTATCTCTGTCTATCTCACAGTAGCGGCAGAAAAGATCAGCACGACTGAAGTTTTCCAAAAAGCCCCCTACAGAATGTGATCCCAGGTTGTCTCCTGAAATGGCAACCAAAGTGCCTTTAACAACACTGCCATCACTTATCACAATTCCTCTCTCCTCCAGGACTTTGAGGTCCTTGATCAGTGGTTCAAAAACTTTGTTCATCCCAAAGTATTTAAAGTCTTGCTCCCTGCAGAGGAGGACAAGCTGCATTTGATTTGTAATTGATCTGTTGTGTGGCAAAATGTCAGTCAGGGTTGAGTAAACAGCTAACACTTTGTGTTTTTTTTTCCCTGAACCAAGTGGGTTCACAACCTCAAACGAATCTTGGTATAGAATCAAAGCAATCGAGGAAGGCTCAGTTTTCAACAGCACATTACTTTGAACTCCCTCTCCATCCCTAACATCCTGATAGACGTTACTAGTAGAGGGCTGCAAACGTGTTGCAGCATACTGTTCTTGTACAGATTTACTTTTGAACAGTGTCGTCAATGTCTCCAGTAAAGGAACATACTGGGCAAAACACTCCTTGCCATTTTCATCAACTCCCAAAAATAGAGGCACTGGCTCAACATAGTTGAAATTCTTTTTAAAAGCACCCTTCCTCTTTATGTCTGTGCTCAGAACTCCCCTGTTGTACAGTCTGAGTAGATCCCCTCCATTAATTTCATCAATGATGTTGCTTACAGTGGCCTCAGAAATTCCAAGTACCTTCAATTTCTCATTCAGAATGTTCAGTGAATGTGACAGGCCAATTTCGTGGGCATTTTGAAAGTCCTCAATGATTGTTTGTATAGCACTGGCCGGTAACAGTAGCTTAGCTTGTAATTTTAAGTAAAGAAGTGTTAGGTTTTGTAAAAAGAGGGTTTCATCCACAGCAAATGGCATTTCTGATTCATGATTTTCATCAGAAATATCTGAACATGACTGACTAGCCTCATGCTGATTCAAAGGCTCTGTAGGAACAGACCTATCAAAAACCAAGTCATCTAGATCCTCTACACATCTAGTTGTGTGTTTCCTGGAAACATGTGAGGCAAAACTGGATGCAACTGTGTAACTGTGGTCACAACCTCTGAATGGGCATTTGGTTTCTAGTCCTTCCTTTATGTGTGACTTCAAATGTGATAGAAGGGAGGTTAAAGTGTCACACTTAAATGCACAAGACAGAGCCACACACTTTAAGGGTGTGTCAAATGGCCTGCGATGCTGCAAGGAAGGTCCTGGTCTTCCGTGCTCTCTATACATATGTGTTGTCAGAACACTTGCTTTTTGGTATGTCCGGGTACAGTCAGGAACACCACATTGATAATGGTAATGGGGAGTGTTACTGTGGAGCTTTGTATGCTGAATAAATTGAACAACAGTCCCCGACATATGCTCACACATACTAAATTTACATTTGAACATTGTTAACCAAATGTCTGTCAAAAAGCAGGAGATGAACTGGCTAGCCAGGGCTTTAGACAGACAACAGCTATCAGCAAAGCATCAACTGTCGTTGTGGGTGGACAATACGTCAGAAAATTTTGTACCAAGCACTGTCACTGGGGAACAAGGAGATCCAGCCTGCTAGCAGGTTTCAACTGGTCGTAGGTGAAGTGTGGATGTTAGCTGGAATAGAAGAAAGAGAAACAACCATTACAATTAATGAAAATTTATGCACCGTATTCTGACCAACTGGCACCTTAATTATCAAGTCTTATGCAGCAGAAGAAGAGAGGGGAGTGATGAGAGATCAACTGTTCATGTCCAAACTATCATGGGTTACAGGGAAAGCAGGAGGACCAGAATACTGTTGGAGAGACCAGAAATCACTGACAGTGTGGTATGTGTCACCCTTTAAAAAAAAAAAAAAAAAAAAAGACTTAACTGTGCTGCAAACTTTTACACTTTTGTGCTTATTGGTGGCAAAATAAACACATTTCTCAGTGGCGTAGCTCACAAACTATCCCTCCCATATGAATGAAAGTACATAATTTCAGCTTGAGATATAAGTTACTTGCAAAGATTCACAGAGAAAAAATGCTTTTACAGTATATCAGGTTCCTGCTGCTGTGACTGGGCTACTTAGCTTACTTAAACTTTCTTGCTTATTCATTGATAAATCACCTGTATTCTTAGTTGAATAACTCTAAAAAATATCCCTCCGGTTGACACATGATACCATACAATGAAAGAGCATAATTTGAGCTTTCCAGTGGTGTAAGTTACTTGTCTGTGTGGCAAAGCTTCACGGAGAAAAACGGCTTTGAAATGATTTCGGGTTGCTGCTGCTGCTGTAACTGGGCGACTTAGCTTTAACTTCGATGTTCGCGCTAATTCGCGGCTAAATCACCGCGTCTTCCCGGTCAAATAATTCACACACTATCGACACATGGGGACCATAAAATTAAAGAGCATAATTTAAGCTTTCCAATTGTATTAGTTACTTGCCTGTGTGGCAAAGCTTCGCTGAGAAAAACGGCTTTGCTGCTGCTGATATGGGCTACTTTAGCTTACTTTCACTTCGACCTTCGCGCTAATTCGCGACTAATTCACCGCATTTTCTCGGCCGAATAACTCTAACTATCCCTCCCATCGACATGTGGAGACAATGAAAAATTAATTAATTCCTTCATGTACAATCTAACACGCCTAATGGCAAGTCATAACAAGCTGTCTAATATTTGACATGATGTTCACCTTACCTTCTTGCTCTCCTCTTCGTATGGCTGCGCCAGGTGCATCTGGTTCACTGTTGCTCTGCCTTGGTCCCACAATGCAAGGCGGTTCAAGCGCGATTCTAATTTTACAGTAATGTGTTGTGTTATCACAAAGGATGGTTTGAATACAGTATTTTACTGCGCAAGAATACGGTAAAATTTTGTGAAAACGACGTTCTCAGTAATTTACTGTGCAAGCATCAATTTCACAGTACAATGGTAGATTACAGTATTATATTACAGTATCATCTTGTAATCTGAAAAGGCAGTAATTTATTGTGAAATATTACTATTAAATGTTGTGAAATTCTGGTAATATGTTACAGTGAGTTTAACAAGAGATAAAGACATGACGAGTGTGATTCAAAATGTGGCGGGCCACATCACACAAGCAAACTGATCACAAAAGCATCCATCCATCCATCCATCCATCCATCTACCTCCGCTTATCCGGGGCCAGGTCGTGGGGGCAGCAGCCTGAGCAGGGACCCCCAGACTTCCCTCTCCCCAGACACTTCCTCCAGCTCTTCCGGAGGGACCCCAAGGTGTTCCCAGGCCAGCCGAGTGACACAGTCACTCCAGCGTGTCCTGGGTCTTCCCCGGGGCCTCCTTCCGGTGGGACATGCCCGGAACACCTCCCGAGGGAGGCGCCCAGGGGGCATCCGGTACAGATGCCCAAGCCACCTCAACTGGCTCCTCTCGATGTGGAGGAGCAGCGGCTCTACTCCGAGCTCCTCCCGGGTGAAAAGGCAAAGCTCTCGATTTACCGGTCGATCTACGTTCCTACCCTCACCTATGGTCATGAACTCTGGGTCATGACCGAAAGAACGAGATCCTGGATACAAGCAGCCAAAATGAGTTTCCTCCGCAGGGTGGTGGGGCGCTCCCTTAGAGATAGGGTGAGAAGCTCTGATCACAAAAGCAAAAACTTATATTTGGACAATATATCATTTTACAATCACTGACTCACACCAAAATAAGTGCTGACAGATTTACTTGACTTGACAGATTAAGGCGAGTCCAAGTAATTTGATATATTTGAGCATTTTGCAAAGCATTTGAGCAAAGTCGGGGCATCTGTAGCACCACAACGCTTAATTTACATATGTTGTTAAACAATTTGCCTTCATCACAAAAAAACTGCAGCTCCTGTGAACTGGATATTTCACTTGGCAAGTGCAACACAATTTCAATTAATTGCACAGCTCTAGGCCTACATTGAAGTAGATTAAAGATGTAAGGCGGCATTGTCATTTCATGTACAGTGGCCCACCTAAATTCACTGATAGGTCTATGTGCATGAAGCAAGAGTAGTCCACGAGCACCTCAAGGTTTCACTGAACAGGTCTGAAACATGGCTCATTTTCCACTGTCACAGCCCACTTTGTCAGGCTCATTGACTTAATTTTCGTTGGCTTACTCTCCTGCTGCTGCCATGCTTTCTCCAACACACATGATATGTACATTAAAACTGTAAGTGTAGCAGGCCCCAGCTAGGTCCCCGCTGGCAGATAGATAATCCTGGATACACAGGACAGAAATAAGTGAAACCGGACCACTACCGCTCATTCTCCAAGTCCTTCAGATTACATTTACTTTTACATTAAACTTTTCACTGCAGTCACAGACCATTTCTGTTATTTTGTCTGCATTAAAGCACTGGTATATTGACCATATTTGAATGACATGGACCTAAATGCCTATTAGTTTCACATATTTTCTCAAGAAATAAACTTATCAAAATTTATATTGAACCAAAGATCAACATTTTCCCTTAATCATCTCATCTGTCATCAATCATGTAATCACTTCTGTCAAATACACATCATCCCTTATACTCTCATCAAAAGAATATTAACTGTACATTTACATTAAGTGCATTAAATGTTTACTTAATCTAACAGAATGAATCTCCCCTGCAAGTTAACTATCTCGCATTTACAGTGCATGGACACAAACCGAAATAATAAACATGGCTGGCCCGTAACTTGTCGCTTTAACTCGTGAACTCTCGAACCATATAATGGTTCACAATTTACATGCACACCTTTAACTGGGGTTGCAGCTGCTGCTGGTCTTAACCTGCACGTTAGCATTAGCTCCCACATTTCAAATGACACACGAACACATCATAATAACTTTCACACATAATAGCCCACAAATGCTAATTCAAATAATGCACCACACACACTTACTTTCACACATAATAACATTAAACCACAAATGCCGAGGAGCCAAAAGAAGAAAACATAAGTAAACATTCGACTACGGCGTTGGACGCCATTTTAGCCACTACAATGGTCACATACCATGGCACTTAAGTTGGTTTACACTCATGGACAACACCTCACTGGGGATTCATATGAGCTTATAAACATCTGAAGTCACAGAAAAAGTTAATAATCAACCTGGATACACAGGACAGCAATAAGTGAAACCAGACCACTACTGCTCATTCTCCAAGTCCTTTGGATTATGAGCCCTACGCCCGCGATGCACTGTGAAGAGTTCCCTGGATGCTGCCGGTAAGTGCTGCCACCCAGTGTCCGTTTCTCGTAACCTCAAGTCATTATGTGTTTCACTTTCTTGTTCTTAATTAGCAGAATAAAATAATAAAATAAAATTATATAATAGCAATAAACCAAAAAGTGACTCCAGAGGAAATAAAATAACAATAATAGCTCAACAAAACATTTTTATGAGTATCACATAAGCCGCTCTATATCATGTCCTCCATGTTAAACTCATTAATTACAGAGTAAGGTGAACTGAAGTTGGTCCTTATAACCAGAGATGTTATATTGAATGTCAGCATGATATCATTTCAGAGCTCAATAAAGCCGTCTGCCAAACCTGAGACGAAAGAAAAACAACACAGCACAACTAATTTGTCAAGATTTTGTGTCATTTGCTTGAATGACCGTCTGGACAAGAGTGATGACAGGCAGGACAAACTGTGTTACTGAGAGAAAGCAGTAAAAGCCCAGTACATACATTTTCCACAGCCTTTGACAGGGGGAAAAATGCCCTGGGTAAAACTATAGCAGGTTACATACCTAACAGACCCTTTGTTAGATCAAACCCATGGTAGCTCTGAGGACCCCTGATTCACCGTTGCAGTGTCTACTTGCATCTTTAAGAGTATGACAGTATTTTTACTGTGTGTGGGGGAGGGTGTGGTGGTGGTTGGACACCTTATTTTGTAACATAATACAACAGTGTCAGGATTCTGCAGTTATGCACTTACAGATATAGAAGTAAATACGTGAAGTCTGGATGACTGTCTGAAAGCTAGCATCCCAACATTTGGTTTAGTTTAAACGGTCCCAATGATGAAATAGTAATAGCGTGGTGATGTAGTGGAAGAGTCTGAGTGAACAAAAACAGGACAAAAGTATGGCAGTTGTATGCTCTGGAGAATACAACATGTTGCTGTGGCAGTAACCTGCACAGTCTCTTTCTGGACACTTTTTGTGCGCCTGGTGTTTCAACACGTCATCCAACCTATGCAACCATACAGGTCTCATTTCAGCACTCTGATACCACCTATAGATGGGGGAGACCCCTGAGATGGCACAACTACAGCAGTACTTATAATGGACCTCGGTTGTCATGGTTACCACAATAAGCACCAAAGTACTGATTGTCGCCATTTTTAAAATAACAGTCAGTTGCTGTGTTTGAAATCGTCCACTCATTCACTCACTCCCTACTCCCTAAATCATGTACATGATATAGTGCCCTACATAGGGAATGACGAAAGGAGATTTCGGACACTACACCGGAATGGATCGGATGGGACCATTTAAGGATATGATTCTGCATGGTGTTTGTGTTTCAAATTGTTGAAATATCAATGGTGTGGAAGTTTGGTTTGGTCAGTCACTGTTTTGTGTCCCATCGTGAGCTGAAATAGATCATGATTGTGCATGCACGAGCTATAAGGTACTTAGCATGAGCAAACTAAGTGGCTATTAGCTTAGCTTGTAAGCTACTGGCTATCGATAAAGGCTGTGTCTTTATTTGATGAAAAATGGTACTGTTATTGTTTGGATGTTGCGTGCCCAACTCCTGCTTCTCAGGCACAGACGAAGGTAAAGGCGTCTTAGGAGTTTAATTCAATTTAATTAACAATTTGTTAATTCGCCGACTTCAACTGGTAAGTAACCGAAAGAAATCTTAGCAAACATGCTAGCTGATATGGGCAAACCCTATTGGCACAATTAACGTAAATGATTGATTTAGAATGTTGAATGACCACATTGCATTGTGGTATACGGGAGAACAATGTAGTGTACATTGCTTGCTCACTCAGTTTCGCTATGCATTGTGGGTATTTTAAAGCTCACTATATAGTGGATGAAATTTACCATGAAAAATTCAAACAACACTACTAAATGGCGAACACGCTATAGAGTGGCTAAGTCCCACCCCTTCCGCTGGACCACCATGGGACCTTTCGGAGTGTAAAAACTGAATGGTGTTCAATGGACTGAAAATACTTATTTTCTGATCCCCCAGTTATTATGCCTTGGATTACACAAATATTGTTTATAGGCTTAAATGATAATTTTTCATGTCAAGAGTTTGACCGTTTATTGTGCCACTGTTCAGTTAAATGCTGTTGAGAAAACACAATTAGAATGGTACATGTAATAAGTGTAGCCTGGTTGCAGTCCTAGAGGCGAGGCTGAGTGAGCTAGAGTCCTGGCGCCGTACCATGGAGGCTAGTCCTTTAGCTCAGTTAGCTTCTCAGGCTCCCTTAGCCAGTGTGGAGCCACCTAGCCTAGACGCCGCTACCAGCTCCCCCGCAGCTCCCGAGCAGCCGGGAAGCCAGGCTCACTGGATGACAGCACGCAGGAAGCATAGGTCCACACGGCCCATGTTGCACCACCAACCCCTTCATGTTTCCAATAGATTTTCCCCACTCAACGACATACCCACTGAGACCCAAATTCAGCATGTTGGCTCTGTTGCTCTCAGTGGCGCCAACACTAGGAAGCCGACATTAGCGACTCTGTCCTCCAGAATGTGAAGGTAGAGACTCCAGTGAGCATAGTTGGGTGCATCCCAGGCCAGACTGGGCGACGTTGAGGCAAATTTGAAGCTGCTGACAAAAAGTACGTAATAAGATAAATACAGTCAGATTGTAATCCATGTCGGCGCTAATGACACCCGACTTCGCCAGTCGGACTTAACGAAAGTTAATGTAGAATCGTGTGTAACTATGCAAAAACAATGTCGGATTACATAGTTTTCTCTGGACCACTGCCCAATTTGTCTAGTGATGACATCTTTAGCCACATGTGGTTGTTCCATCACTGGATGTTTAGGTGGTGCTTAGCAAACAATGTGGCCTATACAGACAATAGGAAAATGGTGCATCTCTCTTATCTAGAAACATAGCACGTTCTGTTAATCATTCCAACCCCTGACAATCACCCAGAGTTCAGACCAGCAGGCAGAGGCGCAGTCTTACATGCCCCTCTGCAGGTTCCTTTGTGCTGTCACCCACCCAACCCTACTACCCTACTAGAAGACCAGACAGCTGGAAAGAAAAACACATTCCAGCCAGTACATACTTTTCGTCTTTAATCGAAGAAAATAAAAACAATCCCAGGTTCCTTTTTAACCCTGTGGCCAGGCTGACTAAGAACCCCAGCGCTGTTGAGCCATGCATCCCTCCGACTCTCAGCAGCAACGATTTCCTAACTTTCTTTACTAAAAAGATTGTAAATATCAGAACAAGGATTGGCAGTGGTGGACCACAGATTACAGCCCCTACGGAAGCACCTCCCAGACTTGGTGCTTACTTGAACAGCTGTTAGACGACCTGTCAGACTTAACTTCTGTAATCACCTCCTCCAAATAAGCTACATGTCTGCTAGACCCAATCCCAACAAGACTGCCCAAGATGTCTTCCCCTTAGTTAACACTGCTATAGTAAACCAGATCAACCTTTCCTTAGTCACAGGCTATGTGCCATAGGCCTTTAAGGTGGCTGTCATCAATCCTCTACTTAAAAAACCCTCTCTTGATCCAGATGTACTAGCCAACTATAGGCCTATATCCAACCTTCCCTACATCTCCTCCTTGATCCTTGAGAAGGTTGTTCTAATGCAGCTTCATGAACATCTGCACAGTAACAAGCTCTTTGAAGCTTTCCAATCTGGATTTAGGGAACACCATAGCACTGAAACAGCACTGGTCAAAGTTTCCAACGATCTTCTTATAGCTTCCGACAGAGGTCTTGTCTCCGTACTTGTACTTCTGGACCTCAGTGCTGCATTTGATACCGTCGATCACAGCATCTTACTGCATAGACTAGAACACGAAATCAGGATCAAAGGATCTGCTCTAAAATGGTTTGCTTCATACTTATCTGACCGATTTCAATTCGTTAATGTTAATAATGACCATTCGAAGTACAGCAGAGTTATGTATGGTGTGCCGCAGGGTTCAGTTTTAGGGCCAGTTCTCTTCACTCTTTACATGCTCCCATTAGGGGATATAATCCGTAAGCACTCCATCAATTTCCACTGTTACGCTGATGATACTCAGCTCTACCTATCAATAGAGCCAGATGATAGAAGCCGCCTCATCAATCTGCAAGATTGCTTGAAAGACATCAAATCCTGGATGTCTTCTAACTTCCTACTACTGAACTCTGACAAAACAGAGGTTATTGTGATTGGACCCAAGCATCTCAGGGACACATTCTCCAATCAGATTGCTACTCTGGATGGCATCGCCCTTAACTCCAGTCCAACAGCGAGGAACCTTGGAGTCATTTTTGACCAGGATCTTTCCTTCAGCTCTCACATAAAGCATGTGACTACGACTGCCTTCTTTCACCTGCGCAATATGTCTAAGATAAGAAATATCCTCTCTCAGAGTGATGCTGAGAAACTGGTCCACGCATTTATTACTTCTAGGCTGGACTACTGTAACTCTCTCTTGTCAGGATGCCCAAGAACCTCTCTGAAGAATCTCCAGCTGGTCCAGAATGCTGCAGCGAGGGTATTGACAAGAGTTAATAAGAGAGAGCACATCTCTCCCATTCTAGCTTCTCTCCATTGGCTTCCTGTAGGATATAGAATAGACTTCAAGATCCCTCTACTTACCTACAAGGCTCTTAATAACAAAGCTCCATCTTATTTGAAAGACCTCGTTATTCCATACTGTCCTACCAGAGCACTTTGCTCCCAGAATGCAGGTCTGTTAGTGACCCCCAGTATTTCTAAAAACAGACTGGGAGGTAGAGCTCCTCTATTATGGAACCAGCTCTCTCCATGGGTCAGAGAGGCAGACACTCTTTCTACATTTAAGTCTAGGCTTAAGACCTTCCTCTATGAGAGAGCTTTTAGTTAGGGCTGGGTCAGGTAGCCCTGATCCATTCTATAGCTATGCTGCTATAGGCTTAAACTGCTGGGGGACACATCAGGTTACATGGAGCCCTATCCTTCCTATCCTTCCTCTCCTCTCCTCTCCTCTGCTCTCCCCTCACATCTTGAACTGCCATTATTTGTTGCACTTTGTAGTCTGGCCTTGGTGTCTCGCACTCTCTCTGTATTTGCACAGATCTCTTCAGAGATCCATCCCCCTGCACCAACCAACCAACCGCCGCCTCCATCACCTCCTTTCTCCTGCTGTTAAACCGGCCTGCACTCCCTGCTCATGACCCAGTCTGCCGTCCAGTAGTCCCATTAAGCTGTCCTTCCCTCCCTGCCCACCAGGAGCTGCCTTCATCATTTTTCGTTTCTCGTTGACTGATTCCATTTCCATGATTTCTGTATTTCATGTTGTAAATTGTTTTCTTGTCTGTATACAACATCTATTGCACGTCTGCCCGTCCTGGGTGAGGGATCTCTCCTCTGTTGCTCACCCTGAGGTTTCTCCATTTTTTTCCCTGTTAAAGGGTTTTCTTGGGAGTTTTTCCTCAGTCGATGTGAGGGTCTAAGTGCAGAGGATGTTGTCATAATGCTGTGTAAAGCCCTTTGAGTCAAACTGTTTGTAAAAACGGGCTATACAAATAAAATTGCCTTGCCTTGCCTTGCCTCGCTCCTTCATCGTGGACCAGGAAATGCTGGAAGAGTTTCACTGGGCCCATCTGGACAAACCCAGAGGGTCGCCAGATGGCAACCGTACTGTTGCATTCCGCTCCGCTCCCCCCAGTGTCTCTCTCTCCCTCCTTCTCTCCCTCTCCCATAGGTGGTGCTCAGTAACTTTCACGAGCCTCAGCCCCTGCCTCCTTGTCGCCACCCTTGGACCCGCTCCTCTCCCTGGACCCTCCTCGTCTCGCCCTTGTCTTAGACCCCAGGGGTTATATCAGCTTTGTAAACAGATCAGTGAATGTGAAGCTTGTATCCGAAGCCAACTTCCCCCAAAATAAGGTATATCATACCTGCTTGTGGAGTACCAGATATATACAGAGAAAAGCAATAACCATCATTTCATGAAGAGAATTCCATACCTAATGGAAACCTAGAATAAAGACAAATACTGGTTAAGATGTGGATGAATACAAATACAATGGGGTCAGTGCAGGAGGTCATTTGAGAAAGTAAAAGTGCAATGAACGTAATTAAATAACAGCAGGTGAATGCAAACATGGAAACAGGAGGAGGAAAACTCAAAATGGCAGAGCCTAAGCACTTAGCTACCTGCTACGTGCTGTTGCAGGGAACTGCCGTGTGTTGCGGGGAATTGGCAGTGATGTAGGTGAATGATCTTGCTATTGTTACACCACTACAAGACAACGACACTCGGAAAACGTTACTTTTATTTTTCAATGATGGTACTGTAGCTCAGCTAAGCATTCAACACTGTCATCCCCTCTAAGTTAGTAACCAAACTCACAGATCTGGGCGTCACAGCTCCTGTCTGCAACTGGTTACTGGACTTTTTGACCAATAGGCCGCAACATGTTCGGTTAAACAACTACTGCTCCTCCACCCTCACCATAAACACCGGTGTACCGCAAGGCTGCGTGTTGAGTCCATTCCTCTACTCCCTCTTCACCCACGACTGCAGACCTGAACATGGCTCCAATGCCATCATCAAGTTTGTGGACGACACCACAGTGATTGGCCTCATCAAGGACAACAATGAGTCAGCCTACAGGGAGGAGGTGGATCGCCTGGCTGCGTGGTGCGAGGACAACAACCTGCGGCTCAACACATCAAAAACAAAAGAACTCATCGTGAACTTCAGGAGGAATGCTGTCACCTATCCACCCATTCACATCAACGGTGTGACAGTGGAGCGCATGACCAGCTTCAAATTCCTGGGGATCCACATCTCACAGGACCTCCCCTGGATGACTAACTGCTCCAGCCTGATCAAGAAGGCTCACCAGCGCCTCTTCTTCTTGAGGACTCTGAAGAAAAACCACCTCTCTTCAGACATCCTGGTGAACTTCTACCGATGCACCATCGAGAGCATGGGAACTGCTCTGTTGGACACCGGAAGGCGATGCAGAGGGTGGTTAAAACCGCCCAGCGCATCGCCAGTGCCTCACTTCCTGCCATTGAGGACATCTACAGGAAATGTTGTCTCAGGAGAGCAACAAACATGACAAAAGTCTCCTACCACCCAGCACACAAATTGTTTGCCCTCCTGGGAGGCGCTACAGGAGCCTATGGACAAAAACCACCAGGTTCAGGAACAGCTTCTTTCCTACAGCTGTCTCCCTGCTGAACTCTGCCCCCTGATGTCCCCTCCCCCATTCACACACACACAAACCCCCCCCCCCCACCCCCCACCCCCTCGGAAAGTGAACTGGACTTATCACTGCACTATCAACTGCACCTACTTCATTGCACTACTGTACATACTGTTAATTATATCATAATCATTGTAATCATACAATTGTATCATAGTCAATAACTTGTTTACAGTCTGTACATACCTGTACCCATATTTATGTCATCATAGTTACTCATATCGTAGTCATAGCCTGTTATAGTTTGTACATACCTGTTTCCATAGTTATTTATATAATTTCATCCTTGCACTTTCTACATATACAGTGTATATTATACTATGTTTATATTGTACATAGGCATTTATTCACTGCTATGCACTTCTGGTTAGATGCTATCTGCATTTCGTTGCCTTGTACCTGTGACATGTGCAATGACAATAAAGTTGAATCTAATCTAATGGTGCCTCAGTTTGTGAGCCCAGTAAAATTCCTCTTCATCTGAACTCTCTGTGTCGTCTGATGTTTCCTTTGGTCCACAGTCTTTGTGTCTCTTTCCTTTGTGAATCTTGGGATTTTGTCCTTTCACAGTGCTTTTAGCTGATTCCTGAATTGGCAATGCATTGCACGGCATCAGCATGTTGCGATGGAGGACTTTTACCTTTCGAGAGATAACTATGTGTATTTGACCCAGTATGAACACAATTTTCCTGGTCCCCCTCGCACTGACATATTTCTAACAAAGACCCTGTCACCTGAGAAAAACACTGAGCCCTGTCTTTTTTTGTCATAATATGTTTTTCCTCTCACATTAGTCTTTTTAATGGCTTTGGAGGCAATGTTGTATGCTTCTCCCATCTGATGTTGCCATTTTGGAGCATATTCCTGATGTGAGCAAAATCCTTCCTCTTCATTTATTCCAAATATCAAGTCAGTGGGCAAACGAGGATTTCTGCCGAAGAGCAGGTAAAAAGGAAAATAACCTATAGCCTCACTAGTGGTACAGTTGTAGGCGTGCACAATTTTACTAACATAGTCACTTCAATCACCCTTTTTTTCCTTGTCCAAGGTCCACAGGATTGAGTTGTCTTTGAATTGGTCATGTCAGTGTATTTTTGCAGCTGTCTGAACAAATGGTTCTCAAATTCTTTACCTTGATCGTGGTGTATTTTTGCAGGAAAACCAAATTTGAGAGAAAAATCATTAAAGATTTTATCTGCTGCTGTCTTGCCTAATTTGTTACGGGTTGCGTAAGCTTGTGCAAATTTAGAGAAGATGTCGATGATAACTACAATATATTCATACCCTCCCCTGCTTTTTTCAAGGTGAAGATAGTCGATGGAGACCATTTCAAAAGGAGCTGTTGCAGGTACATGACACATGGGGGCTCTGCTATACACTGTAGGTTTTTTTCTGGATGTTGCATTTACAAACTTCTGTTATGAAAAACTCTATCTTTTTGCATCTCTTTGCATCCATTGTAGGTCCCATATCCAATTACAGATCTGCCTCAGGTTCAAACAGCATTTCATTTTTCACTTTCAGATCTGTTTTGCAAAGACAGGTGATACACTTTGTTTGTCCCCCTGGAACTACAGTAGATGTCCGCCCTGTTCTGACAAGGTAAGGAACATTCTCAGTTGTAGCCCCCCTAATGACATTTAGCAATGCTTCTACCTTTCCTGATCCGAGCCTTAGTGAGTTCCTGAGCACTGCAATGTTGTCACTAAGCTGAACCTGATCACGTTTGCTTGATAACATCTCCATAATGGCATTAAATCCTATGATGGGCCTCTGAACTATGTCCTGATCCACTAGCACTGGAAACAGTATATTATCAGACACTGCTTCTATAGCCTTTGGATCGCACAGACTGAAGCTAACTGGTACCCAGCCCTGAAATGGGATTTGTGAGCCATTTGCAGCCCTTACGTCCAGTAGTTCATCATCACTTAACAGTTCACTGATGGGACGGATTTCTGCATCAGGTAAGTTTTGGGATTTCCATGCCTCACTCATGATGGACACTTGTGCTCCTGTGTCCCACAAGGGTTGAGTCCTCACCGTGTTCATTTTGCACCAGACAAGGCATTTTTTCCCAATAAGCTCTGCAACTCGCTTACATTTTGTCATGGGATTGAATGAACCAGAAGATTTGTCTCCTTTGGGTTTCTCACGTGACTTTGAAAATGCTGTGGGGTGATGAGTGGGCAGTGTCTTTCTTCACCCCTTCACGGTGCCCGCATTTACAGGCCCTGTTTGAGGGTTCAGTTTTAGGTCATGTTGGGACAGTTTCTGTCTGCCTCTGCAGCCTTTAGCCCAATGAGTGTCACTACCACACTTAAAGCGATGGTTGCAGTCCTTTTTGTCCTGCTGACATGCTACACATTGTCTCTTAGGTCTCTTAAAAGCATTAGCTGGGGCTTTGATCTGATTGACATCACTGTTTTGTCTCCCACTTTGGACAGTTTGCACCAGAGATGCAACTTGGCCTGTGAGTTCCCTTATTGCTGTGATGCTCTCTTCTATTTTTGCAAATAAAGGTTTCTCTTTAATTGGCTTGTTTGGTTTAGCTGTTACTGTGGTTGTAAAAGAGTCATTTTCATCACCAACTTGTTATTGTACTGTATTGTGCTGGGCAATCTCCATTTTCTGTAGAAGCAACTAATCACTACTGCGCTAATCCTGCAGATACATCCTCATTTCTCCTCTTATGTTGTCATTTGATAAGCCTGTCATGATGGACTGGAAACACTGGCTTTGAACAAGCTCTTTGTCATATTTCAGGCCAGACTGGGCTCACTCAGATGCGAATAGAACCTTTTTGGCACAGATCAACTACTCTGACCAGAAAATCAAGCGCAGATTCACCAGGCCCCTGTACAGCTTTTGTCAGTTGTTGGTACAGTACAGTTGCATCCTTCTCAGAATAATGTGCTCTCAAGATTTGTTTGAGTGTGGCTAAGGTGAGATGTCTTTTTCCTTCCAGGTAACTTTGCAGTTTTGAGCCAGGATTTACAGCACGAACCACAGCCTCCATTATCTCCATTTCCCTAAACCACCTTCAATCTGGTGTTCAAGACTGCTAAAGTGTAGTGTATTGATGTGTTGATGAAAAATGATCACCGCTGACACGTCTTCTCTCTCCGATAAAAAGACTTTATTGTGGGAAAAAACAATTTCAAAACCTCTGGCCGAATCTGAGGGAGTCTCTGGTGCCAATTTTTGGACGCCCTCCTCTTCAGCTCCAAACCCACTCCTTATATACCATTTCTGAGCACATTCCTTAGTCAGCAAAACACCACTATCCATCCATATGGTTGATGACCTTTGACCCTACCCTTTACCTTTTAGGCTACCAGACCATCTGGCTTATACGATTCTAGACCTTTAAGGTTAGGCAAACATCCTGCTTATCTGACAGTTTATTTGTGAAAACAACTTAAGACAGGAGGCCCTAATGGCACAGGAACAAACAGAAGAAATCCTAGCCACCCAAGTTAGGTATGAGAAAGAGATAGGGTTCGGACACCACAAAAGCTTAGGGTGTCCCTTGATGTGGACTCACCAACATGTCCGTTTATCCGGAAGTCCTTTCTGAAACAGCTGGAGGCACAGCAGCTGTTGTCCAGGGAGCTTCTCTCTCCTCTGCCTGAAGTCCCGTTCTCCCGCGCTGTCTCCCGAGCAATGTGAGTCTCCGGCGCCGGCAGCAGCGGTGTGCGGTCTCCTCGCTGTCCGTCCGATGTGGGCGGTGCTGAACGAGCCACCTCGACCTCTCCCTCCTCGACTGCAGGTGACGGGATGGACGACGGTGCTCCCACGTCGTCAGTCTCCACCGGGTTCTCCCGCAGAGTGTCGAGTGCGTCGTTAAGTTCTTAAAGCACCGACATGCCCTCATCTTCCCTTTCCAGACAGTCCTCACGTTCACAAAACTTTGTGATGTGCACGACTCTTAATGTCCGAGTCTTCCCCACGCTATTTTACAGAGCTCACAGACTCGGTGCAGTTGTTTTACAGTCAGTCCAAGCAGCTAAGCTTCTATCTCCAACAGGAGCTCCTCTCGGTACTCCGACATTTTGCTCGTAACATTCTAAATATAGTGTCAACGCTATAGAAAACAAGGCAAGGCCAGGCAATTTTATTTGTATAGCATTATAACATTAAGACAGCATTATGACAACATCCTCTGCCCTTAGACCCTCACATCGACTGAGGAAAAACTCCCAAGAAAAACCTTTTAACAGGGAAAAAATGGAGAAACCTCAGGATGAGCAACAGAGGAGGGATCCCTCACCCAGGACGGGCAGACATGCAATAGATGTTGTATACAGACAAGAAAACAATTTACAACATGGAAATGGAATCAGTCAGTTAATGAAAAATGATGAAGGAAGCTCCTGGTGGGCAGGGAGGGAAGGCCAGCTTAATGGGACTACTGAACGGCAGACTGGGTCATGAGCATGGAGTGCAGACCAGTTTAACAGCAGGAGAAAGGAGGTGATGGAGGCGGCGGTTGGTTGGTTGGTGCAGGGGGATGGAGCTCTGAAGAGATCTGTGGAAATACAGAGAGAGTGCGAGACACCAAGGCCAGACAACAAAGTGCAACAAATAATGACAGTTCAAAATGTGTGAGGGGAGAGGAGAGGAGAGGAGAGGAAGGATAGGGCTCCATGTAACCTGATGTGTCCCCCAGCAGTTTAAGCCTATAGCAGTGTAGCTATAAAATGGATCAGGACTACCTGAGCCAGCCCTAACTTATAGCTGTCATAGAGGAAGGTCTTAAATGCAGAAAGAGTGTCTGCCTCTCTGACCCATGGAGAGAGCTGGTTCCATAATAGAGGAGCCCGGTAACTGAAGGCTCTACCTCCCAGTCTGTTTTTAGAGATACTGGGGGTCACTAACAGACCTGCATTCTGGGAGCGAAGTGCTCTGGTAGGACAGTATGGGATAATGAGGTCTTTTAGATAAGTTGGAGCTTTGTCATTAAGAGCCTTGTAAGTAAGTAGAAGGATCTTGAAGTCTATTCTATATCTTACAGGAAGCCAATGGAGAGAAGCTAGAATGGGAGAGATGTGCTCTCCCTTATTAACTCTTGTCAATACCCTCGCTGCAGCATTCTGGACCAGCTGGAGACTCTTCAGAGAGGTTTTTGGACATCCTGACAAGATAGAGTTACAGTACTCTAGCCTAGACGTAATAAATGTGTGGACCAGTTTCTCAGCATCACTCTGAGAGAGGATATTTCTGATCTTAGCTGTACTGCGCAGGTGAAAGAAGGCAGTCCTAGTCACGTGCTTTCTGTAAGAGCTGAAGGAAAGATCCTGGTCAAAAATGACTCCAAGGTTCCTCGCTGTTGGACCAGAGTTCAGGGTAATGCCATCCAGAGTAGCAATCTGATTGGAGAATGTGTCCCTGAGATGCTTAGGTCCAATCACAATAACCTCTGTTTTGTCAGAGTTCAGTAGGAGGAAGTTAGAAGACATCCAGGATTTGATGTTTTTCAAGCAATCTTGCAGATTGATGAGGCGGCTTCTATCATCTGGCTCTATTGATAGGTAGAGCTGAGTATCATCAGCGTAACAGTGGAAATTGATGGAGTGCTTACGGATTATATCCCCTAATGGAAGCATGTAAAGAGTGAAGAGAACTGGCCCTAAAACTGAACCCTGCGGCACACCACACATAACTCTGCTGTACTCTGAGTGGTCATTATTAACATTAACGAATTGAAATCGGTCAGATAAGTATGAGTGACCAATAGTAAAATAAAAAATTGGGTAGTGCAAGACCCCCATTAAATTTAAGCTTTTGCAGAAGTGAGTACCTCACCCTAGGCATCTTACCGCCCCACAAGAAAGTGGTAACAATTTGGTCAAGTGATTTGAAAATTTTTTTAGGTAGAAACAAAGGAATACATTGGAACAGAAAAAGAAATTTAGGCAATAAAGCCATTTTGACTGTATTAATTCTACCCATCAACAACAATGATAAGGAGTTCTACCTCTGCAAGTCTGCCTTCACCTGATTTACCAGTGGGGAAAAATTGGCGGTGTAAAGAGAGGATAGAGTGCGAGTCATGTGAATTCCTAAATATTTAAACCTAAGGACTAAATTTAAAGGGAATATCAGATTGTTTGAGTAACAACGCAGGAGAGTTTATGGGATAACATTAACTTTTAAGAAGATTGATTTTATAGCTGGAGAAGGAGACAAATTTTTTTAATAGAGATAGTATTGACGTAATGCTGGTTAGTGGGTCTGTCACATATAAAAGCAGGTCATCTGCATAAAGTGACTATTTAAGTTCAACATCAGATTGAGAGACTCCACAAAAAAGAGGAAGTGATTTCAAAGCAATTGACAGTGGCTCAATGGCTAGGGCAAAAAGTAAAGGGGAAAGAGGACACCCCTGCCTAGTGCAACGAGATAGCGTAAAATAACTAGAGTGTCGTTATTGTGGATACTAGCCTGGGGGTAGGTGTAAGAAGCCTAATCCAGGATGTAAATCTGTTGCCCAATCCAAATTTCTAGAGTGTAGCAAAAAGGTAATTCCATTCGACACGATTGAATGCTTTTTCGGCATCGATTGAAACAACAATCTCAGGGAGCGGAGAGGAATTCTTAGAAAAATCAGATTCAAAAGTGTATGAACATTGTAAAAGAGCTGGCGTCCCTTGATAAAACCATTTTGTTCTTCTGATATGATGGTGGGAAGAACCTTTTCAAGATGAGTTGCTACTGCTTTGGCTAAAATTTTGACATCCACATCCAATAAAGATAAAGGTCTGTAAGAAGCACATGATTCGGGGTCCTTGTCCTTCTTAAGAGGAAGGGTTATGGACGCCTGGGTTAAAGTCGGAGGCAATGAACCATGTTCAAGGGACTCGTTATACACTGAAAGGAGAAGAGGGTCTAGTTTGTCTATGAATTTCTTAAAAAATTCTATACCAAATCCATCGGGACCGGGGGCCTTGTTGCTTTGCAAAGCTTTGATGGCCGCAGCAATTTCTTGCAAACTAAAAGGTGCATCAAGCCCATTAGCCACATCTGGATCAACAGTAGGAACATTTAGATTTTCAAAGAAGGAGGTCATCGCTGTTGTGTCAGGTGAAGATTCTGATTCATAAAGAGAGGAATAATAGGATTAAAAAATCGTATTAATGGTAGTTGGATCGGTGGTGAGCGAGCCAGTAGTATCTTTAATGCTAGGAATCAATCTGGATGCCGCTTGTCTTTTTAGTTGATGTGCTAATAATCTGCTTGATTTATCGCCAAATTCGTAATAGTTGGCACAGGAATGTAGAAGGAGGCGTTCTGCATCGAACTCAATGTGTCGAATCAAGCCGGCGCTTCAGCAGGTCAGGGGACGGGTTAGCTGAATTTAATCGGTCTGTCTAAAATTTTAGATGTAAGCTCTTGTAGTTTAGCCTTACGGATTTTATTGGAGTATGCTGAGTAAGAAATTATCTGTCCACGTAAATATGCTTTGAGTGATTCCCATAATAACAAAAAACTGGTAGAGTCCGTTTTGATTACAGTAATGAAATCATCTATTAAGGATGATATTAAGACATTAAATGCATCATCAGATAGTAACAGTGGGTTGAACCTCCAGGGTGAAGAAAAACGAGGCCATTCAAATAATTTTAGATTTAGAGTTAGAGGGGCATGATCTGAAATGACAATTGGGTGGTATTCAGAAGAAGTGACTTTGGGAAGAAGAGAGCTGTCAACAAAAAAATAATCAATGCACAAATACGATTGATGTACGGGCGGAAAAAAAGGAAAATTCCTTAGCTTGAGGTTTGGAGAACCTCCAAGGATCAACAAGCCCATTCTTACTCATAAAATCAGAAATTGATTTTGACATAGGGGATTGACTTAAAGTGCAAGGATTTGAGCGGTCTAAAGAGGGATTAATAACGCAATTCAAATCACCACCCAGTATCATAAAATGAGTGTTTAATAAAGGGAGATTACCAAATAGCCTATCTGTGAAATTAGGATCATCAAAATTTGGTGCATATATGTTTACCAACAGTACGGGGTTACAATATAGAGTGCCTGCAACACTTAGAAATCTGCCATTTTTATCGGTTATTGTCTTGGAGACAGAGAAATGAACTCTTTTGTTGACCAAAACTGCCACCCCTCTGGACTTGGAATCAAAATTCGAATGAAAAATATCACCCACCCATGGACGTTTAAGTCTGAATTGATCTCTATCACACATATGAGTTTCCTGAAGGAAAGCTATGTCAGTGTCTAAACGTTTTAAATGTGAGAATATCTTCGATCGTTTAATAGGATCATTCATACCTTTAACATTCCAAGTTATGAACCTAATGTTTGATCTAGTATCAGAGTTGTGCAAATTACCACTGCTCATCTACAGTGTTGTTTAAGAGAAAATATAACTGTCTCACCCACCTCAACGGGGGAAATGAAGAAGGGGAAAAAAATGAAGGAAAACAAAACAAAGTAAAACACAAACACATATATACATACAGAGACTTAAGCCAAGAACCAACAACCCATACCACCCACCCACCCGCACATCAGATGTGCCCATCCCCAAATGATAAGAACAATCGTGCAGACTCCAAAAGGAGCCAGTCTCAAAAGAGATGCTTTCGACTATGCAGCTTGGTTTAACGAATAAGCACATGCAGAGAACTGAACTTAGAATATAAAATATAAGGTACATAAAATCAACAATCTGAGCTATTGCGACAGCTGTTATCCTGTAGAGACTGCAAAAAGTATGGAATAAAATAAAGGATACCGCGACCTATAGAACAACAGTAAAATAAAAAGTTAAACAGTTCAGCATTAAACAGAGACGTGGAAAACATCGACCAAGAGCAACATGTCTGTGAGAAAAGTTATTAGGCCAACAATTATTAACAGTTTTGTTCCCATAGGCAGTCATTGTCCTGGAAGAAATTATGACATGAAGTCATATTTGCTGAATTTACTCACCCATCAAGGGCTTGGGCCACACTTGAGTAACATACTGAAGGTGTCACCCTAGGAAACTATGATACAGTCTCTTTGTTTATCATCTTGATGAATGTCATAGCTTCCTCCGGCGATGTGAAGTTACGGCGACGTGAAATCGCGCTGCTGGCCTCCATGGGTTATACGCAACCTGACCAAACCTGATTCCCTCAATTTCCCGTAACTGACGGCGGACACTGTTGAGGGCGGCGCGAGCACACGCCGTCTTAGCGGCATGGTCTGGAAAGACGGAGATGATCATACTACGTACTTTTATCCGCTGCAGCTCTCTCGCTTTCTTGAGGATATCAGAGCATATAGAGCATATAGAGCATATAGTAGTGAAGCTTTGCCACTGTCGCACGGGGTCGATCTCCAGGTTTGGGCTTTGGCATGAGAGCTCGGTGGGCCCTGTCAACAAGCGGCTCTTTGGCAAGGTTGAAAGTTTACATCAGCAGCTTAGATACAGCGGCCACAGATAGGACTGCAAAGTCAGCCTCCGGGACACCAACGATCCATATGTTCTGACGCCGGGCCCTTGACTGCAAATCCTCACATCTGTTTTCCAGCCTCATACATTCTTTTGACAGATTATCAACTTTGTTCTGAAGAGCAGCGATGACGTACAAACAGGTGGAAAGAGACTACTCCATCTCAGGGACTGAAGCTTTGAGTCCCGCGACCTCTGATTTAAACAGGGCTGGTTTTTGCTATGGGCAATGTGGGCAACTGCTAAGGGCGCAATCTACGTGGGGGGCGCACGAACGCCCTCAAAGAAAAAGAAAAAAACTCCCCAGTTTTCTCGACCATCGCTCATTTTTTCCATGTCAAGTTAGTGGTGTGGGCGCTGGGGCTACCTATTCTCAAGACAACTTGCTGCTGAGAGTCATGTAGGCTACAGGTTGTGTGTGTCAGGACGAGGGAGGGGGGCAGGGGATGGATCGCCCAGGGCGTAAGACTAGCCGGGACCACCTCTGGATTTAAAGTTGGGGTTGGTAATCCTGTTCAGAAACATGTTTTGTTATAGTGGGTGAAATAGTCCTACCTTCTGAGTAATCAATACTTTATGTATTCAGAAAAAGGAACGAAAATGAGCAGTCCTCTGTGGTAGCTGTAGGACTGACAAAACTCCGACCAATCCATGCTCCTCGCACAAAAGAGCAAAAACCAATCAGATGCCTTCATGTCTAGGTCTGTATCTGCCCCCCTCTATCCCTGCCTCCGACGCGTGTGCACAATCTTCACGTGTTGCTGTTGCCGGAAGAAATCAGTGTGCAGAGTTACAGCAGAACGGATTTCATACTCATTATGAACAATGGCTGATAAAGCCAGAGGTCAAACCAGAGTAAACATCGGTGTTGCTTTTGAGCGGAGGAGACAACTAGGGGATTTGAAGGGACTTAAAAGTGATGCTGAGGTTGTTCTCTTTCTGATGCAAATGTAATTATATGTTTTATTTCGGGGAGGATTTGTTATTTTTATGAAATGTGTAACTTTTGTAAACGTAGCTACTTTTGTAGCTTGTATTAGCCTAATGCTAATATTAGCTTCTTTGTGAGTTTAAAACAGGTAGGTGACGCTAGTATTGAATAGGTTATGCTGCTGCTCATTTTCGTGCGGTGTGTGTTCCAGTTTGTGGGGGCGTGGCTTGGACGTACACACTGATGGGAGGGGGAGGAGGGGGGTGGAACTCAGAGGAGGTGCTATTTTCAAATCTTGTTAGCTCTCTTGCTAGCTCTCCAAGATTACCAACCCCAGCTTTAACTGAAGAAATGCTGCCAGATAAGTCCGTTTTAAGAGTGCGCAGTTCAGATGTAATAGACATTAAGTTGTCACTCAATGCTGCTTGAAGCTCTGTCTTGAATGTAGCGGTGACATCGTTTCGAAGAGCGTGAAGAAGCTCCGTTTTGAGTTCGGTGAAATCTGCAGCAGGAGGCGGCATGCCACAGGTGACCCGTGGGGGAGGAGAATCACCGTGGGGCAAGGAGGCTGCCTGAGCAGCCAGCCGCGGGTTAGCTTCAGGGTTGTTTCCTGCTTTAACGTTTTTTGGAGGCATTTTCATGGTAAAAAAACAAAGTCACAAAGTCAAAGAAAGGTTAGCGCAAACCCAAGCTGTAGGTGTGGTGTAAATAGTGCCGTTAAATAACAGAAATAGATTAACTCTGCAGGAGCTCCCCTACACACGTCTCACTCCATGTACTGCTGAGCCGGAAGTCCAGTCTTGGTATTTGTATCTAAAAACATGACTATATCACCCTAAGAAACACATTGTACCTTTAAACAAACATGTCCTAGGTTTAGGAGAACTCACACTGTGTCAGTGAGGAGGCACACAGACAGTGTCACCAGCTGCTTCACAAACCATCAGAGGTGTCTCATATTGATGCACCTACACTAACCACAAAAATCAACCAAACCAACAGCTCCATCCTCTACCACCATCTCAGGTCGCTTCAAGTCTGTGACAAATCGAACACGTATGAGACCACTGCTGCACTGACCTGCTCAGTGAGAGGTCCAAGGACGGTGTGCTGTCTAACTATCAATGTGGCTTCATTTTCCAAAACCAAAGTAAAGCACATGGCAAAACTATCAGCCTTTATGAGGGTGCAAAACTGTCAGTGCAGTGGCATCCCGATGTTTGTGAAATATGTGAAAACCATACAAGATGATGGACATTTATAGAGTAATCATATTTTAAAAGAAGACAGCGCACCTGCTGACTGACAAGCAAGACATTTTGCTCCTGGGGTTCAGTGGTGAAACTGGAGCAACATATGTGAAAAT
This sequence comes from Caranx melampygus, assembly GCA_019059645.1. NCBI lineage: Eukaryota > Metazoa > Chordata > Actinopteri > Carangiformes > Carangidae > Caranx > Caranx melampygus. Next base: position 753,510 of record JAFELL010002598.1, on the reverse strand, counting down.
TCCTACAGTTTCACCCAGAACGCATTGTTGGATGTTAAATCCAACAGACTGTATTTTCAGGTTGCTGAAAATCCTTTCAAACACAGTCTCTGGTCATTCCAGAGAATCTTCTGATATTATAAAAATACCTTTCAAATAAATTCAAAATGCTTGATCTCCTGTCAGGACGCCTGTGATTTGTACTGGATGTCCTTAAACATACTCACAATTAAACATGCAAATATTTTCCCAATGTAAAAGTATAACAATACTTGTGAGATATTCATCAATTAACAATCACTCACATGAGACTTAAACCAAAAAACCTGAAACTCAGCTTGAGGCTCATGAGATGATCTGGAATATATTCCAGATGTACAATGTTACATGATACAGTGTCCCTACTGCACCAAATGAGGAGACGCTGGATGAGGCTGCCTGTGCATCCAACATTTTTTTTTTCATCTAGACTCAAGACTTTACTCGTTGGGTCTGTACCTTCTCTGCTAATAAGGACATACTCAGAGACATTCCTGTGCTAAGGCTGAACCCCAGTCTGTACATCAATAGGAATCAGGAACATGAAGAGCACAGTGGTGATGGGGGCCACTGGCCATAGATGGACAGGGGAAAGACAAGCAGTCTCCCAGTCCTTACAGTGCCATGCTGCAGAGAGAACACCATGAAGCCAGTGGATTTATGAACCCCAGAGGTTTCTATACATCTGGTGGTGGAGCTACAGAGAAAAAAGTAATAAATACTCTGCAAAAGTTCCTCCCTATTGAGCGATGGAAGATCTGACCAAGCACGAGCCACCTGACCTCCCTTCAGGTGAAGCAGAGATGCAGCTACAGTGAATTCATTCAAATGGCAAATACGTCTTCCTCTCTTCGAGCAGGGTTTCGTTTGGATAAATAAAGATGGTACAACGTGTGCTTTAAAATTCTCTGTTTTGAAATCACAGCACCTGTGATCATAGAGACTGCAGCTGCTTCGATTACCTTCCAGAAACAAATTCTGGATTTGGGAGCTGCCAGTACTGCAGTTTATGGTACCCTGAGCAGAATGACTTATGGACCAAAAAACGATTCACTCCCTTGCCAATAATCAAGCAGAGACATGGACACCAGCGTGCCCAAATTCTTGTGCATGCAGGGGGATTAAAGTACTTTCCTTTGTACCCACTCTGCAGTCTATGTAGGACATGCAAACACTATTTGTTGTTCAGAGACTGACATTTGTGTTGCTTTACAGCTGATGTCCCTCAGAATGAACACTGTATAACAAGCAGATCAGGCCTGGTGAAAAACAAATCCAGTCAGCCATATCAATGTAGTAAAACCTGGTCCTTCATATGTTCCATATAAATGTTAAAATAGAGTCCAGAGCTCAAGAGCAAACATATGAAACAGATTATTTTATATAAATATTAAGATGGCAGTCCAATCTGCAAAGGTTTAGCGGTTGGCCACAGTCAGCGGTACGTCAGGTATGAAGCTCGAACAAGGAGATTCGCGGGCCGCTGCTTGGACTAAAAACAGCGTGACATCAACATTTATATACTGAAAAGGGACAAAGTTCAACGAGAGTAACACACTTCTAGCATGTCACGTTAACTACTGTCTGCCAGTGATTTAAAAAATGTTAAAAATAGATGAATGTAATAATAATAATAAAAAAATACTCAACATGAGAGGCAGCCAAAGGGCTCAGAGATCAGTAACAGGGAATTACTGAAATTTGCCAAAAATTTGTCAGGGACAAACACAAGCAGACCAAGAATGTAAGACAGTGCTGACATACTGAGACCATCATGGAGGTGATGTATTTTGTTTTCATTGTCGTACCTTCATAGCAACGACTAGACTTTTGGTTTCAAAGAGAACATAGTCTTGGAAGATCAAGTCGTTTGGACTGCAAATAATTTTTTGGAATTAAGATTACTTATCTGCATGCAGATGTCTACAATGGGCTGATGTGGTATGGTACTTGAAAACGTTTTGATCTATATTCCAAGATGAATCTCCTGCAGCCAGGACTGTAAAAAACAAATCATGGCAGCCACTGATCTCAGTATAATGCCTTGAACTGGTTTCCTTCCTGCATTTACATATTTTTGGTCAAATAGTCACTGTATTCATCACCCTGTGAGCTGCACAGGTGATAAAGAACATGACGAGAGATACAGACCTCTTGCTGAGTGTTTCTTTAATAGTTCAACACAGGTTGGACAGGATTTATTCAAAAGATGTTCTCCTTTCTTTGGTCTGATATATGTCTGAGGTAATATATGTGCCTTAAACCTTTCCACTGCCAAAAAGGAGACAAATCTATAACATCTATTATATATAATAAAATATAGACACATACGTCACATATGGAAAAACTGATAGACATTAATGGAGGTTATGGTTTGTGACCCTTTGGCCACAACGACACATTTTTCATTATTATTATTATTATATGAAAAATGTTTTTATTATAGAATATATGAAAAATGTTTTTATTATAGAATATTATTATATGAACCTGGTGCTGATTCTGTGTTTCATATTATCATTTTTTTCACTCTATATGACAAATAAAAGTATTGCTTCGCTTGAGATGAATGAAAAAGAAAACACAAGGTGGCGGGCGGCAAGTTATTTCACACGACCCCAGGTTTAGCTGTTAATCAATCACCCTCAATAGAATTAAGGAATCCTGCGAAAGCTAAACACAGTAAAAAATAATAATAATAAAGTGATAAGCATTTAGCTGCACTGCAGTGTATCTTGTCTGTCACCATGCTGGCAAAGTGACTCCCGCCTGGAATTTGTAAAATTGCCCTGATGCAGACACATGGTGAGTGTAAGCCTGGAGAGACAGCAGTGATCTAAACACAGAAACGTCTGAAACAGCATCCAGACAGGTAGGAAAATGATTTGTATAATATTAAACCTTTGTTTGGACTAGAGCAATACGATTGTGTTTAAAACCATCAGAAGAGAGAAAAAAGCATATATATAGTGTTAGATTTTGTCGGTCAGTCCCATAATCTGTCATTGCTCTGTCAACACAGTGAACAAGGTGGGAAACAACAGCACAACTGGAAAGTCTGCAGTCTAATTTCTGCCACCTGTTTTCTGTCTTTACATCATCACATGGAAAACGCTCAAGTTCTGTTCATACCTCGACTCTTGAGTCACCTTTCAGACATGAGACATCAAGGTGCCATCCAAACGAGTGGCACACAACACAGACCGGGATGTTATATTAAAAGTATTACTCAACAATTAGATTTGAAACGTTCTTCTGGGCAGCAGCTATTCAGTGTCATCATATGGATGAGATGACTGCATATGTGACATCTAACAGTGTTACTACCGTTAATACTACCGTCCAATCTTCCCAGACTATTGATTCAAGCTGAAATATAAATAATGAAGTGAGTTCAAGGGATGTTATCGATCTATGTAAAGGACACTTCACTTCACTAAACTGTATTCTATATCGTGTTTTTGAATAAACAGATACAATTCCCACTGTTTGTACTATTATCTCTACGCTCACAGTCATCACTGTCCTAAAGATGAAGCACTTCTTAACATTGGCATTAATCAGCATATTCATCATATAACACAGATGATCACCTGTGTGCGTGATGTGTGTCACCTGAAACCACACATATTAAGTCCTATCAGTACTCAAACTCCAGCACTTCAGAAAAGATTGCCCTCACAGCTTTGTTTTATAATTCAGTGTGTTTGATACTAAGAAATACACTCTGTACTACTGCAGGTGCTACTGATAACTAATGTGCACTTTACTGTCTACCAAGTTAGACTACCAAGAGAGCTAAATATATGAGATCACAGTTTAATACATTTCCCATGTTATATGTGACTGCCATAGATTAACAACGAGACTGTACAAGAGCTGCATTTCTCAATTTTTTTCCCCCAAATACATCACAGTAGGCATCACATTTTCCTTCAGGTGGATATGTCATTGTTTACATTCTAGCCTGTAAAAACAGGTTGAGGTAAAACTATAATTCCACACAAAGCATACAGGGGTCATACAGTCCACCAGCTACTACTCTGCAGTGATACATGTGGAGGTAGTTGCAACTGCTTCTCTGCTAAATAAATTGATGATCTTCCCAACGGCCTGCCGTGGCCTGCGGTTGTTGGTTCAGCTGTAATAGTGTTGTGGGAAGGTTTGATTTTGCTCTATGGTAAATGCCAAGTGTACAGTTCAATTACACAGATCATCAGCAGCTTACCATCAATTCAAAACTCCAAAATGCATGATGAAGGCACGAGAACCCCTTTGCCTTGGGTTATCAATTCAAGAGGAAATAATTATCTTATCTGAATAATGTGTATTTGCATACTGTAGATGGGGACTGCCTATTTCACTATTAGAAGAAATAAAAATGTGTTGAATGTGAAGTGCTTATGAGAAACAATGTCCTCTGTGGTATCTACAGTACAACATGCCATTCAGTGACTACAGCTTTAACTAGATCTCAACCATGAAAAGGAGCTAAAGTGGAGTAAATGTGGGTAAAACAAATAAACAATTTAGAGACGATATAAATGTTTACAATAAAATCATCAGCTGAATGACAATGTGTGTTTGCTGGACAAAAGTAAATGTGATGAATACAAATGCTGATACCAATAACAATACTTGATCTAACCTTAATGACACCCCTGACACACAAAACCCCATTAATCATGTTTATGACAAAACAGACAAACATGCTCATGTCAAACTGGGTTCTCCAGTGAATGCTAAAATGATTCCCATCTGGGTAGCATCAAAATACAAAAGACTGAATCAATCCTCCTTAATTTTAAGGTCATGTTGGCACACAGTGCACCAGATGATTACATCTGTTTGAGTGTTTGGCCTTTTCAGATGTTCAAATTGCACTGGAAACATCAAAGCCAGGTTGGCAGAGTTGAATGCCCAATACATGGTCAAATAACAACCAGCAACAGTATTGCTTAAGAATGTTATGTGTTGACAAACCTGACTACAACATCATACATCGTGACTGCAGTAGTGGAAAGACTTGGTAAGATTAGAGACCGACAGTATCCCAGCCCAGCATGAGCACACTGCCTCACTACACATACCCTATGACCTGTTGTAACGGCTGCTGCAGTGAGAGTGGTGCAACATACTGCATGTTCCCATAGTCATTACAGAGACTCCAAAAGTTCAATTCAACCAAACTGTAGTTTGCAGCACCACGTGAAAATGTTACAAAGAAGTGTCCGACACTGCCTTCACTAAAAAACATGTCTTTGCAAAGTGCGACAATTCATCATGCCTTGGGATTATGTACAATCCAGGAAGACAAAACAGTGCTGCTAACCTTTGGTATGACCCTTTTTCCGCAATAAATTCCAGTTTTGGAAACAAATGTTACAAACGAAGGAGATAGCTTCCAGGACTAAAGATCTGGAGTGATCATTTCCCCAAACTTTGGCCATGAAAACGCTAAATTCCCACTTCGCTGACCTTTTCCAAGTATAAGCTTTGTTGATTTATGATGCAGGCCAAATACTGGAGAAATTTCACACATGCTGCTCATCATCAGTGTTTTATCTTTCCAAGTGTACATCAGCACACAATACAGAAACCCTAGAAAAATAAAAAAATAAAAAATAAATAAACATGAGTCTTAAGTTAATTGGACATATTAAAATATATTAATACAAGAAGATGGAACAAAGTTAATGTTTTAGCACTGCTGTTAATGTATGCCAAGAGTAATCTGAGGGTTTACAGTAACAGACTCCTGATCAGGACGTAGCTTCTTGGACATTCACATCTCATTTTAGTGATTATTCTGTAACAATGAGGTAAAATGTAACCACAGGCTAGAGCAGCTCCGAACAATGGAGCCATCCAACACCGTCTTCTCTTTCTTCGGAGTTTGATTCCAGTGAAATCGGTGCATTTCACTGAAGAAGAAGATGGTATTATGTCATAAGATTTGTCTTACTGAATTACAGTCAGAGGTCATAATTTGACACATATCTATCAATCTAGGCTCCACCAAAAAAGAACATGTTTCAATGACTTTTTGGGGCATTTTTCTTTCAGACGCTGCTGACTTTGAACATAAGAAGGAAATTACTCTCATATGGAAGCAATGCTTGGCCACATTCTGTCAGAATATCTTTCCATGATATTGACTGCATTGTCTTTTGGAGAAACTTCTCATAATCTGACTGGAACACCCTGCTGGTTTGGAGATCTGTGTTTCTGCATAATAAACACCAACCACCATGAGAATATAATTGAACAAGCAATAGCCATAGAAAAATAAACCTTACAGTATTTCCCCTTCAAGTAAAACCATCTGTTGTTATCTTCTACAGTGAAAAGAGACTCTTACAACGTCCTTATATGTAATGCATTGGTGACATGCTTTGCACTCTTGAATCCTTCCCAAATACACTTGCTTAAATCGAGAGTGATCTTTGACATCTTTTGAGAACAACTGCGTCAACTGCGAATCAAATTTTGTCCCACCCCTGAAGGAGCCAGGTAACTAATTTACCGTTTTTATTAAAAAAAAAGGAAAAAAAAATCTACTTAACATACCTCTCGATCTCTATACATATCAATTTCATTCATGGAAACAGTGTTTTGCGGTAATAAAATTCAGATGTGCAGTCTGGCTCCATGCTTTTGAACAGCCTACTGCATGTGACCTAATACTGCAAACATTTGGCTGAGTGAAAGGTAACATTGTGTCTTATAAAACCTTGATAAATATCAATGGCATTAACAATAACCAACTGCGAATCAAGTATGAGGCATCTCAGTGTGTTTCCTGAGCCACACCTAGAAGACATCTCAAATATTCTGGGCATACTTTTAAAAAAAGACATGTCGTTCAGCTGCTCAGTGTATTACTTCAACTCTCTAGGGGAGACTGGAAATACATATATGTTCATGTTACTGTTGACGACACACCAAGTAGTTTTTTACCTGATGTAAAACCTTTCTCCCTGCATGAAGTGAATGGAAATATTTTTATGCTTATTTTGCCCATTAGGGTGAAGCACAGCTGCATGTTCTGCCACTTAAAAACTAATTTCACACTGTATTGACTGTGGGTTAAGTCACAGAGGCAGGTTAGTTTTCTCCTTTTAAACACCACTCACTCTGTTAGTTACCTGTTATCATCCATGCTCACATGTGGTACAAAACTGTGGTCCTTTCAAAAGGTATTGATCTAATGCCATTACATATGGAATTCACAAAAGCCCATTCAACTTTTTGCAGCTGGAAAATTGCTCGAACATTAACTTAATTTTCTGTCCTTAACTGTATTTTCTTGGATTAAAAAATCAGAATATTTTTAACAGATGCCAGTCCTGCACTACTGTGATTTGAAATATAATGATCACAAAAATATAATCATGTATATACTGTCAGTATAATTGTAGGTTTCTGAACTAACTACAGTAGCACAGTGAATACTGCCCCTGCCTTCTATATACTGTCTTCAGCAGAAAATGGACAAAAATATATGCAAATAAGGATTATCTTCAACATATTAGTTCTGATGTCTAGCAGTCATTAGAGGCCATATAGCATAGTTCTTTTCTGAGCCTCATATGTTCCACTCCAATAGAAATGTTAGCATCTCTCAGTCTAACTGTGCCCTGTTTACCTGTGCATAATAATCCTAAACACACTGCAACTTCAACTTCAGGTGCTTTATTGAACTACAGTGGTTCAATATCAACAGAACCTGTCTTAGTAAGTTGTTCTGTACCACAGTTGTCCCAAAAACTAATCATAAGTGGTAGCTATGACAGTATAACAATAAAACACTGGGTTTTCACTTTAATAAAAGCTGAATCTAACATCACAAGATAATAAGTTCAGGGAAAAGGAAAAAACAAAAAGGTGAATCTCTGCATCTTAATTTACTGGGAAATAAAGATGAAAAGATGCTTCCTGAAAAATCCAGTTTTTTCCCTGTCTTGTGGATACCTGAGTGGAAACCAGGCACGTCTAAAGTTGCAATCAATTCTTTCAACCGTTTACTCATTGATTACCTTGCCACAACTGTCATGCTCTGTTGCATGTCACCCACTATCTCACTTTGGAGCAATAATGATTAGTCAGTATAAACTGGAAGTGCACAAAATTCTGGCTTCTCACATCCTCTGGGGTCCAATAAAGGTCAACTAGAATAATCACTTCTTGTCAATACTAAAATGGAGGAGGATGTATTAGGTTTTCTGTTCATGTCGTCAACTTTCAATGCCCAAAACTGTGAATTCAGCACCTGGATGTGGTATCAGAATACATCTCTCATGACATGCATCCTGGATCAAACACCAAGGCTTGTTCTCTTCTCACAGGTTTAAGATAAAGCATGCTCCAAGGATGTAAAAGTTGATGCTGTGATGCTTGTTTCTGGCATCAGCATGTTTGCATTTGTAAGGAAATATGGCTAGTTTAATAATGGATATGGAATATTTTCCAGCATTCATAATGCCACGCACCTGCCTTTTATAGCAAATGATCCCCAGATTCATTCACTTAATTCTTAATATGAATTGTTTTTACATATTATGAATGTTCCCATTTGTTAGAGGTGTAATATAATTTTAGTATTATCAGTCATAACAACATAATTTTGTGCATTTTTTCCATCAAACTACCCTGATATTTTAAATACAAATTATGTATTTATGACAATTGAGCTCATACTCTCTTGAAACATAAACAGGATAGTCATGTTCAAAAGCTATCCTTTTTAAATAGAAATAGAAAATACTTTATTGATCCCAAAGGGAAATTCATTTGTCTAATAGCTCATCTTAAATTTGCATAATAATTAAAGAGTCTGATGGCTGTGGTTATGAAAGATCTTCAGTATCTTTCTGTCCTGCACCGAAGAGAGAGGAGCCGTCCACCACTGCTGCTTCTTTGATCCATCAAGGTGTTATGAAGTGGATGATCCATGTTGTTCAGTATGGCCTCCACCATTCTCATTGAGTATCTCTCCACCACATCCTCCAGAGAGTCCATCTTTACTCCAATGACAGAGCCAGCCTTCTTGACAAGCTTATCCAGCCTCTTTGCCTGCTTTTTTCCTAAACTTCCTCCCCAGCAGACTGCAGCATAAAATAAAACACTTGCCACCACAGACTGACAAAACATCTGCAGCATCTTATTACAGATGTTTAGAGATCTGAGCTTTCTTAGGAAAAAGAGGTGGCTCTGCCCTTTTTTGTAGAGTGCATCTGTGTTAACAGACCAGTCCAACTTGTTATCAAGGTGAACACCTAGATATTTATAGGTTGTCACCACCTCGATGTCCACTCCACAAGTGTTCACTGGTTGAAGAGGGAGCTTGGACCTATGGAAATCCATGATCATTTCTTTTGTCTTTGAGGTGTTCAGCATGAGGCAGTTTTTGTAACTCCAGTCACTGAAGGTTTTTGTCAAATCCCTATATTCAGATTCCTGTCCATTCCTAATACATGCCACAATAGCAGTGTCATCTGAATATTTCTGGATGTGGCAGGACTCGGAGTTGTATTTAAAGTCTGCTGTATACAGTGTGAACAGGAATGGAGCCAGGACAGTGCCCTGAGGAGCCCCCGTGCTACTCATTAATGTCCCAGAAAAACAGTTCCACAACCTGACAAACTGTGGCCTTTCTGTCAGGTAATCTGTGATCCAGGAGACAAAGGAAGAACCCACTCCCATCTCTTTAAGCTTGTTTTTGAGTATGTTGGGTTGGATGGTATTAAATGCGCTTGAAAAATCAAAAAACATGATTCTTACATAAGCGCCAGATTCCTCCAGATGAGAGAGGGCACGGTGGAGCATGTAGAGGACTGCATCATTCACTCCAATGTGTTCTTTGTATGCAAACTGCAGGGGATCGAGTTTGTCTTTGACCTCAAGCCTCAGTAGACGTAGAATCAGCCGCTCCAAGATCTTCATGATGTGTGAAATCAGGGCCACCGGTCTGTAGTTATTTAGTTCAGCCAGACATTTTCTTTTTGGTACCGGCACTATGCAGGATGTTTTCCACAGAGCCGGCACCCGCCCCAACTGAAGACTCAGGTTGAAGATCTTGAGGTTGACACAGTTGGGCAGCGCAGTCTTTAAGCAGCCTTGGACACACACCATCTGGGCCAGCTGCCTTCCCAGAGCAAAGTTTCCCAAGTTCCAGCCTCACCCCTGTCTCTGTGACAGACAAGGGTGGAGGAACAGGTGTGAGGAACAGGTGTGAGAAGGGGATTAGCTGCAGCAGTGGAGATGCACTCAGGTGAAGAAGGAGGCGGAGGAGGAGGAGCAGGAGACATGGTGGAGAAACAGACTTGTGGAGGAGAGGAAGGAGCTGTCATGGAGATGTCCACATGTTGAGGAGGGGGAGAAGGAGGAGGAGAAGGAGGTGGATAAGGAGTGGAATCAGATGTGACCTAAGTGTCGAATCTGTTGAAGAACTGATTGAGTTCATTAGCTCTTTCCACATCACCCACTATTGGCTGTCTTTTCTTTATATTGTAGCCAGAGATGGTGTTGGTTCCTCTCCACACCTCACGGATGTTGTTGTGTTGTAAATTCTTCTCTATCGTCTTTTTGTATTCCAATTTTACCATCTTCAATCTCTTCTTCAACTCATGTTGCACCTGTTTGAGCCGTTCTTTGTCACCATCTCTAAAAGCTTCCTTTTTTTGGTTGAGGATTGCCTTAATGTCACTTGTGATCCAGGGTTTGTTACTGGGGAAACAGCGTATAGTCTTTGTAGGTATGACTGTGTCTCTACAGAAGTTGATGTACTCTGTAAAACAGTCAACCTGTCTGTCAATGTCCATACTGTTCTTATCTGTTTCCAGCAGCATATCCCAATCTGTACATTCAAAGCAGTCCCTTAGAGCCTCTCTAGCCTCAGGTGTCCATTTCCTTACTGTGAGTGTAGTTGCAGGTTCCCTCTGCACACAGGGTTTGTAACAGTTCTGCAGAAAAACCAAGTTGTGATCTGACCTGCTCAGTGGTGGTAAGGCTGTAGCTCTGTAAGCTTGTTTGACATTGGCATACAGCAGATCAAGGGTTTTGTTTTCTCTGGTAGCACAATTGACAAACTGTGTAAATCCAGTCAGGTGGGAGGAGAGGGAAACATGGTTGAAGTCTCCTGATATTATTGTAAGTGCTTCAGGATGTTTAGTCTGTATCCTAGCAACCATATCATGTAGTATCTCACATGGAACTTCAGAAGTTGCCTTTGGAGGGATGTACACAAGTATTGTTATATGACTGAATTCTCTTGGTACATAGTATGGTCGCATTCCAACAGCCAATAGTTCAATGTCTGGACAACACATCTTCTCCTTGACAGTAATATGTGCAGGATTACACCATCTCTGGTTCATGAATAAGGCCAGTCCTCCTCCTTTTTTCTTGCCACTAGCCTTAGCATCTCTGTCTGATCTTATGAGAGTGAAACCAGGTATATCCACAATGGAATCTGAGATGTTTTGATTCAACCAGGTTTCAGGAAAACACATCAGGCTGCACTCACGGTACACTTTCTGAGTCTTCACCAATATCTCCAGCTCATCACTTTTGTTGGGCAGAGAGTTAACGTTTCCCATGATGACAGATGGTAGAACAGGCTTGTATCTCCATTTCCTGGCCTTCAACTTTGCACCAGCATGACAGCCACGAAAACACCTCCTTATCTCAGCTGGAATAGGGTGACATACTCCAGATTTGCTCCGTTTCAGGGACAAAAGCTCTTCTCTTGAAAAAACTATTCTTCCAACAGAAGAATCCATCAGTAGTTGACAAAAATAACAAAAAATAACAAAAATAGGTTGAGTAAAAAAACTCAGAGCTACCAGACTGCTGCTACCAGTTGAAGCACATATTCTAGAACAGGCATGTCCAAACTATTCCACAAAGGGCCGAGTGGCTGCAGGTTTTCTTTCCAACCAAGCAGCAGCACACCAGACTTGAGTCAGTTAATCAACTGATCTCAGTCTTCAGACAGTTGATTGGTCAAACTGTGTGCTCTTGATTGGTTGGAACAAAAACCTGCAGCCACACGGCCCTTTGTGGAATAGTTTGGACATGCTTGTTCTAGAATGTTGAATATATGTAGAATATTGAGGGTGATATCGTAAAATAGAGCTGCAGCATGCCCCAGAATCTTTTTTTCCTGCTTCCCACTATGTGTCAGGATACTCTATGCCAAATTTTATAGTTGTATGACTATTTATGCCATGGTAGTACTGTTCTGTTATTGTATTTTGGTTAGTGCTCTTAGTCATTGTTTTATTTGTTAGCAGTGGCCCTTTAAGAGAGAAAGGAAGTGGGTCACAGGAAGTTATGTGTTGTCACAAGTCAATCAGGAAGTGGAGGCCCATGCCTGTTTACATCTAAATACATTTGCCTACATCTCATGCCATATGAAGCAAGTATTTTAGTCATATGTCTTTTCGTTTGATCATTATGCATTATTTGCTATTTTAAGAGTTGTCTGTGAATGTTCTCATTCGTCCAGGTCATTGTTATCTCTCTCTCAAATTAAATCGAAGGCAACTGGACTTGTATTTGTCTGTGGAAGACGTTTCGCCTCTTATCCAAGCGGCTTCATCAGTTCGTATGCATTGGTCTCTCTAGTCCGCACTAGTCTGACCAAGAAGGTGGAGTAGGACCCAGGTATTTAACCTCTTGTGGGTGGGTCCACCAAAGTACCTGTGAAAGTACTGGTTTCACCTGACCATTGTTGTGGTCTCATGTGGACGACAGTCGTTAGGGTCAGGTGACCCTGTTGTTGTCTCGTGTGAACGACAGTCGTTAGGGTCAGGTGAGCCCCTGGTGGATGACGATCGTTGAGAGTCGTCTGAGGTTATGTTGTTTACTCTCCTGGGTACCGATGAAAGGGCGACATTGTAGATGGGGGATAGATGGTGTCGCAGACCCCCTCCCCTGTTTAGCGATGGCTTCTCCACTTTTACAACTGATGAATGGATAAGAGGCGAAACGTCTTCCACAGACAAATACAAGTCCAGTTGCCTTCGATTTAATTTGAGAGAGAGATATTTTAAGAGTTGTTTGCGAATTTTAAGATATTATTATTTCTGTGGATATTTTGTGCATAATATGGCTACCTATCTAATTTGCAGATTCATTTACAGGTTATGCTATGTTTATAGGACAGGAAAATAGTATGAGTGACAACACATTAAAAATTAATATGTTACTTTATTGATAAATGAAAGCAATAAATAAGCAATTCATCTGTAAGCATGAGTAAGTTAAAAAAAAGGAGTAATTTGATTTCTGATAAAAGTATGCTACAGTGTGTTATTTTTATAAGATTTAAAAATATGTACTATATAAGAAGGATATATTCTAAGCATGTTTCCTTTGTCTGTTCTTAGTTTCTCCCTTTTCTAGTCAATAAACCTGTGGACAAACTGATCACTGTCTTCAGAGTTTTGACAAACCGAAGGTGTTTATCTTGCTGCCGAATTATATTTTGAACATCTAGCGAGGGCGACACAGTAAAACGTCGTCTTAAGCGCAGAAGATAATGCAGTTTACGCTGGAAAATCAAAATGAAAGAAGGCACAATATGGACCAGATCCTACACCTCATGCTCTTCAAAAATGTCAAAGGCTTGTTCTACTAAGGCTGCTGCTGCCATAGCTTGTGTGAAAGCAGAGGCAGCCAAGGCACGCCTACCTTATGCAAAGAAAGAAATGGCCCTAAAAGTAGAAAAGGCACAACTAGAAGCAACATTGGACATGTTATCATTAAAGCAAGAAACAGCTGCAGCTGTTGATGGTAGTGATCGAAGTAGCTCCAAGCCTCACTCAAACCAACTATTTGCTGCTCCCCTTGATCCCATGGAATGTACCAAAGAATATGTCACTGAACAAGCCAAGGAGGAAAACAGCCTACACCAGCACCGTCTCAGCCCTATCAACATGGGAATAGACAGCTACATGCAGAGCCAGCATCAGCGTACCCTATTCAGACCTCACACTGCAAAACAGAGCATAGCCAAGCCGATGCTGACTTTTTCTCTGCAACACCAAACCAGAGAGTAATAGCTCAGCAGCCACAGCCTGCCACAGTCTGCTCAAGGTCCTGCTCAATTTCAGTAGTATGCAAGACGGTAGTCGTACACATGGATCAAACCGCGGTCCTCCTCTTTCCTCTATGCCCAGCCAAACACCTCAACAGGTGCATCAAGATCAGGCAAACATGACTTACTTCATCAGATACTTGGTTCTATGGGAGCTAGTCACCACAAGCTTGATCCAGTTCAATAACCAACCATACAGCCACAAAACTTTTGGGAATACGGTCGGAGGTCTAGATTTGAGGCCCACTGAGGAAATGGACTTGCTGGTCAAGTAGCTGGGGAAAGAGTCGGCCGAGCAAGCTAAATGCATCAGGGCAGTCCATGTTAACTTCCCACATCGAGGACTCAGGATGACATGGGATAGACTGAATACATTTTATGGGGTCCCTGAAGTGATTGAAGATGCACTTTTCCAATGCATCAATAGCTTTCCAAAAATCTCCAACAGGGATTACTCAAAACTCCACGAATTAAGCGATATCCTTATGGAATTGGAGGCAGCAAAGGTAGATGGAGATCTCCCGGGCCTAAAATACCTAGACACATCTCAGGGAATAAATCCTTTAGTCCAGAAGTTGCCATTCAATCTACAGGAGAGGTGGCTTTCTCTTGGATCCGACTACAAACTACAGTACCAAGTCTCATTCCCTCCCTTTGAAGTTTTTGTTGACTTCATCAAGCCATAACGCGAAATGATCCAAGCCTCAAGTTAACAGGCCAAGCGGATGCCCCTCTGAAAGGAGACAAGACTGCATGGAAGCTAAGTAGACACAAGGAAATCTCAGTGCACAAGACAGATGTACTGCCTCCAGGTCCTCTTGCCTTAGACAGACTTGATGTTAGACTTGATGACTCTGAGAGACAGTGCCCAATCCATAAAAAGCCTCATCTACTCCGGAAGTGCTGGGCTTTCCATGAAAAGCCTTTAGAGAAACGTAAAGCATTCCTGAAGGAGAATGGGATTTGCTTCAAATGTTGCACATCCACATGACACTTAGCTAAGGATTGCAAATACATAACATGTCTTGAGTCTAAGAGTGAAAGCCATATCCAGTGTTGGGGAAGTTACTCCAAAAAAGTAATTAGTTACTTATTACTAGTTACTGCTGTAAATTGTAATGAGATTACTTTACTAGTTACTGCATTTGAAAAGTAACTTCACTAAGATGCTCTAAGGTGCTCTAAGATTTGTCTTGTCAGCATCCACCCTGCAGGCCATCGCAGGAGAGCTTTGAAAGTCTACGCAATTGTAACTGTATTGCAATTGTAATTGTAACTTCGGTGTATATCATCCTAGAAGGTTTAGGGACAATGGCCCATCAAAAGACATTGATGAATATTGCGTGAGGGTTCATGTTTTTGGGAACTGTCCCTCCCCAGCAGTGGCCATATACTGTCTAAGGCAGTCTATACGAGATGCAGAGCCTGATGTCAAGCAGTTTGTGAACCGTGACTTCTACGTGGAGGTGAACCCCTCTTTAGATGCAGGGATCCGCTCTCTGGTTTCCACAATGAAAATGACCTTGTCCAGCAATCAACTAGGGTCTCAGCACTTCTCCAAGTTCTCTAGCTGGAAGTCATTAATTCACGCCATTGCTTGCCTCACTCATATTGTTCATCTCTTCCAGAAGACTCCTGCAACTCAAGTCAGTAGCTGCGAAGGCTGGCATCAGCATCAGCATCAGCAATTACAGTCAAAGAACTATCAAGAGCTAAGTGATCTATCATCCGTGCAGTTCAGGAGGACACATGTGCACAAGAGTACGCCTGTGTAAGACAGGGGGAAAAACTCCCTAAGGACAGTCCTCTTAAAGCTTTAGATCCCTTCATCGATGCCAACGGTCTCTTAAGAGTCAGGGGGTCGTATCAGAGAAGCAGAACTTCAGTGAGTGGAGAAAACACCCATTGTCATTTGTCAAACACCATGTAGCAACCCTTCTGGTCAGGTATTATCATCAGAAAATACAACACCAGGGACGACTGTTCACTGAAGGTGCCATACGAGCTGCTGGCCTCTGGATCATTGGTGGAAAAAGGCGAGTAAGCAGTGTTATCTACTTTACGACTGCGTCACATGCTGCAAACTTAGGGGCACACCTGACACAAAAGATGGCTGATCTTCCAGCAGATCGCCTTTCAACTGAACCTCCGTTCACTAATGTTGGCCTGGATGTTTTTGGCCCATGGATTGTGTCCTCACACAATCAATAGGATGAATTGTGCCACTGGTGCAGCCTGAGTGGCTGCACTCAGTAACTTTCCTGATCGGGTAGGGACACAGCGCCACCGTGGTCCTCGTACACCAGAGTTCTGCTAAGCTTCAGAGACTGAGCTCAAACCCATTCTCCCTGCTCCTCTCACCCACACACAAGCGCCATGTGCTGGCCCATGTGGCCAGCCTCCCCTCCAGAGCTCCGGTGACACACAAAACCCTCTTTGCTCGACAATGACACCGGTAGTGGCACCGGCAATGGTAGGCCCTAACGGAGGGCTATCGGCAACTACTCCAGCAACAAATTCACACTGGCTAGTTAGTTAGTTATGCTATGTTTATAGGACAGGAAAATAGTATAGTAGTAATAGAGTGACAACACATTAAAAATTAATAGGCTACTTTATTGATAAATGAAAGCAATAAATAAGTAATTCATAAGTAAATAAATATATAAGCATGAGTAAGTTAAAAAGGAGTAATTTGATTTCTGATAAAAGTATGCTACAGTGTTTTGTTTTTATAAGATTTAAAAATATGTACTATATAAGAGGGATATATTCTAAACATGCTCCCTTTGTCTGTTCTTAGTTTCACCCTTTTCTAGTCAATAAACCTGTGGACAAACTGATCACTGTCTTCAGAGTTTTGACAAACAGAAGGTGTTTATCTTGCTGCCGAGTTATATTCTGAACATATAGCGAGGGTGGAACAAGTACCTAAATATTTGCATTTACATAATTGCACCAGGAACATGTCCCAAAAAGATGGTTTTTGTCCCCTGTAGCTTTCCAGTAGCTAGTAGAAAGGCCATCTTGGACTCAAATGGAAGTTTATGAATTAGGGAAGTTTTCTATGTACATGTTAGGCAAAGATATTCACTATAAAGTGCTGAAAAATATTAATTTTCATGAGAATATGTCAGGTGAACAGTACTTTTTTTTGTCTTTTCAGGGATGTTGAGGGTGATATCTTGAAAAAGAGGTGCAGCAAGCCCCAGAAACTTGTTTTCCTGCTTCCCCCTATGTGTCAGGATACTCTATGCCAAATTATATAGTTGTTTGACCATTTAGGCCATTGTAGAACCTAAATATTTGCATTTACATAATTTAGCCAGGAACATGTCCCAAAAAGAGGGTTTTTGGCCCCTGTAGCTTTCTAGTAGCTAGTTGACCAGGATGTCCACCCAGGTTGTGATCCTTGAAGGTCCTAGATATCATTTCTGGTGCATAACGTTTTACAACATTCCATGTCTGTTTTCAAAAAAAATGGGGGTTTGCCCCCTGGGTATTAGGAGGCTATGGCGGAAGGTTTTCGGGTTGGACCGTCTGACGGGGGCAATCGCATACAATTAGCTATTTAGCGCAGTTAGCGTATACTAGCGTTCCAGTGCGACCTGTGCATGCAGCAGGTGGAATGGCTGACTGACAGAGATGAGAGATGGTGAACACCACCATAATAATATGTGGTTGTTTTTTTCTGAGAGAGACTATGGCAGGCCCAAACAAGACTGTGGTGGGCCGCCATAGTCTCGTCAAT
The DNA here is from genome assembly GCA_019059645.1 of Caranx melampygus. Lineage (NCBI taxonomy): Eukaryota > Metazoa > Chordata > Actinopteri > Carangiformes > Carangidae > Caranx > Caranx melampygus. The sequence continues at coordinate 735,637 of JAFELL010002598.1, read as the reverse complement.
TAATGGGAAACACGTGGCACACTTTGCCTCAGCAGCTAGGACAGGAGTAGGCATAATATCACTACCACCTCCTGAGTATGTGAAAGTATCCCGCAACCAGATGCCTACCCCTGCACCCTTGGATCATGCTGACACACCTGTAGACGCTAATCAGTGTCGTCGGCCAGCGCAGGTTCAGGAGGAGGAGCAAACGCATGTCACAGCACAGCTAACCTAAGTAGCACGGAAAAGTGCCACCCAGTCAATAGGACACCGGTTGTTGAGTGAACTATAACTTGATGATAAATCAGTATACCGGTGAAAAGTGATAGGGAGAAACAACTGAATCTGCCACACAAACTTGCACAGATAATTTATAGCACAACAGTTGCTTTGGATAAAAGTTAAAGACATAAATTGGAACATTAGTGAAGAGGACGTGATGTTGCATCTGTTCTCTCCCATATAACTTATATAAATAAAAATAAAGCATTCAAAGAAGTTAAAAGATCTCACAACAGTGAGAGTGAGAGGAACAGCACATCAAGCTAAGAAGGAAAGTTGAAGGAATTTTTGTAGCATGATAGTTAGAACAGCAGAGCTACAGACAGATCAAGGTGAAGGCCAAGTGGGTTATTTAATGCTAAAGCATGAGGGGGCTTTCTTGAAGTTGCTTCAGCTGTGGCAAGGCAAGGCAATTTTATTTGTATAGCCCATTTTTACAGTTTGTCTCAAAGGGCTTTACACAGCATTATGACAACATCCTCTGCCCTTAGACTCTCACATCGACTGAGGAAAACTCCCAAGAAAACCCTTTTAACAGGGAAAAATGGAGAAACCTCAGGGTGAGCAACAGAGGAGGGATCCCTCACCCAGGACAGGCAGACATGCAGTAGATGTTGTATGCAGACAAGAAAACAATTTACAACATGGAATATAGAAAACATGGAAATGGAATCAGTCAGTTAATGAAAAATGATGAAGGAAGCTCCTGGTGGGCAGGGAGGGAAGGCCAGCCTAATGGCACTACTGGACGGCAGACTGGGTCATGAGCAGGGAGTGCAGACTGGTTTAACAGCAGGATAAAGGAGGTGATGGAGGCAACAGTTGGTTGGTTGGCGCAGGGGGATGGAGCTCTGAAGAGATCTGTGGAAATACAGAGAGAGTGTGAGACACCAAGGCCAGACTACAAAGTGCATCAGTTAATGACAGTTCAAAATGTGTGAGGGGAGAGAAGATGAGAGGAAGGATAGGGCTCTGTGTAGCCTGATGTGTCCCCCAGCAGTTTAAGCCTATAGCAGCATAGCTATAAAATGCACTGTAAAATGTAATTGTATATCTTACTTAATAAAAAAAGTGACCTTAACTCATTTCAGCTTACTCTGTTGACTATCCTCAGTTAAACTTAGTAAAGACAACTTTCTACTGAGGCGAGTAATGAAACTCATCAGCTGCAAGTAACCTGTACGTAGAGGAATGAGTGAGCAAGAAGCATCTGCAAAACCAGGAGAAAGTCGGCAGCATTCGGCAGCTCTCGTCGAACACACATGCGCAGTTGCCCACTGACGACATGCTTTGAATGAAGCGGTAAACCATCAACAGCAAGGCGGTTCTGCAGCTAAGTAGTGTCACGGTAAGTTTCACTGGTTTTCTATGTAGCAAACTTATTGTCGTTATTTTGCCATATAATTTATCCGTTAATCCACGTTTGGAGGTTAACTTTATGTTTTTGATTTAGCCATGCCTGGGACTCTCTAGTCGAAATTATAAAGTTTATTTAGTGGCTTATTTTTGTTGTTGCTGCGAGTCGGTCCTTTGCAGTCATGTGAAAGCTAAAGCTAACCAGCCCTTCACCTAACGTTACTCGATGTAAAACTCTGCAAAGACAGTGTAACATTTAGGGATAACAGGAGTGTCAGGAAACACAGCGTGCTTGTGAACGGTTGAAAAGGCAACTGAAAAAAAGAGTTTGTCGTTGTCCGTGGCTCCTTTCTTTAACATGGCGGAGATGTTTTAAGTTTACTGTTGTCCCTTTTTATACTGGTCGTAGATGTAGCACATGTTTCACGCTTATTAACCAGTCCTCCCTTTTCCCTACATATTAAAGAACATGACAGTAAAGTAATAACTATTAACTGAGAAGTCACAGACACACTTACCACGCATGATGCACATGAGAATATCCATAAACCCATCAGGATGACAGGATGAAAGTGTCACTCTTTAGAAATTCAAGATCTCATCAGTCATCAATCGTCTCTTCTTCGTCAAGTTTGGACACTTTTTCATTCAAACAATAATAAGTCATCTGAGTGTCATACGTCAGCCAACTTTGTTTACCTGCGCAAAATCACAGCTGATAGCACTGAGCTGATGGGATTGGCCAGTGTCATCAGTTGTGGCCCACGTGACCTATCGTCATCCAAAATAGGAAGCAAAAGCATCATGGGAAATTGAGTCCTTATTTCTCATAACAGTAGGGAAAAAAACCTTTGAATGGAAGAGAATAGATGCAACTATCATCTATTTTCATTATAGACAAAAATGATATTTTTTAGAAATTGCAAAAAGAAAGAAAAAAAAACACAAAAAGTTGTGAAAAACTTGCAAAAAAACAGGAAAATGATAAGAGAAGTTAGTCTTTATATTACATACCAAGTCTCCCACTGCTGTAAGTGGGTACCAGAACTGAAGCTTTGAATATTTGCTGCTGATTAGTGCTGATGCTTCGAAGCCCAGAAAATGATATTCTGTACAGCCCTAATCTATGCTTGTGCTATGAGTTAATTACAGTTTAACTGATTGATTTTGTTGTTTCTTTTGTAGGTTTTGATTTCTGAAGACAGAAACCTAGCTATGCATTGGAAGTGTAAGTACTGCTTGTTTTCTTCTGAAAAGAGGGCGCAACTATTCAAGCACTACCGCTTAAAACATGGAAGCTACGCCAGAACTACTCCGATTCCATGCCTCCACACAGATTGTCTGTGTTCATTCAAGTCATTTAATGCCCTCAAAGTGCATTTAACAAGAAATCACTCCCATGGACATGATGGGCAGATGAGTGGAGCTGATGAAATCCCTGTGATATTCAGTTGTCCCCTTTGCAATTTTGAAGAAGCCTGCACAGAAATGATATTTTTTTCCCATTTACGCCAACATCTTAAAAATAAGGAAACTGTGAAGTGTCCATATGAAAACTGCATTTTTGAGAGCAATGTCTACTCAACATTTAATGCTCATAAATGCAAAGACCATCGGCTTCCCAGTCAGAAGCGGTTGAAGCCTGACATTGCCATGCACGGCACACCTCCTGATTCAGATCCAGGTGTGTCACAAGATGTACAAGAAGTTGAGGATTTTTCTAGTGATCCTACAGACCAAGACAAAAATGAGGCAGAAGCTCAAATCAAAAATTTGGATCATTTACAGCATCAACTTGAGCATAATTTAGCCTCACTCTTTCTTAAACTGCAGGCAGTCTTGCATTTATCTGACATGGCAGTACAGGAGGTAATTCAAAAACTAAATCAGCTTGTTCTTCTCTCAGAACCCCTTTTGCGTAATGCCATTCAGCAAATTCTCAATGAACATGGTGTCAGTGACGATTCAGTCGTGAGAAAGATTGTGAATGCTGTCCAAGAGAATAACTTGTTACATGTTACAGAAACTATTAAACAGAGCTGATGTTCTAGATAAAATTCTTACACACGAGTGCACCGTTGATGGATACAACACTTACAGAGATGGCACTCACTATCGCGGGAATGATTTTTTTAAGACTGAGACCTTAAGGATTGTGCTTGGCCTTTACATTGATGAGTTTGAGATAGCCAATCCTCTGGGTACTTCCAAAAAGAAACACAAACTGTGTGGTATTTATTGGGTCCTTGCCAATCTTCCCTCAAAACATTGCTCCTGTCTTCACTCTGTTCAGCTAGCAATATTATGCAGAGCAAAGCTGTCCTTCACCCACTTCTTCAAGACCTGGTCACTCTTGAAAAACACGGTGTCTATGTTGAGCAGTTAGGCGAGTGTGTGAAAGGAACTGTGCTCTATGTGTCAGCTGATAACCTAGGTGCTCATTCTTTTGCTGGTTTCCAGGAGAGTTTCACAGTGCAGCACCCCTGTCGATTTTGCATGGTAAAGAGGAGTGACATCCAGCAAAGAGAGGTCCGATCAGGAGCATTTGAGTGCAGAACCAGCCAGGATCATGACAGGCAAGTTTCTGAAGTTTTAGAGAATCCAAATCTGGTGAAAGAGTATGGTGTGAAAGGTCCTTGTGTTTTAAGCGACAATTTGGAACATTTCCACACTGTCAGTGGGTTTCCACCTGACATAATGCATGACCTCTTGGAAGGTATCATCCCTGTTGGGATGTCTCTGTGCATTAATGACTTGATCTCCAAGAAGTACATCACCCTTGAGTCCTTGAACAAAGTCATCAAGCATTTTCCTTACAAATTCACAGACAGAACTGATCAGCCTGAGATTGTCCCTGCCACGTTTGCCTCTAGAGGTATGATTGGCGGTAACGGCCATGAAAACTGGGCACTCACAAGACTTCTTCCACTAATGATTGGTTTTGATGTCCCAGAGAATGATCCAACATGGGAAATTTTGATGCTTTTGAAGGACATCTTAGAACTGTCAGCATCAATTAGACTGACAGAAGATTCTCTTGATTTCCTTGATGCGAAGATCTCAGAGCACAGAGGTTTACTTTTAACAGTATTTCCTCACTTCACATTGCGCCCAAAGCACCACTTTGTGGAACATTATCCACAGTTGATGAGGATGTATGGGCCGCTCAGAGATATGTGGACAATGCGCTTTGAAGGAAAGCATAAATTCTTCAAACAAGTCATTCACAACACAAAAAACTTCAAAAACGTCCCACAAACTCTGGCTGTCTGGCATCAAAGAATGATGGCGTACCATGTGGACTCCTCCTCATTTTTCAAGCCATCCATCCAAATGGACAAGGTGACACTTTCTTTGGTGTCATCTTTACCTGAGAATATTCAGAACTTGTTGAAACAGAGGTATGCATCTCAGAACACTGTCCTTGTAGCATCATCTGTGAGCGTTGATGGCATCAAATACAGTTCAGATATGATTGTGTCTGTTGGTGCTTGTTCATGCCTACCAGATTTTAGGCAAATTCACAACATCCTTGTCATTAACAGTGATGTTTTGTTTCAGTGCAAAAATATGACATCATGGTATAATGAGCATCTCCGTTCTTATGAGCTATGCAGTCATGCGTCAACATGCTCTCTGATCTGAATGACCCGTTTCCTCTGGCAGCCTACAGAATCAGGGGCAGAACGTTTTACCCTTAGACACTATATTTTGTGCTGATTGGATGCTGAAGATTCTGATGTCAAGTGTCATGAAGAAACTTAAGTGACTTTTTTATTGTATTTTTTTAAATCCTCTGTAGAATCGCAACCAACAATGGAGATGAGGACTACATTAAGGATAATTGTCCATGACAATGACATCAGGAAAATTACACTCTCTGGGAAACCACACACACTTCACTCACTTGTTGAACAGCTTGAGGAGAAGCTGGGGCTTCAGTATAAGTTCTCCCTCCAGTATGAGGATCCTGATTTTAATAATGCCCTCGTCAACCTCACTGACATTACTGACCTGCCCGACAAACCCACCCTAAAGATAATCGCTATAGTTCCAACCCCCACACCAAGCACACCCAGCACAGATGACACAGAGATCCTCTCTTTTTCCTCCTCTGAAAGTCAGTCATCTCTTACTCGGTCTCCATGGCCAGACACTTTTGAAATTCCTTATTTTCCTGTGGACATCGAGTATAGATTACGCCAGGGAAATCTTTTGTATATGAGAGACAAGACATATCTACAAGTACCCAGGGACATGAAGCTCGAGATTCTTGAAAAGCTTGCTGAGGCAATTTACAGCTTCAAGGCATATCCCTGTGATGAAGAATTCAATGATGTTGCAACTGCACTGATTCAAAAACATCCATGCCTTATTGAACCAGGCTCTGCCAATGGATGTAACGGCTGGAAAAATAGTATTAAGTTCAAAATGGGCAACTATCGCACCAAACTGCGCCGAGCTGGATGTACAGATGTGGCCGTAAATGAAAGGAAAAGAAAAGGCCAAGCTCCTCACAGAAGCATCAAAAGACCCAAACGGTTTGAAATCAATTTTCTACCCAATTTCCCTGATGGTGAAGATGAGACCAGTATAGAGTCCAAACGAAAGGAACTTGTAGAGGAAATGAGGAAACGTCATCCAACTGCTGCTCTGATAACCAAAAACATGGACTCTACTTTTGCCTTGAGAAGACAAGAGTTGGTGAACTTGGAGCCTCCAGTGAAAGACACAATGGAAAGGTGGCCAGCACTGTTTACAGAGGGTCAGGTAATTTAAAACTCTTCCTATCTTTTATGCATTAAGTTTTTTAGTTCTCATGTAATTCATTATTTGTCACATTTTTTATTAACTTACAGAATTAGCTTCAGTATCTTGCTAGTAAAATGTAGTCCTAAGATTTTAAAGATCCCCTCCAAACGTTTTAAGATATATATAAAATCTCTACCTTGAATAAAAATTTGTCTGTTTTTTCCTCCTTTAGATTCTGGCAGAGTTCTGTTGCTTGTCAAGCAAAAACCTGAATACAGAATTCTTCAAAGAACTTGACAAATACACTCCTCGCTTCTTTGAGATTTTCAAGAGCAAGGGCGGAAGTGTTGGCCAGAAACTTCAGAAGTATCTGCAACAAGTCACACCAGAGGTAAGTTTCTCAGATACAAATTTTTTATCATGTGGGGAACAAAATACGCAACCCCATTGTGTGTGCAGAGCTATTCATTGATTGTCCTTTACCACGGGAGTGATGTGTGTTTGACATGATTTTTTAGAGTACAGATATTACTGCGAAGCGAATGGCAGTCCTCCGTGGCCTTCCTGTGATCCTTGGAGATGAGAACACAGACTTCTTCAAGACATGCTTTGTAAGTTGTCTTTATTACTAATTTTTTAATTCCACATCACAGGTGTCCACTCTATTTAATTCTGCTCCTTATGTTAATTTGATAGCTTTAGTTTTAGTTACTTTTCCTCCACTCAGTCTGAATCAGTGCTACTGTACTTCTTACATGATGCACTGATGACCTATCCCCAATCAGAACACTTTTAGTGGTATCTGCTATCTTTCAAAAGGGTTCAGTCGCAGTTCCCTAGCATCACCCCATGTGAAACCCAAATGTCTTCAAGAACAAAAAAAGTACAATGAATTTCACTTAGCTGATTATAAGTACTTTCACTTTTTTTGATTTTAAGTAGAAGGGTTCTACTGATATCTCTTATGACCATATGGAGTGCAACACGTAGTTAAACACAAAAATGTTATGAACTTTCCCTTGCAACAACATCAACACTTATTTATCGCTGATGCTCATGGGAAATGCACTTGCTATACTGTCACAGGAGGCGGATGAGTGGACTGCCATAGGTGTGACAGCTGCAAACTGTAGGAGTTTCACATTCCTGTACTACACTGGAAGTTTACTCATCAGCCTCCTGTGGTAGTAGCGAGTACATTGCCCAGAAGCCGCAGTGATGAAGAAGTGTTATGTTGTACTTTCAGAGGCTGTCTTGTGTTTTCTGCCATAGAATTCAAGGTGACATCTGATATGTAATTTTGGTGTTACTGCTGCTATTGTTGTTAGGACTGCGAAGACCCAGACATGTCTCACACCCCCATTGGGATCCTGACCATCATTCCTGAGGACAGACGGGCCTCCCCTGACTCACTGCACCCTCAGTCTTCAGGTACTGCAATCATTTTGGAAGGAAGAATTGTCATGGATGACCTTGGAAATCTTCCACATGCCATGTGCTTGCTCTTTGGACTTACTTACGCTCTGAATTTGGAGTACCCTCAACAACTGAAGTACACCTTTGACTTCATTCAAAGGGTGCTCCTCTCACTTGGACATAAATCCCTAAAACCAAAATACAATCACTCAAAAATCTTCTGATGCAATGAGTGAATGTGTTCACGATGTGAATGTGACATGATATTATGGGTCACATTGATACCTTTACCGTTATTGGAAAAGTGATATTTTTTTCTTGTTTGATCCTTTCTTTGTGAGAGGGAGCCTCATCGCCCTCTCAGACTACTAAATGGTTTTATGTTCATGAGGAGAAACATGAACACCTACTTTCCTTTTAGCTTTTGTTTTTCCTTTTGTGATAATGCTGACATGATTGTGGTGATATTGAGTTCCAGCATCAGGTTCTTTAGCCAGTTATCTCAGACTTAATATCTGTTGAAAGTCAATCTCTAGTGCAGTTCTAAACCCATCCAGTAAGAATTTAAATCAGAAAGCTCTGAGCAGGTTTCAGCGGGAGCTGTCTTAAACATCAGGATTACAGTTGCACGTTCAGTTGAAATAGTGAACTTATTTTGCAGTCATGCAATAAGTGGATTGGAAACAGAGTTGAGCTATATTTGCTGTTCACTTTATTGATGTTAGGATAAATGTTAGGCCCTGTAATTGACTATTGAGTTTATTTGTTTCACACCATAGTCAACAGAGATATTTAAGCAGGGATTCTCAAAGTTTTAGTGACTGAGGGCTGTTTTAGGGACTCAATATTAGATTGAAGGCCGCCCTAGAAAAAGTCACATGTGTCAATTTTTTCTGAAAAGGTCAATGGCAAAGTAAGTCTTTATATTACATACAAAGTATGTAATATAAAAAAAAGGTTAGTGTTTATATTACATATAAAGCATGTAACCATACTTGAGAACCTCTGTATTTAAGTTAAACTTAAGTAGTTTTCAGCCTGGACCCTATTTTTCCATGTATTTGTGTTCAGAACAAAAAAAGTTTAATTATTAAACTTTGTTTTCCATTCAAACTGTTGTCTCTCTTCGTTTCAATAGCTTATCACTTTTGGTTCAGCTTACTTGAGCATATCAAGGCAATCGGTTTCCTGATATTTTGCTAGTAATGTGAACGCTTAAACTTGTAAAGATAACTTATTTTTACGAGTACTGCTTAATTAACATAACTCACAAGTTTAAGTAGTCAAAATTGACATTTTATAGTCAACCTAACTAATGATTTTGAGTTAACTATACTCAAGTTTACTGCCACTGTATGAGTTGTGTGAATTTATATTTTTATAGGTAACCTAATTAATGATGTTGAGTTAACTGCACTCAAGTTTACTGCCATTATCTGAGTTAACTAAACACAGTTATTTTCAGCTATAACACCTTAAAATGAATTAGCTACTTTACCTGGAAATTTTGAGGCAATCGGTTTCCTGACTTTTCTTTAAGTAAAGTGAACTTATTACATCTTACAGTGTGGATCAGGACTACCTGAGCCAGCCCTAACTAAAAGCTCTATCGTAGAGGAAGGTCTTAAGCCTGGACTTAAATGTAGAGAGTGTCTGCCTCTCTGACCCATGGAGAGAGGTGGTTCCATAATAGAGGAGCCTGGTAACTGAAGGCTCTACCTCCCAGTCTGTTTTTAGAGATACTGGGAGTCACTAACAGACTTGCATTCTGGGAGCGAAGTGCTCTGGTAGGACAGTATGGGATAATGAGGTCTTTCAGATAAGTTGGAGCTTTGTCATTAAGAGCCTTGTAAGTAAGTAGAAGGATCTTGAAGTCTATTCTATATCCTACAGGAAACCAATGGAGAGAAGCTAGAATGGGAGAGATGTGCTCTCTTACTAACTCTTGTCAATACCCTCGCTGCAGCATTCTGGACCAGCTGGAGACTCTTTAGAGAGTTTTTTGGACATCCTGACAAGAGAGAGTTACAGTAGTCTAGCCTAGAAGTAATAAATGCGTGGACCAGTTTCTCAGCATCACTCTGAGAGAGGATATTCCTGATTCCTGATCAGCTGTGCAGTAGAGTTTGGGAAGAGGAAGGCCTACCAAGTGCTTGGAAAGAAGTGGTAGTGTATACAATACGAAATGCTGGCAACAGCCAATAGTATTCATTAACAGGATGATATTTAACATATGAGTATGGGTTCAGGACAGGAAGGAACAGCATGGAGTAGGAACTGAAATCAGAAAGGCCCAAATAAAGAAAAAAACAGTCACTGTGATGTTTTGTGATATAGAAAAAGCCTATGACGTGATGTGTGGTAGGAAACTGGGGAGAAAAATCCAATATGAGATCGGATCATACCTGTCAAATCAGTTGGACATAGGACACCTCAAGGTGGTGTGATCAGCCCGTTGCTTTTCATCTTTATGACTAATGACACCATTTCAAAGGTATCAGTAGATATAGGGAGGCTACAGTCTGCAGCTGATTGGGCTGTGGAAAAAAGAAGGGGACTTGCAATCAGGCAAGTAGCCTACAAGGGGCAATAGATGAGGTGGTTGAATAAGGTGACTGGGGGTGTAGGTTCTCAGTGGAAAAAACCCAAACAGTCTTTTTCATCAGGAAAAGAACTGAGGAAGGGATGAAGCTAAAAAAAAACAAAAAAAAATGGAAATTGTTGGAGCATTTCATTTTTTTTTTTTTGATTCATGGTTGATGTGGGTGGACCATGTTAGAAAAGAAAAAAGAGAAATGAAAAAAAGTGACAAATGTGATTAGGTGTTTGACTGGAAGGGGTTGCAGAGTGAGTCAGTCATCACTGAAAAGAATGTATGTGGGCTTTGATAAGATCTGTACTGGATTATGGTAATGCAGTGTATAGACCAGCAGCGAGGTCTCATGAGCAAACTTCTTATTAAAAAACTAGATTTAATTCGGGCATGGAGAGTGTGCAACAGGGCTTTAAACCCATCACCAGTGCCTGGCCAAAGGTAGAAATTGGAAATATGCTTTTGAAATGAAGGAGAATACAAGAACAATGGCAGTGGATACAGAAGAGAGGAATGGCAAGGTTAAGATTGTGGCACAAAAAAAAATGAAGGTTTTAGGGATGCACCAAACAGGCTTATGTGATGGATGGCAAGAGAAGGAAACAGTGCAACATATGGGAGCTACAGAGCCCAGAGAAAATGTATGAGAAAGAGTAGAGCAGCCTTTCTGGAAGATTGTTCATACATGTGAGAGGCAGCAGTAGCAAGGAAACAAGCAAATTACACTGAAATGACAAACCAATGTCTGTCCACGATGAGAACAATAATTCAGAGAGATTTGAGACAGAATATTGACATACAAGTGGCACAACTCTTTTCATTAATATCTCATATTAATGTATATAAGTTGTTTCCTCAGTGGGCGAGGGGGAGAGACAGAGAGAGAGAGAAAAGAGAGAATGTTGTGAGGCTAGCGACCGGAGCAGAGAGTTAGCTGGTAGCATGCAGTAGACCTGTGAACATACAGTGTGATGTATGGGCACTTCATGCAGTTTGTCATTAAGTTAATGCTAAGTGCTTGTCTCCTGAAGACTATAGGACCAAGGACTCCTATGTGCTCCCTAACCTCAGTCCAGCCTATATGTGCTAGGAGAGGTCGAGGCAGGTTTAGGCAGGATTCTGCATTGTCACTGTGTGCCACTGACAGCTGATAGTAAATGTGTTGATAAACTGCCTTAGTAGTGATATTTTCCTCCACAGTGCACTGACAGTTCAGAAAAATAATTCTTAAACCTCCTGTAGCACTATTAAGGGAGGATATATAACACCAGGACCTTTTGTAAATAGGGTATTGAAATAGGTTCGACTACTGGAGCACCGCAGAATGTGTGAATGAGACTCAGAGGCAAAGGTAGAAGGTAGAGGTAGAAGAAAGGTAGAAGAAATTCCGGCTTTAGTTAAGAAAAATGAAAAGAATAAAATGAATTAATTAAAATAAAATAAAATAGTCTCACAAGATGAAACAATTCAATTGATAAAACAGACAGTAACACACACACACACAAAAAGGAGGTATCAAATTTGGCCAATTGTTCTATTTTGGGTGCACCCTAATAACCTGAATTCTAAGTTTCAACCTTAGATTCAAGTTTTTCTAATCTAATTCAACAGTTTTCAATAAACCAAAAAATAATATATATATATATATATATATACACACACATATATATATATGATTATTATTATTATTATTATTATTATTATTATTATTATTATTATTATTATATTAATAATAATAATAATAATAATAATAATAATAATAATTACAATAACAACAATAATAATAATAATTATTATTATTATTATATGATTCCAGAACATGCGCTTCAACTGGGACCAGCAAAGTCTGGTAGCTCTGACTTTTTACTCAACCTTTGCTTTATTTTATTTGTTTTTGTATGTTTTTGTCATATTTTGTCAACTACTGATGGATACTTCTGTGGGGAGAGGAGATTCTTCAGGAGAGGAGTTTCTGTCATTGAAAATGGAGCAAGTCTGGAGGATGCCATCCTGTTCCAGCTGGATGAGGAGCTGCTTTCATGGTTGCTGTGCTGGTGGTGCAGAGGTTAAAGGCTTGGAAGTGGAGATGTACTGTAGGTCCTTTCTGCCGTCAGTCATCATGCAAAACATCAACTCTCTGCCCAACAAGAGTGATGAGGAGCTGGAGATATAGATGATGGCTCAGGAGGCAGATATTTTTTCAAATCAAAACAATACTTGTGTACATCCCACCAATGGCTACTGCTGAAGTTCCATGTGGAGGTCTCCATGAAGTTGTTGCTAGGATACAGACTAAACATCCTGAGGCACTTGACTTCAGTCATGTCTCTCTGATGGACTCACTGAGGATGTGGTGGAGAGATACACGCTGGTGGAGGCCACTCTGAACAACTCAGATCATCCTCTTCATAACACCTTGATGGACCAAGAAAAGAGCGGTGGTGGACGGCTCCTCTCTCTTCACTGCAGGATGGAGAAATATAGAAGATCCTTTGTACCTTTAGCCATCAGGCTTTTAATTCTTCTGCAAATGGTTGATGAGCTGACAGACAAATGAATTTCCCTTTGGGGATCAATAAAGTAATTCGTATTCGTATATATATATCAGTTCAATTAAATCACAAACACTGTTCACTTGAGGTGGATATCCTACAGAGCAGCCATGAGTTTCTAATTCCAAGTGGAGAAGAATGAAGTCCAGGGTCCAAAGAAAAGCGTCAATAGGTAAGTGCACGTCCAGTGTTTCCGGGATGGAGAAAAATTAAGTCTGGGGATGTGGGTAGAGGGAATTGTGTGACAGGGCTGAGTGTGAGAGTGTCTGCAGATGCTGGGCCTACCACACCGGAGAGTGTAGCAGGACCTGTCCAGTGACCACAGGATATCTGGGTATTTCATTCTAGATCAAGTGGGAGGCTTGCCATCATTTCACTTCTCTTTCCTGGATAAAGAAAAGGTACGTTCCAGATCAAGTGGAAGACTCTTCTCCACACTTCTCTTCATTTCACTGGAAGGTCCGGACAAGGAAACAAAACAAAACCAAACCAAACAAAAAAAAACCTGACCTGTCAACAGACAGGGTCAGAGAAGCATCATGAGTCGTCAAGTCTTCCAGTCTCTCTTACTCAAAAGTAATCATGTTATCAAATGAACAACAACAAAATTGCAATACTCCACATATTTGTCACACTGTTTCTTGTAAATAACACTTGTTCGACAGCTATGTATATATATATATAGGATAATTCAGTACAATACAATCCTGAACTCATTTGGATGCAAAATAAACCAAAATCACTCACTGAAAACCAACAATCATGCTCACTGATCTCTGTGTTCTGCGGGCACAGGCACAAAATGGCGCTGGTACCCAGTATAACCACAGGGTTTCTAAACAAAAAGTAAACTAATAAATTAAATGTACTTTCACTTACATTACAAATGAATTTCCCTTTGGGGATTAATAAAGTAATTCGTAATCGTAATTACAAAGGAATACAGCTATGTATTATATGTATTACCTTGCTGCTTAAAACACTAACAGACGAATGAAGTTCTCCACACAGACGGGACGAGAGATAGGAGCAACAGAAACCAGCGCTAGCAAATGAGCTAACGGCTAATGGCAGTTAACAGCCAAAGGCAGCAACGGTTAACATCAGCTAACAGCCGTTACTACATCTACTGTGTTGTCTAACTGACATTTAGTTGCTCTTTACCAGCGAACGCTTTGTTGACAGTTCATTCGCCTTGAGTCGACTCTGTTTTAACTATATTTCTCCGTTTTCTTGCTTTTCTCTCTTAGTTCACTCACTTTTCAAAACTCTGCTCCAACTCGATACTCTCCGTCCCTCTGCCAAGCTTACACTGCCACACACACATACAACACCAGTGTTGCCAGATCAGATTGGCAGTTGCCAGCCCAATCACAGTTTAGAACCCGCCCAATCCAATAAGAACCCACCCAAACCACAAAGTTGCCAGACGCCAAGAAAAAACGTAAAATCACAATACATTCAATAGAAAATGTATTCAGAGCTTCGTATCTGAATGAAATAAATAAATAATAAAAATAAATTATAGATTAATAGGTTTTTGGAAAATTTCAACCAGCGTGGTAAATCAACCAAGGATAGACAAATTGCAAAATTAACCTCTGTCATCCTTGCCAAGACTTGTGTTTTTTTGTGGTGCCATGTTCTCTCAAATCGTTAAGCTGTGCTCTTATTTCTGTATTACAATACTTGCATCGCGCTTTACAGTCGTCTCCTTGGACAGGCGTGATCCAGGATTTAAGTTCAGGTTCGGCCTCCCACTCCTTCCTGTAGGATTTTTTGTATTTTCCCCACTTTGGCGTGATGCAAACTTCTCTGGGCCACTCACTTCAAATTTAGCGCGGCTACAGTGCATTTGCTGTCTGCTGAACTGACGTCACGGTTAAGTTGCCAAATCCGAATTCATTTTTTATTTTTAAAAGAGAGAGAGAAAAGAGAGGTTTGTGTGTGTGTGTGTGTGTGTGTGTGTTGTTTTCACAAAAACCCGCCAATTGTCGACCAAAGCAGCCCAAATTTTATCCCCCCGCCCAATGTATTTTTTTCCCGCCTGATGTAAACAAAAATAGCCCAATTGGGCGGAAAACCGCCCAATCTGGCAACACTGTACAACACACTCAAACAAACAGGTGGTCGGGACTAAACTGCGTTTACAATTCTCAGATTGGCTGATCTGACCTATCACTCACTCCTTGAGGCAGTCAGGGGATAGAAATGCATGGGAAAAAATTGTATTGGACTAGACCATCCTTTGACAGATTTTGTAATTAAACATAACAATTAACAACACATGTATTCCCTGTTCTTTTATTTCATTTATGTAGCCCAATATATTAAAGGGGTTACACTCCTCAGACAGGAAGATGAACTTATCTGTCAAAAAGAAAATTATGCTTTTGGGCTGTATCAGCTTTTGAATTAGACTTTATATGACAGCTTCTATCAAATGTATTCATCAATTTAAACATCTGTGACAGAGTATCCAAGTATAATCCCCGTCAAGAGAGCAAACTAAGAAAAAAAACACCCTATAAATATTAAAATGTTGGAAGTAGTGAAAGTTAAGTTCAATAACTGAAAAAGCATCAATATCACATGATGAGCCATCCATATGCATAACTAACCTGTTCCAGATAAGTTATTTATTCAGATAGATAGAACTTCACTCATCCACATGGGGCTATGAGGTCACTGTAGTCATAAAAGTAATGGGCTTCAGCCTCCTGTGACCCTGAAGGGAAAAAAGAAATATTGAAAATGAATGAATGACTCTACAGATATGACTGCAGATATAGCCACAGATTAATAGGACATTTTTCTGTGAGGAAAGAACCCAGGATGCTCAACTGTGAGAAATATTCTACATATCATTGTGTGTTATTGTGATATAGTCCATTTGTAATCAATTTTTAAACAATAGAAAGCATTTGCATGCCTTTGTTTTGGTAAGAAACATATATGTATGCCTTAACAGATACAAGCTTTATTTGTCCAAATGCAATGGACCAACTGATATAATGATTGATTTAATTATTATAAACTGCCAGCCTCTCCCAAGAAAATCATGAGAAAACATGTGGTCTGAAATACCACAATGGGACACGGGAGAGAAAATATTTAGGCCTTCCATTCATCCATCAAATCCCAAAAAGGACGTCTTCTCACACATGCCCATCGTCAAACAGTGGGAAAACAGACCACACTGTTTTTCTGTCAGTTCATTTTCAGCAAATAAAATCTGTGGAGGGACCTTGGTTCCTGATATATATGACAAGATGCTGCTGTGGCCTGTGGATACCTGATGTAAAGGCTAAATTGCTTCCAGACAATCACCTCATAGGTGAAAGAAGATCTGGTTCAAGAAGGCTGCTCTCGCCCTCTTAAAAATCTTATTCTTGGCCTTGAGCACAGCCCACTTAATTTTTCATTCACACCTCTGACCTTCTGTCTGAGTATTACTGTACAGAGAAGGAGTGCAACGCTGCAGCAGCTGAGAGAACAATGATAGACAGAGGCCGACGTCATGAAATACCACAGTAAGTACACAGGATGCCTTTATTTCCCAGGACCTCATTCTGTCCATTCTCAAAAGCTGATTGAAGGATCAGCTTGATAAAACATGTCACATGAACCAGGGGCTGCAGACAAAGGAGGCTCCTTTAACCCTGAATACAAAGGTACAGTTGACCAGGTGATGATGAATGTACCAGTGATAAATATGGTTAATATAAAATGAATCAGCATGACTTTGAACCTTACAAGGAAAGACACATTTAAAGCTATTTGCTGTGGAGATGTGATTTTTAACAATGCCAGAAAGTGATTTAACTTTGCACCTATTTTGTATCATTCCAAAAGGTTTGGTCCTCTGTGCTTTGGTGTAGGACTTGCCCTTGAGTGGCTCCACTTAAGTTTTCATTTCATTTGTCACCTACTCTGGCTCTGCCTTCATAAGTGATTGCTCTTTTCTTTACTTATTAGGTTGTATAAATAATATCATCAGTCAGTGAATTGCATAGCTGTGAAATTGTTAGCTGGCCTATGGGGCAGTAGCACAACAGCTGTAATATTCTGGTGCTCATAATCAGTGGGAAAGTGTGCAAAGCATTGTCAAAACAACATCATGAACATAGGGTGTCTCTTCATTGCTTTGAATTTATTTATAGGAGGAGAGTTGAAAATGCAGATGCAAGGTTGTTTGCATTTAACCCATTTCAGTACAGTGTAGCTTTCAGTTACAGCAACAATCACACTCATGCCTATCACACAATATGAATCACAAATCAAAAAACAACAGAAATGTCTTCTTTTTTATGCTGAATGCATTAAATCCATGGTCAGTTCTTTACTACACAATATGCAGGTCCATATCTGTTTTAAGTCTGGTCACCACTGTTTATCAATCATCAGTTTATCGGACCAGAATATTTGAGATTGGGCACATTGGAAATTCTTGGAAATGGTCATTTTCTTATCTGTATTACTTTATTGAAATAGAAACACAGACTTATTCCTGGATATTGCCCACATCAAACATTTAAAATGTTTCAGTGCCACTGTGTGCATGTAGTGCCACATTTACTCGGTGCAGCACTGAGACAAGCTAAGGACCAAAGTCTAAAAACATTATGTCCTGAGCATTTTCTCACCAGTCCAGCAGCATTTCTTGCAGTATGTCTGTAATGATGCCAAAGATAATAATGGGAGGGAGGGGGGAACTGCAAAGACAGCCGGTCAGATAATTTGGCTTGAAGATATTCAATTTGTTGAAGACCCACCCAGGACATGCGAGAAGCTGGGTTGAAAGATTAACCCATGTGGGTTCAAGATAGCTAAGCAGAGTATATAGTATGTGTAGTCTTTCTTTCTTTTTTTCTAAACTCCCTGATAAAAAAGCATCTATGGTTTTCTGGTGCATTAGAAGAGGATTCATCGCAGCTGTTCTTCTCAAAGACATGGTTTAGAGAAATTCAGAAATTCATTGTGTCCAAAAGTGAAATCTGAGTATATTGTAAGGGATTTTAGAGCTGTGGGGAAGCAACAAACCAGGACTTAGACTTTTGGACCCCATGGTGTCCGATTTGAATTAAACACTGAAGTTCATTCTTCACCTTAGAAACAGAGGCCTTTTTGAGAGCTTTCAACCATATCACTGTAGGTTGATCAGTTGTTTTGGAAAAGGAAACCTTTTATGTGGCACAGTTGGAAGCTCCGTGAAAAGCTACAAAATACACCTTGAGTTGGTTTGTTTTGGCAAGGCAAGGCAAGGCAAGGCAATTTTATTTGTATAGCCCATTTTTACACACAGTTTGTGTCCAAGGGCTTTACACAGCATTATGACAACATCCTCTGCCCTTAGACTCTCACATCGACTGAGGAAAAACTCCCAAGAAAACCCTTTTAACAGGGAAAAAATGGAGAAACCCAGGGTGAGCAACAGAGGAGGGATCCCTCACCCAGGACGGGCAGACATGCGATAGATGTTGTATACGGGCAAGAAAACAATTTACAACATGGAATATAGAAAACATGGAAATGGAATCAGTCAGTTAATGAAAAATGATGAAGGAAGTTCCTGGTGGGCAGGGAGAGAAGGCCAGCTTAAAGGGGATTACTGGACGGCAGACTGGGTCGTGAGCAGGGAGTGCAGGCCGGTTTAACAGCCGGATAAAGGAGGTGATGGAGGCAGCGGTTGGTGCAGGGGGATGGAGTTCTGAAGAGATCTGTGGAAACACAGAGAGAGTGTGAGACACCAAGGTCAGACTACAAAGTGCAACAAATAATGGCAGTTCAAAATGTGCCAGAGGAGAGGAGAGGAGAGGAGAGGAGAGGAGAGGAGAGGAAAGGAGAGGAGAGGAGAGGAGAGGGAAGGGAAAGGGGGGGGCATAGGGCTCCTTGTAACCTGATGTGTCGCCCAGCAGGCTAAGCCTATAGCAGCGTAGCTATAAAATGGATCAGGACTACCGGAGCCAGCCCTAACTAAAAGCTCTATCGTAGAGGAAGGTCTTAACCCTAGACTTAAATGTAAAAAGAGTGTCTGCCTCTCTGACCCATGGAGAGAGCTGGTTCCACAATAGAGGAGCCCGGTAACTGAAGGCTCTACCTCCCAGTCTGTTTTTAAAGATACTGGGGGTTACTAACAGACCTGCAATCTGGGAGCGAAGTGGTCTGGTAGGACAGTATGGAATAATGAGGTCCTTCAGATAAGATGGAGCTTTGTCATTAAGAGCCTTGTAAGTAAGTAGAAGGATCTTGAAGTCTATTCTATATCCTACAGGAAACCAACGGAGAAGCTAAAATGGGAGAGATGTGCTCTCTCTTACTAACTCTTGTCATTACCCTTGCTGCAGTGTTCTGAACCAGCTGGAGACTCTTTAGAGAGTTTTTTGGACATCCTGACAAGAGAGAGTTACAGTAGTCTAGCCTTGAAGTGATAAGTGTGTGGACCAGTTTTTCAGCATCACTCTCAGAGAGGATATTCCTGATCTTAGCTATACTGTGCAGGTGAAAGAAGGCAGTCCTAGTCACATGCTTTATGTGAGAGCTGAAGAGACCTCTGTCAGAAGCTATAAGAAGATTGTTGGAGACTCTGACCAGTGCTGTTTCAGTGCTATGGTGTTCTCTAAATCCAGATTGGAAAGCTTCAAAAAGCTTGTTACTGTGCAGATGGCCATGTATCTGCAAACAACTATTTCCAAGAATTAACTTTCATGCTTCACTTTTAAACCAACATGGGCAAGAGGTCCTACAACTGTTGCAGATAGTCATAATGACTCTGTTTGCAGATGAAGAGGAGCATTGTAAAAAGCTAGAGGGTCAAACAAGAGTTCAGAATGTTTTTGAAACTATCTCAGAATATTTTGACCGAGCAATATAAAGTCAAGAAAACAGGTCAATAGTTCAGTAGTAGCACATTTTTAAGCAGTGTTGGTGATGATTTAAGGTTTAAGGTGGAACTAAAAGGAAGAAAAAGTTGTGCTCTAGAATTAAGCCTGGTGGGATCCCTTGCAAAGGCTGATGACAGTGATACAATGGCATCTTGTGATGGTGCAGTATGGCTTGACATGTGAACATCTAAAGGAAGCTGCAAGTTGTCAGCATTGCAAA
This sequence comes from Caranx melampygus, assembly GCA_019059645.1. Taxonomy (NCBI): domain Eukaryota; kingdom Metazoa; phylum Chordata; class Actinopteri; order Carangiformes; family Carangidae; genus Caranx; species Caranx melampygus. The sequence continues at coordinate 715,600 of JAFELL010002598.1, read as the reverse complement.
GTTACAGTTGCAGTTGGTGTCCTTTCAATTACTCCGCATCATTTAAGGTCCCCACAACAAAGCAATGTGGAGTGACAGCCGTCTCTTTTGTGACTAGATCTAGAGTCATTTCCACTACTAACTTCTCCAAGATTTAGGTTCTACTTTTAGCAGTACTAAAGTTAGGGCATATACACCCATTATTTTCAGCAGTTTTAGCCTCAAGATGCTTCGTAATAATGGGCCCAGACCATTAAAGTTGATAATGACATCATAGCGACTGTAGTGAGCTGATATCCAGAGGAGACAAGAATTACTGGACATGACATTAGCACTGATGTTCACTACTGCTGGTTACGTTTTTAATTAAATACACAATCATATGACATAAGAAGAGCAGTACTATGTTCAAAAAGAGAAAACTGTCAGCGGACAGGATCATATTTTGAATACATACATATCGACATATCGACATTTTGCCTTTTGCTATTCAAACACATTTGACAGAGAAAACTCTCTCTGATGATTCATGTCTTTGGATTTCCAACAAATTCCACCATAGTTTCTGAATTCCACTGGTGGTAAGGGGTCACTGCTAGGTGGTAAGTCATCAATCTGAACTGTGCTGAATTCCTCCATGGTTGCATTCCCATCACCCTTTCCATCACCCTAATGCAACTACAGGCCTGATGTAATCTTCAAGCCTTCAAAACACAAAAAATCTACTCTCTTAATCTATTTCTTACAGCAAGTCTGTAAATGATAATGTAAAGGTGAAATTCAACTTATCTTATGTTTATGTGCCAATAGGCAAGTATGTAAAGCACATGTGCCAAGTTTGGTGTCTTGTGTTATAGATGAAGTAATGGAAGAAATATTCAGATCTTTTGATAAAGTAAAAACTCATGCATTCAATATCATACTGAACAAAGGTTTTGGCAGTTAAATGTGCTTTAAGTGTGTATGCTTTATATAGTTAGGCAGTTTAGTCCAGGACATCCCAACCTAGGGGCCGGGCCCCTCCAAAGGGTGATAGGATAAATTTTTGGAGGTTCTGAAGTGATTAATGGCAGAGGAAAGAAGGAAAACCAAAGTTCTGATGCACAAATCTGTTTTCACTTTTTTGGAATTTGCTGTAATCTGTATTTTAGTCAAATATTGGACAATTCGAACAGTTATTGAAACAAAAACATGTGAGGGGTTTATGGGGCAAATATCCTTTTGGTGGAAGAGCTCAGAGACATATGAACACAACTGCAAACAGATTTCATATAAGAAGTCATCAGATAACAAGTCAGGTCAGACTGGGATCCATAAAAGCAAATGCTTTTCAATCTGCAGTTTGTTTTGTACTAATGATAATATATTCTTTGGCTTTGGCATGTGATAACATTGGCCATACAGTGCCAAAGACTGGATTGGAAGGGATGCACTGATTTATGGATGTCATTTCACTTTTACATTGTTTTCTGTTGGCTGCAAAGGCTATCATCACAGAGTTGCAGATTGTGTTTTTGTCATTTCAGTGGTCTTTGTTGGGGACTAAATAGCTGTTGCTATGAATGGAAGAGTAGCGCCCCCTCCTGTTCAAATATTGTAGCATGTGAAGGGAAGTGTTCAACTGCTTTGACTTCATTGTACCTTGAATTATGAGTTATCATGGAGCATCTTGTTTTTGTTCTTATTTGTATCATCATTGATGCTATCACAACTTTTCTAAATGACCTTGAATTTCAGTCGTTGTAGTTTGGCTATACATACAGTTTTATATTTGACATAATTTACATCTAGGTTATGTTGCCATTGTTGTGTGTTTCTATTTGCTCCAGTGTTGCAGAGTTTCATACCACTAGGACATGACATAGATACATTATATTACCACACTGTAGTGCACTTTGTATTAAGGCCAAGAGAAGGGAGGGATTTCCATCAAGAGGGCCCCCACATATATATAGCACATATATTACACATATATTAGCAGCACCTGTGTTTTTCCTGCTGGGACAAGTCACAATGTTTGCTGGGGAAAAGGTCTGTGAGAATTATAATTCATTTATTTAGGCTATTTAGCCCTGATATGTTCCCGTGTTGTCTGGGGGTACAGGGTAGGCAACAAAGAATGAAATAATGAAACCTGTCAGGTTGAAACAGAAATCACACAAATGCCCAGGTCCAGGGGTGACTCTGGCCACAGTGCCCAGATCCAGACAACCAGCTCTCATGCCCTGCTGACTGGCCCCGAGCAAGTCTCCTCCTCCTCCAGCAGGTACACCCAGGCTCCTGAGTGGTAACCTGATTCAGGTGTGCTGGTTACCTGATGGAGGAGAGAGGAGCAGAACAGTGCAACCACCACGACCACACACAAACAGAGACACAGTATGTACCAGCCCCCCAGTGGTTATTGTGCAAGTATTACTGCAAACATCCAGGCCAAATGTTTTTGACTAATTATTATTAAACATATTGTTGAAGAAAACAGAAATGCATAGGTTGTGCAGAATATACATTTTTTTCTATTTATATGCTTTATAAATGCAAATGTGCATTACATTAACTATATGGGCTACACGTCTGTTTTCTCTGTATGGTAGTCTGCACTAATGTACGATCCTTGTATTTATTGGCTCAAGCAAATGTGTTTTTTATATCAGCTTCTGAAGGCCTGATTCACACAGCCTCTGGAAAATGGATGAATATCCACGTAGATTTTAGGCTCTAATCTGAGACACTGTTAATTGCTGTTTTCTGAGGCTGATAATTCTAATGAATTTATACCCTGCAGCAGAGGTAGGTCTTGGGACAGTCCTCACGAGACCCAGTTTCATCAGAGCATATGATGGTTTTTGTAATTGCACTTGAAGATACATTCAAAGTTCATGCAGTTTACCATGTCGACTGACCTTCATGTCTTAAAGTAATGATGGACTGTTGTTTTTCTTTAGATGAGTGGGTTTTGACATTATATGGATTAGTAAAGTTGTTCAATAAGCATATATCTCATATACCAACACTACAGCAACTTAACTGATGATCTCAAACACATTATTTCACCAATTAACTTTTGACAAGACACACGTGTTGAAAGACATGTCAGGTGTTCTGAAGGTATGCTGGTTTGGCTCTAGCCAGGGTTAAGTACATGAATGCATTAATTGTACTGTACTTTGAATTGAAAGTCCAACAGCAGGGAGGGATTTCCATCAAACGGGTCCCCACATCTGTCAGAGACTACGGATGTCAGCTGTATCATTGTAGTAGTATGATGCACTACAGACACTGGATTTTTGTTCATACACTCTTGCTGATTACAGCTTTGCCTAAATTTAAAGATAAGATGTCAGAGTGTGACAGAAAGTACGTTAACAGTGAAATGATATAGACTTCTGTCTGACAGTTGGTGATAAGCTAAAATAGATAGATTTGCTCTGCACTGTCTGGATAATGGCTCCTGATCACATCCTCACTCTGCCCCCTATCTATCTATCTATCTATCTATCTATCTATCTATCTATCTATCTATCTATCTATCGTTTGTCATTATTTGTGTTATTTTTGTTAAAGAAAACGTTCAGCTTAATTCAACATTTAACTTGTGAGGTATATTATCCACCTCTTAATTTCTTTAATATATCTTAATATGATAGTGGTATGTTTAGAATGATAAGAATGTTTGGTAGATGTAGGGTGTGTGTGTCTTAACATGAATCTCTGTTTCTTTTTGTTGAGTATTTTGTCCTGGAGCAACTAATCACTTGACTGCCTCGATTTATTAGGTTACGAGAGAGCATCTGTTATCTCTTAACCATTGTTATGTGTCCAGAGGTCAAACTGACCAAAGACTTCGACCAGCTGTTCGGATAACACAAAAGTCTGACCAGATACTTAGTTGATTCCGAACAGTCTGGAGGTGTGTCTTCTCTGAAGATAAAGAACTGTATTTAAGCCAAGTCCCTTGGATGGTCAGACAGAGTTCTCCTAATTGGCATTGGAGACTCTCAGGAGAGATCTCACAATCAGGCTCAAGAGGTTCTTCGTGACTCGCCATTTTTTGACATTATACTCTTTTTTGTAATAAAGACTTTTTATCTGCAAAGAAGACGTATCAGAGTGGTCATCTCTTCACCTGCAATAACCAACAAAAAGACACTTCAGTCGTAGCAGTAGCAGTAGCCGTATCAGACAGAATATCTTGGTAACACGAGCCGTGCCCGTGCCTGGTCATTAGATGCAGCGCTGCGTTGCAGCAGCAGCACCTGGTGGTTGGCCGTGGGAACAGCCACTGCTCTGTGTACAGTAGCACAGTTGAAGATGGCGACTGGAGTCCTTCAGAGAGTCAGCGGAGGCTTGGCCCGGGCTACTGGCAGGGCCCGCTCGGCCGGACGGGTCGTCCTCTGGAGCAGGTGGGCGGTCGTCAGTGTGCAGGGGTCGGCGTTTACTTGTGTGGCGTTTGGTATTGGCTGCTGTGTGTTTTAATCAGCAGGTCTCTGAAATGGCTACGATGTGTGAGGGAAGCTAGCCCGTTGACTGTTAGCCAGTCCTCAGTGGCCTTCAGCTTTAACTTAGACCACAAACTGTTCTAACATTTATTTACTGCGGGGTGTTCAGGACTGACGCTACGTGTGTTTTCTGGTGAAGGTGAAATAATACAAGTTTCCGTCATCTTTTGTCAGTGAGCATCTCAGAAGCTCAAGGTCAATTTGATACTTTATCTTTACTGCCAACTTGGATGTATCTGCCCTCTTATAGATGCTACATATGAGCTACTTCCTGTTACCTGCACTAATTCATATGCATCACTATCTTTGTGTGCAAATTGTTTACCTCAGAGGTGCTGACATGTCAAGCTCAGTGTGTATATTGATCAGCTCAGTGTAAAACATTGTCCTATATCAGCTCTCCCACCGAAGCACGTCCTCTTAATCAATAGTTTGCCCATGCAAATGTGCAGAGAGGGAAGGAGACTTTGATGAAGTCCATGCAGTTAATGCTCATCATGGCCTGTCTTGTGTTCGCAGAGGGTTTGCAACATCAAGTGGCAGAAACCGTGAGGACAGCTGGTTTAAATCATTGTTTGTGAGGAAGGTTGATCCAAGAAAAGACGCACATGCCAACCTGCTGACCAAAAACGAGGCGAGTAACCTCTACAAAATTCAGTGTAAGTTCCCTGCTCTGTATTTGTACAATGACAAACCACTTATCCTGAAATAATGTTGAGATTGTTCTCAAACACAAACTTTCTTTTCAGTCCACAATGTGAAGCCAGAGTGCCTGGAAGCATACAACAAACTCTGGTGAGTGTTATTTCACTTTTATTGTCAAAGCATGTATGCTGCTTTTGACTAAATAGTGCAGCAGATGTAGTGTCAACAGTAGTGGTGTGGGACCAGGACGACCTCAGTGCAGCGTCGTGCCCTACTGTGTAAAAATAGTCAGGAGCAGTCTATTCTTGTGAGGTGGTCAGTCCTGCACAGATCAGCCTTGCTCATACTCAAGATGCCTCAAGGCCATTTGCTTTTAGTTACTGACTAACTTGGCTCATGCAACATTAGACAGAAGATCTGTGACTGGAAGAAAAGTGATTGTTATGTCATTTGGTTGTTTTGACTGTGTTAAATCCATTAATAACCTATTTACTCTTTCTCAGGTTTTGACCCAGGTGTTGTGAAATAAATGTGTTTGTTATTCACCACAGTGAGGATGTTTTGCCCTCCATCCATGCTGATAAGTACTATCCCTGTGAGCTGGTGGGGACCTGGAATACCTGGTATGGAGAACAAGACCAGGCTGGTAGGATTACTAATATTAACATTTGTAGCATAAGAGACATAGAGTCTGCACTGTTCAAATCAGCAGGCATGCTATACTACTTATCCATCCACATGCAAGTATAACTATCCTTATTTTTTTAACTGGTAGAAGGTATAACGCGACCTTAAATGACCATTCTTATCGCCAGGGTCAGTATTTCTCATTATATTACATGAATTATTGCATTGATTGATTGCAGAAGTAAAAATTCATTACAGAGCTATTAACTTGATATTGTTGAACAAGGAGACGTATTCACTAAATCAGATATCCATGAGAAATATTAATAATATTGGTGATATATTACATGTTAATTATCTTTGATCACCAGGATGTAGCAGCACCTTCACAGGCCTCTATAATATGTATGTAAAGGATGTATAACAAGTGACTTGAATGTTTTCGCACTTTTGTAGTCCACCTGTGGCGTTACAGAGGTGGATACCCTGCTCTGACAGAGGTGATGAACAAGCTCAGACAGAGCAAGGTAAAGACTCCTTCACAGCGCCTTGTTCATGTCACCCCTGTGTAAAGCTTGTCGAGCCATCGGTAGCCGTAAAGCTTATTGATTAGTGTTTGTCCATTGGCAGGAGTTCACAGCGTACAGGAAGGAGCGGGGTAAGATGCTTCTGTCTCGCAGGAACCAGCTCCTCTTGGAGTTCAGCTTCTGGAACGAGCCCGTACCCCGTGAGGGCCCCAACATCTACGAACTCAGGTCCTACCAGCTTAGGGTGAGTACTAGAGCCAGGGTTTATCTTATCATTAGCACTGTAGTTGATGATAGTGAATGATTTATGAGCTAAGTCATGCCTCATGTCTGACTTGGCCCGTGCCTTTGTTTCACCAAACGTAATCAACTCCTTTACCAAGAAATCCAAACATTTGTTAAACTTAAAAAACTGACATGGATGTAACAGCTTGTCTTGAGTTAATTACTCTTTATTTTCAGGTCAGTTTTATTTGTTCAGCCCAAAGTCACAAATTTGCCTCAGACGCACACAATGCCCTCGTATCTTGAGAGTGCTGGTTCAGATAAAGGACTATCATTAATGATCTAAATGATCTGAATGAGCTCATGATCTGAATCTTTTTCTAAACTTTTATCCAACTTTAACAAATCACTCCTTTTTCACAGCATCACATTTTCATACATTCGTCCATATTCCCTCAAGGAGGGAAATCGTCTGTGGAGCACGCTGTTGCGGAAAAGGAGAGCGTTACTCTTTCACTTTTCTAGATCATGTTTTCCCACTTAAACAGATGATTTCCTCGTCACATGCTTCACTTGCATGACCTCCAAATTGCCTCCACCCTCACAAGCGTACTGTATGACATTTAAGGGCCCTCTGATTGAATAGTCACCTCTTGTGCGGTCACTCATAAACAATTTATATCTACTTGCAGACTGGTTGTTAATTGGCAGTCCAGTCGCACAGGATTTTTAGCCTTGATTCATAGTTGGGTTGAAATCAGTCTCAGTCCTACATAATGTATATGATACACACTCCTCCAGCTGCAGACTGAAGTCGTACTGTACAATCTTAAAGGCAAAACTATTTCTAAATAATCACTCACTGTGACATGTGATGAATCCAAGCCATTATCCCCTATCACTGACTGAGATTACATCTCAGACGCAGCAGTGCGTTTGTTGCCTTAAGCACCAGAGAATGATTGAGGAAACCTGTGTGGTGCAGTTATTAATACAGTCTGTCTCCACAGTGACAAAAGACCCAAGTTACGTCCTTATCGCTCATTTGTGTTAATATGTTTACTCTGCAAAGATGAATAAAGTATGATACCCATGTGTGGTTTGGAGAGTTCTGGATTGTATATGTCTCAATGTAATAAAGAATCCTGTGTTTTCTTTCCTGCAGCCGGGAACCATGATCGAGTGGGGTAATTACTGGTAAGGCAGCCTGGATTCATTTGATTCGTTGAACTGTAGTTACAGAACAGTTGCACTACATGAGACCTTCCTCATCACACTGTCATTAATAAGCACTATTCCATAGAGAGGCCCTATTTTGAAACTGTACTGTCACACTCTCAGGCCAAGACTCAAGTGTAATATTATGTACACTACATAATGGTCCTCTAAAGTGAGCCTAGAAAGATCCACTGCATGGTCCGACAGAGCCAACAGGTCAGCATTTTTCAGTTTGTTCAACATAGTTGATTGTAATTGATTAAAATGAAGACATGTGGTTTCTGCACATGACCTATGTAGGGGAGGAAATATTTTGAGACATTTGTCGATTATTTCCCCAATATGTGTTCTCTCCTTCCGGTGTTCAGATGAGGTTTTATCAAAGTAAAGTAATTAATTTATTCAATATGACTAATTTACTTAAAGATAACTTTACCATTAAATATTATTTAGTGTTAATAGTTAACTAATTATTAAGAATATAAGCCTTCTAAGAATTCAATTCTGCTATTAAGAGAACTGACATCAGTTTAGTTCAGGGATGGCAGATATAGATTAAAAACCACTCATTGACCTTCTTAACATGAAAGAATAGCCCTGATGTCTGGGTTGAGGTATTCAGAGGTATTAGAACATGATACTCAATCATGTCTGTCCAACTCAGAGGTTAAGGGTGTGAAAAGCGTCCAGTGAAATTTACCATATAAGTAAGGTCTTTGGGATACAGTATTTAACGAGTCCCTATCTTAGTCCAGGGATGGCAGATATAAACATCAACTATTTGGTGACCTTCTTAACATAGAAGAACAGCCCTGACACCTGGGTTGAGATATTAGGAGGTTATAGAACATAACTCAATACTTACAGAACATGATACTCAATCTTTTCTATTCAACTCAGAGGGTGTGAGTGTTACCCAGTGAAACGTACCATATAACTAAAGACCTAATAGGTATCTGATGACAGATCCTTCACTACTTAGAACAGAAGTCTCAACAAGCCAATATTAGAAATGAATGGTTAACATTCCAGTTTATTGTGAAATGCAAAGTAAAAAATACAGCCAACAAGTATTGTAACACACCTGATGTGTGGGAGCTCTGGTAGGCAGATCAACTCAAAGGTTGGGTCCTTGCTCTTTCCCTTAAATATCCAACCAGAACAAGGACACTTTTAAATCACATGTCAATAAGAATTTGCATGGAGACACCACTCACATCTGGAGACCTTTGATCATCAGGGGGTATTTCACATGACAAGTAACTACTTAAACCTTTGTACTTCACGCTGAGACCACCTGACATGTAACATCTCCTGGGGACCCACATGTTTTCCTGTGAGCCTAGATAGAAAGTGTTAAGGTAACACTTTAGAGTGAGAAGAGAGACAGCCATCAAATGATTAAATTCAGTCATAGGTGATTGATTCAATTACAAATAATCAAAGACACAGTACTTACAAAGTAGTTTCTTCCAGTCTGGGGGAAAGTTCCATTGTTTCAGGGATGAGAGTTCAGGGTAGTGTTGAACTGTCTTACACCTGGTTTGTTTCTCTGTAGTGGATTTCTGTGTTAGTCTTTGTACTCATCTGAGCCTTTTTTTGTAGTTGCTTCTAAACCCACTGGATTACATATCACTTTTTTTTTTACATGACTATGACATCCTCCATAATTTTATCTAGGTTAATGGATTTGTAGTGATTCCAAACTAGCTCTGTGCACCATTTCAAATGACAATATAATGTAAAACCCATGAATAATAAGATCTCGTAGCTTTTGAATCTTTGTGTTTCCATCGTTCTCAGAAAGGCATAAATGTGATGTTAAAATAATCATTGGGGAAAAAATAACATTGGATAACAAGACCAGGCTGAGACATGATCAGCTTTTCCTAAACCCTTGTATTTTCATATTTAGGTTTACTTTCACCAAGCTTTATTTGAACAAACGTCTGTAGCCATGTGGATAACGCCGGTAAAGTAATTTAAGGCAATTTCAATATAATTTGTGGAGTTGAAGGTTTTAAATCCTAGTTCATGTTACAACAACATGAAGCACTGAGGCTGTATAGTATCCAGACTGTGATTATGATTTGAATAAGTGAATGTTTGCTTTGGGACGATTGGGACGATACATAATGGATGAATAATGGATTTAAAACATCGCCCTCTCCTCAGTCCACTTAGTTTACAAAGACACACATACAGTTAGTTACTGCATCACATCTTATGTTTGGATGTGATGTTGCAGTGGATAATCACAGCTATGGAAGACAATCGCCGTCCAGCTTACATTAACAAAATGGACAATGTCCCAATTGTGTAAATCAAAAACAGTCCAGAGTAAATTCAAAGACAATGTGGAACTCCTTGTTGAAGGACTGGTCAGATATCTCGTGTGTGCTGGGCCTTTTCTGTTATGCCAGATGAAGCTTTGGTGTTTTTGGCCTGTGTTGTGACAGGAGTTGTTTTTGTCTGCAGGGCCAGGGCTATTGGATATCGCCAGCACAACAGAGAAGCTGTGGGAGGGTTTTTCTCACAGATCGGCAACCTCTATATGGTTCATCACCTCTGGGGTATGGACAAATACCAGCTTTTTCAACAATTCCATGTTGATAGTGTTGAAATCATTAGTTGCTACACAGAGAATCCATATATAATAGTCCTAATAAGTTATTTTTTTATTAACAGAAATGTCTCAAATAGCTGGTTGCTAAAAAGCTGCTTTCCTCTGCTCTACACTAGTGAGGAATTAATATTTGGGTTTTGACATTTTCCAGTGTATTTTCATTTTTCATTTTTCCAGGCTAAAAGCTGCACTCTTTGGTGTTTTAAACAGTGGAGGAACTGAGTCTGTGTACATGTGAACTAAGCAGCACGTATTGATGAACCAGCAGATGATTATTGCTCAACTTTGCAGTGTGTCTCAAATGTATGGAGTAGTTAATCTCTTTCTGCTCTGCACTTTGGGTTTTCTTGCCAGCTGTTTGATTTCGTTGATGCACTTTCACTACTCTCACAGTCTAAGCAGACAGGTATTATTAGTGAGGAAGCTTTAATAAAGGCACCATATACTACCTGCTCAGACACACAGTTTGCATCTGGCCGGTAAACATATTGGAAGTGTAACAGCTAAAAAGAGAAGTAGTCTTCATGGAAACCTAAGCACAATTCAAAATAAATACTGTATGTCTGCTGGAGTTGTGTTTAGATATGCAAGTGAACAACTTGGTATATTTAAGGTGAATATATCACTTCATGTTCACATCTGCTGCAACCAAGTGGCCAGAAATATCTGTGATTTGGTTCTTGTAAGCTATCGTATTGGGTCGTGATGGAAATGTTCCCTAGTTTCAGCCCTCAATCATGTAATACAGGAACTGTTTTATAATATGTTGACTCAGTCGGCTATAAGCAATATTAAAATGTGTGTGATTTGTTGATCTCAGCTTACAAAGACCTGCAATCGAGAGAAAACACAAGGAATGCTGCCTGGCAGCAGGAGGGCTGGCACGAGGTGGTGTATTACACAGGTGAGCACAAATAAAACCTTGATGAGAACTCATGATTGTGTCACTGGCTGCAATTTTTTTCTTTCTTCTTAGGCATTTACATCATCTGTCTTGAGTAATAACAAACAGAACTTTTTTGTTGTCACTGTTAGACCCTGTTGAACGTGATCAATATCAGACTCTAAACTGTGTGGACACTAAATTTGTTGTTTCACCTTTCTCCAGTTCCCCTCATACAGCATATGGATTCCAGGATCATGATCCCAACAAAGGCTTCCCCAATGCAATGAAACGAGACGTGAGCTGGAAGCTGAAGTGAAGTGGCACCCTTTTGAATGTTAGCATACATCCAGAGCATTACCATCATGGTTTCCACCCCCCGTGACAGTGCTGCCAGACAACATCCCTCCTCGTTTTCTTGTTTTTGCTTTAATACTTCAAGATGTCATTAGGTTAAAGGAGGCAACAGTGCCCACCATATATTTGTAATTTTAGTTGGGATTAATGAGATTTAGGATTAATGGATGACTTCTTTCTTTGGGGGGGTTCTGGGGCAGGTCAATTAAATTTGGCCAGTTGAACTGTCCTCATGTGTTACATCCCCATCTCATGCCACATTAAAGTTGGTCCATGGAGAGAACTCATCTCTAAGTTTAAACCAACCAAAGTTACTTAAACAGATAGGCAGTTGTATGTTGTGTTAATATGGGAACAGATATCAATGAAACAGTACTGCTGACGCTCACTGCACAGTGTATTGGCTATTTATTTATGTAATGTATATTTGGAATACTTGTATTATCTTAAATTTGCTAAGAAGGTGGCACTTAGATGTAAGCCATGCCATTGCTGAGAGAAGTGAGAGAATCCTCTGTATACTCATGAACACTGTATCTGCTGCAAATCATGATGATCAAGTACAACATGAAAACCTCACCATTTTATTATTGAGGTCCAATATACGTCCAACATTTTCTTTTGCATCCTACTCTTAATTTGCTTTTTCCAGATGTTCCTAAGTTCTGTGTCATGGTAATATTGATGTTTTATGGTGCTGTGTTTGTAACGGTTGCTTCTACTTTATTCTTGTGAGGACAGCATGCCTGGTTTTAATAACTTTTTAAAGGGGCATATCTATCATCTATGGTAAACTCTGAAAATAAATGTTATCTACTTTTGGCTAAGAGGACAGTCATGTTGCTGAAGATTGTAATATCAGAGATTTTATTGTGAAAGGAAGCATGTTTATCTTGTCTTTCCATTCATTGGTTGATGGGAAACAGTGCAGAAGGAAGGACAACAACACCAACACAGAATAAAGATGTTCAAACAACATCTTTGACAGTATGTCTTTATTTTTAATGCTGACGTTCTTCACAGGACTGAAATCACCGTACTTAATGACATGTCTGGTTACAGCTCATAGTGTCTATACAGAATTAAAACATCTCTAAACCTCATTGCACATGCCATTAGATGCACGAGTTGTATTAGATTACCTAATGCAAGAAGTGCTGAAACACTAAAACTTTCTTAACCCCCCCACAGACAGTATTTGGTTATTCTTACAGTATCCTCTAGTATAAAAATCAATAAGGCAACATCCACATGAAGGTAAAATTGGCATCACTAGTGTAAACATTTTTCATTATAAAAATTTAAAAGCCTAAGGAAAAATACGCTCTGGATAAAAACATCAGAGGCACATCCTTAGGTGCAGATATAAAATGTTAAACTCAGTAGTAACTACTCTTTTAGCATCTTTAGATCTTCTCCAGTTCTTTTAGTAGCTCCCCGAAACTTGTAACGTACCACAAACACCTCTCCTTAACCTGCGGTCTAACGACGTTCCCACCAAATCCAATGAAAGCGCTCTGAGGATGAAAGAATTAACAATGTAAAACACACTAGCTCCACCCTCAAATATCCATGTTGTGCACGCTCAAAACTTAAGAAGAACAGCACAAGATGCAACACCTACAGCAGGGGGGCAGGCCTCCAGATCAGTGGCTCCATCTCCGATCATCACCACAGTCTTGAAGCCATACTGCTCCTTCAGCATGCTGATGACTTTTCCTTTCCCACCACTTTCAGCTGTGGGCTGGCTCTCATCAAAACCAGCGTACTCTCCTGGAAAACACACGGTTTCAATAACTGCCTAAGAACAAGCTGACATGAGAAACACCAACACCAGGTGAAGGATCCAGCCCTTGTACTGAATTATATCATGGTCATTATGAAGCTCCACTCCTGTAAGGACAGAGAAAAGTCACAAACCACTCTTACCATTGAAGTAGAACTTGAGCCGGTTGGCGTAGACGTGATGCAGAGGAATGTTCAGCTGAGTAGCCACGTGTTCAACGATACAACGGAAGCCACCTGAGATGAGGAACACCTTTGTGTTGCGTTGGTGGAGACAGTCCATGAGCTCCCTTGATCAAGATAAACAGACATTCAGCAAACATTCAAATCAGAGGAATGTATATTTTTTTCTAACATTTTTATGGTACAGGCAATGGTGAGATCTCACTTGGACCAAGAGGCCTCATCTGTCAACTACATCTCACAAACCTTCATTGCACACATTTGCACTTGGATGTGAGTAATTACACGCCTTTAGAGGCTCATAATGATAAACACATGTGAAGCATTAATGCCAGCACTCTCATATTTGGGAGAACTCGTGCCTAATAAAGAGGGTGTGTAAACTGCCAACAAACTGTCTGCTATGTCAGCAGCCATAATAGTTGAATACAAACAGACAGCTCATTTATGCTCAAAGACGTAACTGATTTGTACGATTTCAGAAACTGGATGGCCATCCTGTATTGGATGATTTGGAACCTAAATCACCAGCTTTTCTCTTGTATAAACCACTCCCAGAGACCATTATGGCTTAAAATTAATCCTGAACATTTTCAAGATTTCTTGATCCTTCTGTTCTTAAATGGCAACAAATTATCAACAAGTACTATTTTGGATTGCTCAGCACAAGTGGTTTCATTTAGGTGGTTGGTTTATGGGCATCACTCCCCTGTGCATACCAATCTTTCTCTATTACGTGAAAAATAAAGTCACTCAGTTGCTCAAATAAACAGGATCTATTCACACTCACCTGATGCCTGGAGTCAGCTGAGGTGGGTGGTCTGTTATCAGTTTGTTCACTTGTTCTCTGGAACATCGGATGATGGAAAGACGTTCAGTCAGGGCCGTTTTAAAGGTCATTGAGCCACCCATGGCTTTGCGAGTCCTGACATGTAAAAGTAACACAAGTTGTCTTACCATCTGGAACAAACACATCACATGTAGTATCAGCATGCACAACAGCATTTACACACATACATCTCTGTGACTGCATCCCCCACGCCACAGAACTTGGCCAACTCATCAATGCCTTCCTCTTTGATCACGGTGCTGTCCACATCAAAACAGACAGCATCTGCCCTCCTGAAGAGTTCCTTTGTCTGTGAGAGTGTAGTCATCATGCTGGGGAAAATAGACATACAGTATGAGAGGCCCCAAAACAGCACAGGCAGTTCAACAGGAATTACAGGTCTGATGGCAGAATATTATTAACAGCTATAGAGCAAACAGACACGTGTGGGCAACTCAGCCACAGACCATATGTACAACTGCACACAGCTCACACACATTTATGTTGGTAAATTCTGATTTATGAACATAAAACACAGAGAACAAAAACAAACCAATTAAGTAGAAGTGAGCAAGAATAAGTCCTGTCATCATCAGTGAAACCAAACAACATATTTATGGAATAAATGGTACAATCTAAAATATAATGTGACATATATGCATCTCCAAAAGAGATCGGTGGATGGATGACTGGATCCGTGAAAATACATTACACAACATGAAACACATAATGGGAGGATAAAAGAGAAACATTAGGCACTAAAACTGGAGCAGACAGTGTCTGTGTCACTTTTAAAAGCTTCGACTCCTATCCATTTCCCTCTGAAGTGTATAAATGAGAACATATGAAGCATTTTAAAGAATTTCTTATTCAATCTTCATTTAAGGACTATAGGATGTGTCAACATTAGGAGTTCATCTGGGATCAAATCTTGAAAAAAAATTGCGGTTATTAGGGTCGCCAGCTGGGTTTGCTGTTTTGACGCGAGGTCTGTGATTTTGCAGAGCAGCTGCCTGATTTTGTTGTTTAACTAAACCATGTATGCACTGGACCTCTTAAATCCAGTGGAGCAGCAAACGCACCCGTGGCCTCAAATACGTACGTGCAAACGTTTCTGGATCAACGGAGTTCATCTCATCCCATAATCGCGTGGTCCGGGTCTGACGATGTGAAAAGAAATGGGTTACATAAAGCAGGCTGCCTAAATAAACCATAGAGGAGGCTCAGGACATCCTCTGCCCAGATTGCGTCACCCCACTCACAATACAGAGGACTGTGGCTGGCAGGCGAAACCCACAGCAAACACGAAGGCGATGAAAGCCGAATGCTCTGCTCGTTTTGTCCTGTAACTGTCATCCGGTGTCATCATGCTAGCATAAAGGTGTTACGACTTTACGTTACTAATAACGGTTCCGAGAGGAGGCTGTCTGTCCGTTGTGGTCGGCTTTCCTTGATTTAAGAGCTTTACCCTCTGGGAAACGACCCAAGCTCCGAGCATGTGCTCAGATGTTCAAAGGGCTTTTATGTACATCATTAATTTTAAGTGATGTACTTGTCCTCCGGGACTTACCGGTAACAGCAGCGTCGATGAGACAGCGACAGCGACAGCAGCTACAGCATTAACCGACCCTTCTCGGAGGTCTCACACTTCCTCATGAGCGGCGCACAACCAATCACAGTTAAGCCGGCGATGGACCTCCCACTACCCTTTTGGTTCGGTACCATGACAACGGCAACGTTCGGGTTCGACAATGGGAGAGAGTTAGGTATGTAGGAAGTAACAAAACGAAAAAAGAGGAAAAAACTGTAACAACAAATATCAAATGTAGATTCATTGGAGCCACTAAAGAGGACATTATACAGAACAACAAACACAATATAGGCAAACGGGACTGATGTGGACGCGAGGAGAAACTAAACTGAGTATGACTGAAAATACCATAAATCTTTATCCTGGGGTGCAAGTAGGGAGGTGGTCTTATGTCTAAATATCAGTTAAATCTATATTTAGATAATTAAAGAAAGACAAATAGCTGTTGTCAGATATATTTGCTGACTTCTGTGACAAATAAGTCCTGTGAATTTCAGCTGTTCAAACCCACCATCACAACAGGGGGCAACCAGTGGTTGTCACATTCTGTTGCCCCTGAGAAAGAAACATCACAACTCTGTTTTAGAGTGACTTCCCAAACAACTGCTAAGCCACTGTGAATTTTGGCCTCGTAAAATTCACCACAATAACTTGGGGAGAACAGTATCTGACAGCTGGGAAAAAAACTTACAGCCTAACCCTACATTTAGGCTGCAGACTTCTCTACTTTAGGCCGGATTTCTGTTCACACCGTCCTTCCCCTGTGGTGGTGAGTTTGGGAATATGAGGCTAAATTCACGTGGCTTATGGAAGAGAAATACTACTTCATCAATGCAACTTTGATGTGTTTAAAGATGTCATTACATTGTGGTGGTTGTATTGTACTCAGAAGTACTCATTACTGCCAGACTGTGGCGGTAATGAGCCCGAAGTGCCGTTAAACGCTCGAAGAAGAAGAAGAAGGAACCCAGAGAGATGAAGACGAAGAAGAAGAAGCTGGTGGTAGCTGTCCATGGATCTATTGTAATACATCCATGTAGGTCCACGTTGAAGCCATGGTGTTTATCGGGTATAAAATGTCGCTGTTTCTGTCATCCTGTTTGCCGTAAAACCTCACGTGAGTCCAGATACAGCACAGGTCCTTCCAGTGAGTAGGCTAAATGTACAAGATTAGCTTTACGATGTAGTTAGCTTGTGTCGCCTGGACAGCATGTTACACATGCAGAGGTCTGTTTGGCAGGGTTAGGGTTAGGATATGTCACTGTAAGTTCACAGTGCTTTAGTTTGTTATAAATTTAGAATTCAAGCTGTAGTGAATCATTAAAACTAATGCTAACAGTACCCCCTGCGTCCTAGCGAGGCACGGTTATCCAATGGGCTTGAAAGTACAACAATGAGTGTGTCTAAAAAGCACAAGTGTGGTTGTGTTATGTTTTGTTGAAATCACAGGGTCACATTGAAGGATATGCCGTGACCTCCTCCACCCAGTCACATTGGAGGACCCCCTATCCTCATACATGATGCTGACCACGTGGCAGAGGTGAGGAGGAGCAGAGAGTCACTTTGTCATTACATTCAGGTGGAAGTGTGTTTAATCTTTGTTGAGACAGGAAGGTTAATGGCATAGCAAAATAACTTTAAATTACGTGCGCCGTGAGCTGAGAGTATGATGTCTATGTATAATAATCGCCTGCAGCCAGACTACCCGTGCATGAGTGCATGATTACATTGACCTACTGTGATGTTAAGTATTATATCAACCAAATTTTAACTGTCTGTGGTCCTTGTGGCGCTTTTGCCTTTTACGTATTTCGTGTTGATGCAGATATCTTTAGCTCAACTGAGGCCTCTGGTTTTTGTCAAATCTTCAGCCTCCATTAAGTTTCATTCTGTAGCAGCAATTAGAGTGGTACCAGCAGGACAAATACCTCCAACAAAGCCAAGCTGTCCCACTCTTGTCTGGCAGGTTCACATTATTATGATTAAGTTATCCTATTTGTTGTCATGGACTGGTGTATAAACACCTTACATGAAACTTATTTACATTGCAGATTAACTTTATGTGAAAAAGTATTTTAATCCTTACAGAGACAGGAGGAGAAACATGGAGAGGTCACGCATTGTTGGCAATATTATCACGTATTTGAATGCATGGCCGACTTCTGTGTTACTCTTCAGTAGTAAATGCAGTCAGACACCACGCTAAATTACTGGTTTCACATGCTGACTCAACAACAAGAGAAGTAATATTCATTAAGTGCCTCACTCTTATGTCAGAGTGAATACAGCAACATGTTGTAGCTTGAATCCCCGTCTGTATATCCTACAAGGCTGCTTGATTAGACATGCATGTAGACATTCTGTGATGTTTTAGTTTGACAATATTCACTTTTTTTATTTTTAATGCCAAGATGAGCTCTGTGTTTTTTCTTGTCTCTTTTTTTTGGTTTCAGCTACAGTGTGTGGGGAAACATATGACTCTGGAGATGTGCAGGCTGTGCAACGCTCAGTCATCCTGCAGGTCATCATACACTGACCCAGAGACACGACGTTGCTACAACTGATGTACAGACGATGAAGAATGGCCTGAGGATGGAAGGTTTGTGTAGTTACAATCTCACACAGTGGAATGCAGCATGATTATTTTTTGCAGGATTGAAAATAGTAGATAGAAAAAAAAACGAGGCATGGCCGAATTCTGTTCCAGCTGGTCAGTGGTGGACACAGTCAGACACCATGCAAAAGTATTACCTCATTTCTGTGAAATGACAGGACGAGTGTTGCTCTGAGCCTCCTCCAGCTGCACAGGAATGAGGACAATAATGCACTTGGGAGCTTCAGATGCTGCTCTGCCAGACTTCCTCTTCCTTATAGATTGATTTTTCTTCTGTTTTATTAAATTCTGCAGAACCACCACTGCCTACTTTTGAGACGGGACTGTTGGAAAGCTCTGTCAACTTCTCTACTCATGGTAAGAACATGAAAATGAAAAATCAAAGGAGCAGTATCACACTGTGTAACTCATCTTTTGCACTAAAACCATTTTCTCCCTGCTTTTACCCACAGCTCCACCATGGACAGACTTATCTTTTATGAGAAAGTAGCACTCCCTGGCCTCGCTTTAGTTATATTGAAGATGTTGTGGATGTGAATGTGCGTCATTCTTTTCTATATAAACATGTAACTCATCACAACAGGACTTGTGTCATTGAGCTTAAAGTTGTTGGAGAAAGAGCATGATCATTCACCAAAACCTTTACAAAAAAAGACTTAGAATTTTAATTAAATGCAGGTTTTAATAAATAAATTCATAGCATACATTTCAAGTGCTATCATCTTTAAACTTCCCTGGAAGCTGGTACAACCTGCATAAAGATCAAGTAGCCAAATGAAAATGGCATTTCAAGTATGCAGGTGTAAGTTATTTTATTAAAACTTGTGGAAGTTTTGCATCAGCTGCTAAATCCAGGTTTCACAGTTCTGATAAAACATGCCCATAATGAGGAGTGACATGTTTCTCCATCATTTCCATCATCACAACCAGAAATCAATCAGATCTGTATGAATATGATCATTCAAAGTGGACATTCATATTCTTCGTATGTTGAACACACACAACTAAGTCAGTGCATTTCATACAGTAAGAGATAAGGTGGAAACAATAAGTCCACTTTTGGGATATGAAGATTGTTGCTGAGAGTTGAAGAAACAATTTCTTTTAAACATGCACAGAAAATAACTTAAACAGCATATATATTTAAGAATGGGGTCATTTGAAATCAAATACTTATTTTCTTTACAAGTGCATCATTTATTTTACAGTCATTTATTCTACCTTTGCAATAGCTAGCAAAGAGTTAAAGAGTGACACATCCTCTCACTGGTAGTGCTCCAGATGTCTTGGTTGCTACACTTGGCACAATAGCTCTGTGGTAATAAATACTGCTTTTAAAATTCATTGGAGAATATGTTCCCCACATTAAAGACAGACTTGTGAAGCCCATCTGGTGGTAGGCTGTTTTTACCAGTTCATTTCTTTTGTACTATGATGAAAGGTAAAAAAAGTCACATGGAGGACAAGTTTCCCCCCCAAAAAAGCTCCAGCAGATCTGCCCTGAGGACCAAGTGTGTGTTACCAGATGTGTTGGGTCGGCTCATCTGCCTCTGCGCCTATCGACAGCAGGATGGCTTTGGGAGTGTTCTCGAAAAGTGCCGCTCTGTTCTGAGTTTGGCCTTTCTTCACCCAGTGGCCGTAGATCTTGAATGCACAGGCGTCAATGAGCTTGCGGATGGGCTTGACGGCGTAAGGGTCGCTCTGGATCACCTCCTTGGTGACGGGCTTGGCACGGCGGTAGTTGCAGTAGATCCTCATGGTGGCGAGCACCGTCATGCAAATGACCTGATAGAGAAAGTTCAGTGAAGATCTGGTTGGTGTTAATATTGAAAACCGTCATGATCCCTGGGAATTCATCAGTGGCTCACTGACTGCACATAACCACTTTCCCATGTCCCATGAGTTGCTTATATCTTAAGGCGCAATGTCCAAAATAGCCAAGTAATCTCGGAAACACAGTAATTAGTGTGAATGCTGAAAGCATTCACACTTTATACTCTTTATACTTTTCTAATATTTAGCTTTTTCTCATTTTTTTGTCCCATAGAGAATGCATTGGAGCAGGCTTTAAACTCTACAATCTCTCCGCAACAACTTTCAACCTCAACTGCTTCCACTTACTTTCACCTACAGGCTTCATTAAACTCTTAAAATGTTCACAAACTTTTATACTATTATACTACGATACAGCTTTTTCATATCTTGTACCATTATTGAGATATAGCCTGCACAGGAGCATTTCTGACAAATTTCACACTTTTCAATGAGTGTGTATTGCATCTAATGAGCAGAGGCTAGAGTGAGTAACATCATCGCTAGAGTGCGAGAGCAGAAAAAGTGACTGGAACTTTTCTCTTTCTCTCGTCCTCCTGGCCACAAATTACACTCTACACACATGATTTTGGCCACAATTTGTAGCCACACTCCTCTGGCTCAAAATCTGGTCAAAAAAGCACAGAGACATATAGAGAATAATTTTAAATATTTTATAAGTGCAGCTTGATCCCTCTCTGCTTCCCATAGAGCCCAGTACAAATTTCTTCAGAGCAGAGCGATTAGGGCTGGAGTTTGTAATTTGCTGGAATGTGCATTATACTTTGTTTAAATTCAGCACAAAATAGTCGCACCTCACACAGAAGTCCTCTACTTCCACATGATGGCTGTTTTTTACTATTTTGCTTGGTTTTCAGCTATCATTCAACCATTTGTGATTCATGTCAGTGTAAAACTGTGGTGCAGAGGTTAGGATGTAGGCTTGGCAATTCCAAGGTTGCAGGTTTGAATCTTGCCTAAACAACCTTGATATCCTTCCCACACTTCTCTCTCTACCTCTTTGTCTTTCTCTCTTGGTTTATATAAGGTTGCTTCTTGTTTACACCACTGCTCTCAGATTCAAATGCTAGGAAACACCAAGCGTGCTGCAGAGACAAAGCATAGCTCATGATTGATTTCCAATCAGATACTTTATCTGTCATTTGTTGTCCTGCCCTGCCCTCTACTGGATTTCACAACAGCAGTCCTGAGCTCTCCAAATGCCACATCAGTGACAAAGTAGAAAACCTCCTCTCCCCTGCCTTCAGTTGTGTCTTCAGCTGGAGCTCAGCAGAGCAGCAGGCTGAGCAGTTAGTGCATCAGGTTACTGCTCATGAGGTCATGGGTTTGACTCCTGCTTAAGCCATGTCTGTTGCATGTTGCTTGCTCTCTTTGGCAATTTCTTGGGCTAATTCAGAATGGCTTCAGCAGTGGCATTCAGCTGCTTTCAGCATTCACATGCATTTTCCTTTGAGAAATGTTATAAGAGTTATATGAACTAATTGTAAAAACTAATGTATGCGATGGAAGATTGTTCTTTGTTTTAGGGGTTAAATCATTCATGTAACCTGCATGATGGAAGGTTAACAACAGAGTCAATGATATACTTTTATTGATTGCTCCAAATCTCTTTCATCTCACCTTGAACCGCCTGTAGGGGCTGAACTGTCGTACTTCATGCACCACATACTGTGAGAAGAACGAGTGGTTGAGAGCATCTGTGGCTGTGAAACGTTTATTTGGGTCGACCGCCAGCATCCGTGAGATCTAAGGAGACCACACACAGAGTTGTGTTCATTAAAACATTTATGGGGTATTTCAATTTTGACGTCACCACCTGTAAAACTATCATCAATCCTGAGGGTTGAAAGAAGACTGTCTTTGATCATTTCAATGGACATAAAACCAGCAAATGTAGACATTAAAAAAAAAAAACACGTACCAGATCTTTGACAGTGTCTGAGCGGTCTTCCCATTCTGGAGTTGAGAAGTCATAGCTGCCGGCCAAGATCATACGTAGCATCATCATCTGTTTTCTGTGCCAGAAGGGTGGAGAGCCTGCGAGCAGGGTATACATGATCACTCCTGAACTCCATCTGCAATCATAAACCAGAGGACAACCAAGCTCAGAAAGTTTATTGTTGCTTGTATATAATTCAGTTTATCTGTGTTCAGATGGCTCCACACTGCCGTTTAAATTCCTAAACACTCACATGTCCACAGGAGTCCCATATCCTGCGTGTCCCACATCCATGGAGCACTCGATGATCTCTGGGGCAAGGTAACCAGGGGTCCCACACACCTCTGCAACACAGACAGGTCAAAATCAAAATCTTCATTTGGAGTAATGTAATGACCTGTGAAACAATCTGGGCTTTGGCCGCAAAGTGGGAACCATGTCATGTTGTACGGCCCCTCAGTGATCATTGTAACCTAAAAGGGAGGGGTGAAAAGAGCAATTCAAATGTCTCACTCAGACAGACTGCAAATGCTCTAATGCTGCAGCCTACTGACCACTACCACTTGTTATCCAATGAATATGACCAGAGATTTACAAGTGGAACATACAGGAAAATCAACATGCAACAATGTTTACCATGTCTGGTGATTAGCTGTAAATTAAAAGGAAAAAAACCCAGACAAGCTGTCATTTCTCTGTATGTGAGCACAGCCTACGAAGTTAATTGTTACAATGGCCTGTATTCAGTAACTTTATTGCCTTGTTTTTATCTCCTTCCTTATTAACATTTATCTTATAGTTGCCTTTCTATGATCACCGACCTGCCAGTGGGACTGGAGACAGAAATTAGCCTTGGCTACAATCTCAAGTATATTTACATGGAAATGTTCATTAATATATCTGTCCCAATTTAATAAAATAAATAAATCTCAAACAATAACAACAATGTTCTCGAGGATGAGGACTGTCCTCACAATAAAGAGTTTTTTGTGGGCGAGCTAACATTGTGTGTTGTAAAAGCTTAAATATTGGCCAGTCATTGACAACTTTCAAAGAAAAAGTAGTTTGGCAAATTACTGAATACTTGTGTACTGGATACATCTTTTATTCTATTTAAGAAGATGCACTGTGCATTTTGATGGTCACTGAAGATATGGAATTAATCTAAGATCTACATCACATACTGATGGAGTACACACACAGCAAAATGATACCACTTATCATTCTGTACCACTACTGTACTGCTACATTAGGCAGTTCCCACTGCTAATGACCAGCTGTTTTCACAGGAGCCTGTCTGGAAAAGGTCAGTGTGTTCTGAGTGTCCTGTTGCAACTTAACCTTTGTAGAAGCAGCTACGAGGGAGGGGAGCATGTTGCACAACCAGTACTTGATTCTCCACCAATCAGCAGCTGGTGTACTAGGAAACACACTGTGGCCTGTGACTTTACTGGAGCAGGACACTTCAACAGAATATACTGGAGAATTCATTTCTGCTGTATCTGTGTTTTACTTTTCAGTTGTGACAACCTTCTCGTGGACTTGGAGGCTGACCTGGCAGCCAACTGAGGGTCGTCATCCAATTGAATTCATCTGAGCTCCATGCTATAAAAGCTGGGCCATGTGCTCTTGCTCTCTGTCCCCTTCCACCTGCTGACATCCTTTTGGTTTTGCACCATCAACACCTCCACAGCACAGAGAGCACTCATCCAGGCATGGTTTGTCGTTTGGTTTATGTTTTTGTTACAATAAATTATTTGTTCTTAGTTAAACTTTGTGTGGTCTCCCTCATTATCACATTCACTGAGCCAGTTTGTGACACAGTCAGCTGTGGATATTGTTTCAGTCAGAGTGAAGAGTTTGAGGTCAATTCGTCTGAGGTCATGGTGAGTTCATCACTGACCTTTTAGCTTCTCTCCCGGCTGTATTTGCACAGAAAAGCCAAAGTCTGTGAGTTTGATGTTCATGTCGTCGTCCAAGAGGATGTTCTCAGGCTTCAGGTCCCGGTGAACGATGTTCTGGTTGTGAAGAAACTGAACCACCTCCAGCAGAGAACGCATGATCTTCCTAAAGCAACACATGCCAAACTCTTTCAAGATCTTCAGAAGATTCATCTTTTCTCTCCTGTCTAAAAGCGATCAAACAGCACACTCACTGACCTGGTTTCCTTCTCACTCAGAGTCACTTTCTCTGTGAGGTAGTCAAAAAGTTCACCCCTTTTCATCCTGGAGGGAGAGACAATAATATTTTTAGAACAGCTTCTGCTTTTTAGTTTAAAACAAAGCTATGTAAAATTTGAGATCTGATACTTACAGGTCAAAAATCAAGAAGAAGAAGGCTTTGGACTCAAAGCAGTCTTTGAGCTGTACTGGAGAGAGAGAGAGAGAGAGAGAGAGAGAGAGGGAGAGAGAGAGATTCATTCATGACAGGCAAAACCAAAAGGGCCTTAAACAAGTAGATAATGTGGACCACCTTACAGCTGACCTCTTCAGCAGGTTATGTGTGACAAAGGCTCTTTGCTTTGTAGCAGAACAACTACTCTGGTGTTGACACTGCAGTATAATGTTTGACTAAAGTTTTTCAGTTTGAATCTGAGGGTCATGCTTACTGATGTTGTCCTGTCCATACACTTTCTTGAGGATGTCGATTTCCTTCACCGTCGCCTCTCTGAGCTCCTCAATCTCCTGCGGACTCATCTTGTCCGACGGGGTGATGTCGATGATCTTCACCGCGTAATCCTGAGATGTGTTTTTGTCGATGCAGCGACGCACCACACTACTCACTCCCCTGACCAAGACGACAAACACATCAGCCTTCTTATCTACAGCACTGCTGTTTTGCTGATTTCTTCAGAAGCCTCTGTTTGCACAGCTGGGCTTAGAGGACACTTTTTTGTGAGCTTTAGTCAAGAATATCCACAACAAACTCAGGGTTTCTATGAGAAGATGTTTGCATCAGATGTTTTATCATTTAAATATCCTTTTTTAAATCCATTATATCAGTGCTGCTCATTCTTAACAACAAAATCAAAACCACCATGTTTCACATACTCACACTGAGGAAAGCTATCCATCCAGATGTAAGGAGTAACAGTGAGGACTGTGCACTTCAGGGTAATAGATTTAGTATTCATATACACCACTGGTCTTGTTCATCATTGACTTCCAGAAAACATGGAGTCAGTTGAATTCTAACAGAAACATATATATATGTACATATCTATATCTATATCTATACACTATGATTTTATAACAGAAACCTGACAATGACTAATATAGACAAACTCAGCCAACTCTTTGCTCCCTGTTGTATGAAGCTGACTGAGCTGCGTACAGAAAGCTCGCAGCTGAACACATTGTCCACATCTGGTGACCTCGTGACCTGCATGTGAGAAAGGAAGTGAAATTATGTAACCTATCAGCATGCCAGCCAATCCTGGGACGCACACAACACTAAACTCTTTGTCCCAAAACATGCCTAAGTTAATCAATGCAGCTTCCTCCAACACTGCGGTTTACGTAACAGCACCACCGTCTGACAATAGGTGGGGAATAACAATGAACAGGCACTGGCACTGTTGACATTTCTCAGGGACTTCTGGGAAAGTTCAGGGAAACCTTCCTGCTTGTTTTTGTACTGTCCACTTCAAAAGAGATGAAAGGGAAGTCTCAGTTGAACGATCAAAATAAAGTGTTGAGTGTGTATAACACCATATTTAACATTAATATGTCATGTTAAACATAAACCCAAGGATGGCATCAATCTTCTCACCAATCCCTCAGCTGAAAAGTGAATGGACATAATTCCCAGAATAATTAACTATTCCATTAAATATAACATATAACATATCCAAACTATTAGCACCCAGCTCAGTTTATTAATTTATATGTAGTTCATATATTAACTGACTGTGACCACTGAGAGAGCCACAGAGTGTGTGAACTGTGTGAACATACCTTCCCAGAATCTCCTTGGGCTCATACTTGTCATAGAACTCCTGAGCTCCGACCCAGTCAGGTATCTCCTCGTCTTTGGTCATGACGGGGTGATG
Source organism: Caranx melampygus (assembly GCA_019059645.1). NCBI lineage: Eukaryota > Metazoa > Chordata > Actinopteri > Carangiformes > Carangidae > Caranx > Caranx melampygus. The sequence goes on along the minus strand of JAFELL010002598.1, from coordinate 689,192 downwards.
ATGGTTCACCACCAACGGTACTAAACTGCTCTCCTCTCACAGCTCACAGCAGGCTGCATAGAGACAACACATAGCTAAGGAAGTATTCAGGTGATTTAGTTAAGTAATGTAAAGCAAAACTATTCCTTTACAAGAGGAAGATAGATAATGGACATCTGAAATCACACCAAAGTAAAGAAACCTAAATCAGTTGTATTATGCAGCCATGTCAAACATACTGTGGTGGCAGATATTCAGAGATGATAATTAGCTGGTTTCTTTTATACTTTTAATCTGCAACAATACATCAAGTGTCTTAAACCGATCATGCAGTTTGAATGGAAAATCTAAATCGGCAAAGTAATCAATATCTACCAACATTTGTACTGGGGTAAAAAGTACAATATGTTTTTCTGTAGTAGTAGCAGAGGTATTAAGGCACATGAAATGGGTACTCAAGTAAAGTTCAAGTGTACATCCACTGCTCTACTCCTGTTTCACACTGTCATTCATACCAGGCTCTAAATTGTACTCACGTGGCTGAGCTTGGTTTCTGAATTTTTATGAGCTCGTTTTTCCAGATTTTTCTTTTAATTAATGGTAAAAATGAAATCAAACCAACTCATCTGACTTGACAGATAGCTGGATTTATCTTATTGCATGTTACTCCTTTCTAAACCTTCACTTCTTCTGTTGTCTTGGACATTGATTTTGTGAATAAAAATTAGAAGAACAGACGAGCTATAGCATTTTCTCTGACTCGTGGATTGAAATTAAATGACTTATCTCATGCACATTTTACCTGGTCTTCATCATGATCACAGGTTTAACAGGTTTTCAAGGTGTTGGTTCATGTTGCCTTTATCAGTATTGCTACCTGCACAAAGCCTTTTCTAAACTTACAACGAGGGTGTTTGAATAGTAATACATCAGCTCTGTCACGTACATGTCGTTTGTCACTGGATCAAACGAGCGAACAAACCGTTTTGGACCCAGACAACAAGTTACCGTCCGCGACTTGGTGTCATACTCGATATATCGCTGTGTCGACCAGTAACAGCAATGTATGAACTGGATCCTCTCTCATCCGCTTTCACTGGCTCCAATAATAAAGAAAAAGACAGAGGAGAGAACAAAAGCTAGATCACTCACCGTGCCGGTCAGTCCCTGATACTGAGGATATCCATCATTAATACTCGGGTCTGTTCACTAAATGGAGGAGGACGGACAAAGAGGTCTAGCCAAGCGCCGGTGCTATCGCGGCTTTGTGGGGCCGCTCCAGCCATTGCAAAGGGTGAGCTCTAATGTCAGATGCCAAAAATAAATTGTTGCTTCTACAGCAGCAGTAGCAGCCGTGTCACACACTGTACGCGTGCCCACACAAAAACCAGATCCATGAAATAACACCCCACAGCTCCTACTTTCCCCAGGGGACATTTAGGGGGAAGCAGGGCTGCTCACATAATACGAACATTAGCGAACTTGCAACGCTCACTTCGAGCATTTGCAGTGAGGCTGGAGTGACATGACAGGTGTGTGACCCCTGCTTTGTTGCTTTAATTCAAGAACCAGCGTGTAAAAATAGAAATGTTTCTTGAAGAGTACAATGTAATAATATGTTCTGTCTGGACATGCAGTGCAATAAACCATCACACATCACAGCGTATACAAGTTTCAAGTGCTTTATTATTTTTAAAACTGTGCATATCTAATGGAAACTAGTGCTCTCTCAAGTTAGCATGACGTGAACTTATGCAGTTTACTGTTAAATGAATCGGGAGGAAATTTATCTGAAAAGCACCGAAGCTGTTGAAAAACACAAACTACTGAAATCAACTCAGAACATACTCACAAAATATAGAAACATTATTTATAGGACTATGATTACAAGCTCTACAGCGCTCTTCTGAGAACTGAACAAAATGATGCTGCCTGACGATCAACTGTCAAAATAAAGTGTGTTTACTGATCTCGTGTGAATCACATCTTCATTTCCATTATAGGTGCTTATTGCAGTTTGATGATGTTCTTCTCTTCTGTTTTATGACATACCTGTGGAGACAGGAGATATTTGATTATTTTTCCATTCAGTTCATCATTTAGGATAACTGATTTGACATATGTAGAATCTAAAAATGCTTCACCTCGAGAAAACAAGCTGGTTATTTAATGTATACAGATAACCTGTGAAGCTACTCCTCCCAATGGCCACGCTGGGTATTGCAACGTATTACATCTGCACCACGTCTTACACAGAGTCATTTGGCTATGACGTCTGGATGACTAAGTGCTTATGCAAAGCCTCCTTATAAGTACAACAAACTGCAAGACCAAAACTGCAGAGACCATGTACTGATCTGATGTAACACCAGATAAATAAGACAAATCCTTAACAATAATGACACAAAAACAAATAAGGAAAAAAAACATGTTATAATTACAGAATTGGCTGCACTTGTCAAAGACACATAGATCCTTAGGGCAATTTATTTCACTTACCATTAGCGAACCTGCACTGTTTGAGCACTTCACTGAAGCCCTCACACAGTTTGAGGTCACTCTGGTTTTGGGCACACTCAACAAACTGTTTGAGCTCATAGGAGCAAGCCTGCTGCTGCTGAGGGACCTCCTGCTGGTACACGGACTGTGGCTGCTGCTGGTACATGGGCTGGGCCTGGTGCGGCTCCTGAAAGTCAAGAAAACCTAGTGATGGAATTATTCACACACCTTCTGTACATGTCGTATTTTAAGATCTTATTTCAAGTTCATGCAACTTATAATTTACCCAAAACAGAGCTTTCTGTGTAAATAAAATACAGAAACATCAAACTGTACTGTACTGTTTACTGTAATATAACAGACAAGTGAAAAAGTCCCCACTAGAAACAAATATCTCTGTGGATATATACATACAAACATAAGAGAAAGGCTTGTGTACATGGTTCACAGTTAAATGGGTGGAATATCAGAGACATTTCTTGACATCGGTAAATTCTCAATTCAACCACATTAACTACTTGCAAGTTTAATTGCACAAAACTGTTTCATCCTCCATCTCTTATCAAGCAGTGATAACTCCATGTACAGTCTTACTAAAGGATGAAGAAACTCTAATTAAGGTGTGTCCTTACAGTAATAATGACATTGTGTTAACTGTTGTTTATTCATTAACCTCAATAATTTTCTGACATGCATGTATCGATCCATGGATTACAGTAAATGTGATGTGTGTTTGTCTCATCACTACTTCCTCCTCCACCAACCCCCAAATACACATTCATCCATTCTTCACTCTTGATGACTTTCCTACCATGGGTCAGACACACTAATCTGCCCGGATGCTATTCCAGGCTACTGATCACAGTTTATTTACCTGGTATGTGACATCAAGTCTGGCAGGCTCTGAGTGTCCGCCGCTGAAGCCTCCGGTCATGGCGTGGCCAATGGTGTGTCCTACTGCAGAGCCCACTGCCACACCGGCAGCTGTAGATGCCATTTGGGCAAACAGACCTGGCTGCCTGGGTGCTGCAGCTGGAGCACCCACAGCAGATGGAGGGGCTTGCATTGGCACCGGAGCATGAGAGGGAGGAGGTGCAGCCCTGGCCATCGGTGGTGGTGCCCGACTGCAAAGATAAAGGAAGTTTTAAAGCACAATCCAAAACGTAATCAGACACAGGAACCACCTGTATTCTACTGATTACAGTTTTTTCCCCCAGTGATACCTGTATGTGGCAGTGTCACACCAGGTCACTGTTTTATATTTCTGTGTTAGCTTGCCATTAAATCATATTACAGTTTGTATGACAGAATGTTGAGTTGAAAGTTAGAGTGCATTACTGCTTCCAACTTACTCTGATAATGAATGATTAAAAATGTTTACTGTCACAGCAGATTGAACAGTGTGACATTTATTCCTTTTACCAATTACATGTATTAAAACACCAGTTTCTGTTAGGGAAGAATTTCACTTCTCCGTATAGTTTGTGTAGTTAAAGGTCAATCCCTCCTCGTTTATAAGTGAAAGTTGAGAATTAGATGTTTTCTTTTAGATATATTGCTAGAAACAGTTTATCTGACCTGTACTCTCTCCTAGGGCATGCCAAGTCCATGTTCATTCCCCTGGCGCCTTCGCCAGATAACACTGAGTGAGAGAGAGACCGTTGTTGTTCTCGCGTCACCTAGATGGTGTGAGTCTTTATCTTAGTGTTTATGCCCAATAGTCAATGGAATGTTAGCACATATCTTTTGTGGGCTCGGTCCACCTTCCTAGTATATGAATCTGAACTTTGCAGCTTGGCCCTCAGAATTGAGGTGGCATCACACACTCATGTTGTGTCGATGACTCTTATGTTCTCCTTGATCAAGTCTATTAAACTTCTTCAGTATAAGACATCCAAGACTCCGGTGGTTCTTCTTCCTGCATCACCACAGAATTTCTCCCTAACAGTTTCAAGACTCCAATATGTGATAATAATAAAATAGTAACTGTGGTGAATTCCAGGAAATCACCTAACGTTTGGCATACGTTACGTTTGTATGTACATCGCCTGTAGTAGCTAGCATGTTCGCTAAACGCACACACTATCCTCTCAACGTTTAAACACCAAATGGTAGTAAATGTTGTTGTGTTACCTGGCTGGAGGGGGCATCCTGGATGTCCGGCTTCGGCTTCCTCTCGGCATTTTGGGATTATTAGAATTGTTACTGGTTTTCTAGCTGATGAAACGCGACGCAGTACTGAGCTGTTGTCACGTTAACTCGACCTTTGGCTAGTCCGGAACTTTCCCTGTGTTACATCATTTGTAGATCGGGTAACTTCCGGTATTACGGAACCATGGTGATGGAGAATGCGTCATAATTAAACAATTCAGTAACTGACCTCCGTCAATTCATTTTAAAGCCTAAACTACGTTTTGACAATCTAATCTTTGTAATGATTATAACTTTATTCTTTTATATGTAACATATCTATTACTTGTGTGACAGCAAGGTATTTTAACAATGTGACAAACATTAATTTTCCATGTTTTTGTCTGACACTACAGAAAAGACAAATGTGTTTTAAATCATATCCACATTTATGGGAAATCTCATCATTATTATTAAATAAGCATCTCCCCAAAAATCTCTGGTTTATTACATAATTCAATGTAATTTAACAGTTATTGACCAGCTATATTAAGTCCAAAGGCATATCAGTATTACACTAGCTTAGGCCCATATTTGAAAATATCATTACATGTATATTATGTTCATTATTTATATGACAATACATTTCTTCGTTTCATGACTTTATTCAAACAAATATACCTAAACTTATAAATGTGCAAAGCCAACATATATATTTTTAAATCAAGTAAATTTTTTTCCTTTATTCTTTCATAAACAAAAATATTATAACAGACACCAGTGTGTTATAGCAATGAAAAGCTATTTTAAAAGTGCTCAGTCAGGTATGTCTATGTACTAAAAATTATACACACACTGATAATTAAAAAAATTAAATTGTAGCATTCCACAGCCAGATTTCATTTTATACTAAGTATGAACATGAAACAAAATAAATCACTTCTTTCTCATATTAGCAGTAAAGCAAAAGAGAATGACATGTTATGCCTTTTTCCCTTTCTTCTTATCTGAAAATTTACGTCGTTGATGGTGTCCACTTCCTCTTCCTGATCGATTTCCTTTTGATCTGCAATCTTGCCATGTTGGCATAGGTGGCTCAATTTCCCCCGGTCGTCCTCCTCTGTCAGGTACGCTGCCCATCCGTGTCTACAGCGAGACAAAAGAGAAATTAGGAACCATCTGCATTCTGAGCTATAGAGGATCACAGGCATAGTTTATAACTGTTCACAGCTGCACCTTGTACACCGACGTGCTTGTTCCAGCCTTGATTGGCTCAATGAAGGACTGATCCTCTCTGGCAGCAAGAAGATGAGACAGGGACACACGGGAGGACCAGATGAGGGATGCAAGAGGAGGCACTGAGGCTAGTGCTTCACAGCGCTCCTGTAAACACAAGATTGATTGAGCTGGGATCTTCTCATTACAAACATTTGGAGGTTCAAGCATTTATTTGTTGCAGACAGAAAGCTCATGATGTCGCCTTATGTCGCTGTATGAAATTGTGACTGGCATTATTTTATGTTTTAAAAGCAAAATGATCAATAATGATAATGTCAACAATCATTATTTGTAGCAACTGTTAGCTGATTAGATGAATCATGGTGTAATGTTTCCTATGATGACTTTTATTTATTTATTGATAGTCCGGCAATAATACTTGTGAGATGTGAATCCAGTTCTCCTGTTACTATATTGTTATTTTACACAACCTTTGGAGTCCAAATTAGATTTTCTTTTCTTTATCATTATAACTGAGCAAGTTGTCCAGTATTGTCTACACTGTTTCACAACTACCTGTAGTAAGAAAAATAAAATAAAAACAACATCAAAAGATTTCTTGCCAATGTACAAGAGTGACTGTTTAACACACCTACCTTTTGTTTTTCTCCCCATGCAAATGACTCAAGTGTGACCTGAAAGCGTTTGATCATCATCTGCCACCTGCACTGATAATCCTCTGACAGAAGCTGATTGATTTTTTAGCTTGTGTCTGAGAAACAAAGAAAAAAAACTGAAATGCTTAAGTTAAAAATTTACACCTGATGTTTCATCAAATGATTACAATCCTGGCAGCGCACCCACTGCTCTGAGCTGAGGCTGGTTTTAAGAAGGGGGTCCATCATGCCTCCACATGGAAGACGAGCAAGCCGAGACTCCACCTAAATTAAAATAACAACATAAAGTGATAAGTGATTCTTAAGTGTGTAATCATGACTTACACTTGGCTCAGCCTCTCTGTTGTCAGCCTGACCTCACTCAACATGTCTGTAAGCTGGGAGGAGGTGTCCATGTCAAGGGAGCGCAGCAGTAATATCCAATCTGCCTGCATCTCTGCATTCCTTTTGTCTCTGTTAGAAACATCATCATCATCATGGTCCTGACAAACCTCCTGGCTGTGATCTGTCACTCGCTGCTCTTTTTCACACTGATCCCCTGTTGTCTCTTCTGGATGGGATTCCTTGTGCTGGATCATGTGAGCTGCTTGTAATTCTGATACGAGGAAATCTGAAGGATTTTTTGGAGAAAATTGTTTCAAAAACCCTTAAAGCCCCATTCACAAATTACATCAGTAAATGTGTCAATCCATGAGCACTACAATCATCTCTAGACACACGACCATCAGAGACCTATTATTCATTATGTCTCACCAGTGATGTTGTTGAGGATAGATGGCTCCAGCACATCTGTGGTCAGCACTGTGGGTGGACAAGACATCTCTGAGAGCAAATTTCTCAGCTCTCCCACCAGCAACATGTCACCTGTCTCACCTAAGCCTAAAAAAGAAGGACATTTTATTTAAATGGTACAATTCAGAGTTAAAATTATTAGTTAACTTATCAGTTAATAAATCTACAGAACTAAGATCAGCAGCTATTTTGTCAATCAATCACTTCAATGTTTTCTGAAGATTTACAGTGAAAACTACAATCAACATTTTTCTGAATTTCCTGATATTTTTTTTAGATCAGTTTCCAATTAGTAATTGTAGTAATTGTAATTTTTTTTCTATATTTGTGCGTAAATTTATATTATTATTTTTTTTTCAAGAGGCTAAATAATTTCATTGAACCTAGTATAATGACAATAAGGCTGACTCTGGTGGAGAATACAGCCAGTAGAGTACTTGCTGGTTTTCTTCCCTGTTAGTTATCTGAAAAAGTCTGTAAAAGTCATTTTGAACATAATGTTGTTTTTCATACTATTGTCATAAAGTTAAGAGACCAAATAAGTAATCAATTAATCATGAACATAATGAAATCAGATGTTGGACACACTCTCTTAAGAGGAAATAAATGTTATTTTCAGTAACAGATACAGGCCCAGAGAAAAATATAAGGAATAAACTGTAGCCTGTATTGTTTCACTGTTACTAAAACTGGGCTAAGTTACAGCTGATCACACTGTATTAATAGGTCAGAGGTTTCTAATTGACCCACCTCGCAGCTCCGGACAGACAGTCCTCAGCTCTGCACACAGCCAGGTGAGCAGCGGACAGGGAAGCTCGTCACATTTACAGCGGGTGAGGCAGCACCTGCCCGGGTACCTGTACAGGAAGTAGCACCGAGAGGTGAGTTATACAGACCACAATATAGTCTGTCAATGAGCAGGCGAAGCTCGGTGACGACGCAGGTAAACGTAACTTACCCTAAAGCTTGAATGGCTGAAACTGTCTGTGCGCTCCTCTCCATGGTCACTGTGGCCGTAGACAAACCATTCACACCTATTACAGTCAGTCAGCTCCACTTCACTACACGCCGTGCGACCGTGTTTACAAGCTGTGCTCCTGTGCTGCTTCCTCTTTCTAATATACATTCTTTAATGGCGGAGTGCAGAGCGCCACCTGCAGGCCGGAGTCTGCGCAGCAACCTGTACTGTAGTGTGAATAAGAAGAAAATATACTAAAATCAACCAAAATGTGTACAAAAATATATAAAACAAAAAACGTGGGATCACATATTAAGCCTTCACTAGCCTATAATGTTTAAAATAAAGAAAGTGTATGTACACAACTATATGGTAAAATACAACACACTTATGTAAAGTGGTTTAAATGTTTTGGATTTGCACCGAAGAATTTATAGATTTTTAAGAAGTTGATAAAAGCTCTGCCTCAAAAGTAGGAGACTGTCTGGAGGTTATGGCACTTGATATCTGAGATCTGATGTTTTTGGACTTTCTTTCAGTTTTTTCAGTCATGAAAACACTAAAAACATGTATAATGTCACTGTAATAATGTGTTTATTACATTTGGAGCAAAGAGAAGGTGTATACCTTCTCTTTGCTCCAAATGAAATTGCTGAGGAGAAAGTCCTATTACAATCTCACGTGCTTCACTTTTTTTAACCACTAGAAGCCACTAGAGCAGGGGTCACCAAACTTTTTTCTCTGGGGGCCACATTGTCGTTCCTGACTGTGATGGGGGCCGGGGTCGGGTCAGCTATATAACATAGAATTGTATGACCCAGAAAAATATGACCACCAGCAGGCCTCATTGTGTAGTAGAGATTACTAGCCTGGCACAGCCATCCCCACTACTATATCCACACTACTATATAAACACTTGTTTCCTGGCACATATTTGTTTATCTTTTCTAGTGGTTTGCAAAAGTAGTAATCAAGTCTTCACACTTTGTTTTAATTTGAAATACCACAGATATTCCATTTATTTATTTACGTAAGAAACATCTGCCTAGTTAAGGGGATTGACACTGGCAAAGGTGAGTGAAAAATTACAAATTGTAGGTAGGCCTGTTGATATTATTAATAATATTAATAATAATTGTGTGCAGCACTTAATAAAGGTCAAATAAATAGGCCTATAAAATAAATAAAATAACAGTGAAATTATAATAACATGAGTAATAGATCAACTAGCCAGCTCTTATGCCTATCCATTTGAACATGTTTTTTGAGCATGATGTTCGCCAAAGCAAAAAACTCGAATTCTGACGCTTTCTCATTCAGCTGGTCATACACGTTGTCCCCCAGATCTTCAGTTCGCCTGGTCATAGTAGGTGCGGAGAGACTCACCGCGTTGAGCGCATCCTTCTTGTCGGGACACACCTCCTCGGCCACAGCAAGCATGCATACTTTAACGAAGTCCCCATCAGTAAACGGCTTTCCATGTGTAGCTAGTAGGTGAGCTACCTTATAGCTAGCTCGGACAGCAGCCTGGTTGATCTGGGTTTGGCGAAGGAATACATTCTGTTGTGCAGCCAGTCCGCATTTCATCCTCCGAATCCTGTCTTCTCTTGTTTGCCCTTGCAAACTAGCATACTCTTTGTGGCGGGTTTCGTAGTGACAACGCAGATTATATTCTTTGAAAACCGATACACTTTCTTTACATACAAGACAAACTGCACGGTCCTTACACTGAACGAAAAAATAATCTGTGGTCCACTGTTCTTTAAAAACTCTGCACTCTCTGTCAACTTTTCGCCATTTTGCTGTCCTGAACACTGACAGTTCTCTGCGTGTGCGCTACCTGTCACTGCTTGATCACGAGCATATGAGGAAAATTTGGAAAATATGAATATTTCATTTCATAACTAAATATCAATTTTAATTGATAAAATCAACAAAATACAAGATGCATATGTTATTATTTGCCAAAAAGCAATTTTAAAAAATAGGCCATGACGACTTTTGGGGACTGCCTCATAGGGCCGATTCTAATGGTGGGGGGCAGTGGGGCTGGGGAGCCGGTCAAAGGGGCGTGGCGGGCTGGAGTCAGCCCGCGGGCCGTAGTTTGATGACCCCTGCACTAGAGGCTCGTCTTAACTTTCAGGCGTAAATAAATACATTTGTTCATAGTCTCGCACTTGAGAGCATCTTAAAATATTTCCTCAACTACTTTCATTTCACTGTTGTTAATACCATCATATTCCACTATTTCATGTGGAAATATATTTTTACTGTGTTCTGTTTATTTGGGAGCTGTAATGCCTCGTAATCCCTAGTTATTCTGGAGATTTCACCGACAAAATACATGATCAACTCACAAGACATGATTACTGGAGCCTTGTATGAAATGATTAAAATTAGCTCAATCTCAGCCATATCATATCAATAAAGCTGTAAGGATATAATCTTAGGCGTCATGTAAATTTGCATTAGAAATAGAAATATAAAATACTTTATTGGTTCATTCATTATATACTTAAAATTCAACCACTGTCTACTTTGATTCAGTTATCCTTAGTAATGTAAAAAATAAAAATAAAATAAAATAAAAAAAATGGATATATGTAATCAGCAGCTGCAGTCAAACACAAACTCTCTTCCTAAGTTCCAAAACTCACCTCTGTCTATCTTATCTAGTCACAGCTAAGAATCCAGTGTTGCTGAGCATGAACTCTGTCTTCTGCCTATAGAGAACCATGATATATAGCATCATTCTCCATGTCCTGACTCTGCTGACCTGAACCTCATCTTAATTATAATCAATCCTTTTAATGCTCATGTGGCCTCATTTGGCACACTCAGCACACTGCACACACCAACAGTGCAGCTGATGTTTGCTTCACTAGTGGTATATATGAGCACAACAAGACTGTTATGTAGAGTATTATTATTGTCAGGGAGCACTGGCATCCTTTGATTTAAAACATCAACCAGCCTCATATGAGTGTCAGCTGTGCTTGGGTAGCTTTAGGTCAATATCTGCACACCTGCTGCTGCAGCAGCTCTTACAGCAGAAAACCTTGAAACATCACTCTGGGAAGACAAAGTGGGACAGTCAGAATGAGAGGGGGGTTTTTGACTGGAGCAACCGTTGAAAGCAGATGATACTTCTCTATTCATCCTTTATTTAACAGAAACTAATTTTCATTAGAGATCTTAATGTACATAAAAACACAATAAAACTATTTATACATGATGTTTAAAAAACCCATCTAAATTATAATAAGTTAATATAGTTCTTATTATAAGTCTTATAATAATAGGCAGTGAGATGCCAAGGTTATAAAAACAGAGTCAGCAGGTTCACCAGTTAAAACAAATGCATTTGCTTGAAGGAAATTTTTTAATTTGTTTCTAAAAAGCAGATAGCTTAGAAAACTATCAATTTTTATAGCTCACTAATCCAAATGCAGTATCCCAAGATCAGAATTTGGTGCATGGAGTGGGAGCTGATCATGAGACCAGCTGGCCTGATAAAGAGAGATATAAAATCTTGGTAATTTCCCAGTAAAGGCCTTTCCCAATAGGATCTTTTGTTAGGCTATGGGGCAGCCTGATGTCTAATAAGACTAACCCTTCCACTGTTTGACCACATGTAGACTTCACTGCAGGTGGTCAGCTATGTGAGACACCTCATCATGCTTACACCACAAGCCCCTAAATCAGCAGCCCATGAACTTACCAGGAACAATAAGGACAATGACAGCGGGTCATGCTGAGCCTCCATATACAGTGGCTCCATGTTTGCTTGGTCCGTGCTGCCATTTGTACAGAAGCTGTCGGCTCCACACTAACAAAATCCTCACCATGCGTCAGGATGCTGCCCCCTGCTCCATGAAACCATCTGCGGGCTGACCTTTGACCTCTGGCAAGCCACCAGACAAAGCAACCAGACCCCCTCCCTGGCAGCCATGATAATTCACGGTAGACTTGTTGAGCACTTGCTGGATGAAGAAACACAGGGACTGTCATAACTGTAAATCACACCCATTTTACACTCTAGATTTGGCACATATTTAGACCACGTTATAGAGATCTGATATCAAAGGGCATTTTCTCTAATTCAACAGTGATTCAGTGCTGTAAGGCAAGGCAGTAAAACACGACATTTAGTATTTCAAAATATACATGTACCTCATGTAATATGTACAACATATACATTCACTAGGTAACTTTTATCAGTGGGACAAATACAGAGGTAAAACTACAAATTTTTAAAAAATCAATGGAACATAACGAGAAAATTTCCTCACAGAAATTTTTAGAGTGCCTTGGGGACATTGCTGGGGTGTCATCTTTGTTAACACAGGAATTAAACTTGGCCTCATTGTGACAAAATGGTTGCACTAATCAGAACAAGAAGCAGACCATGAGTGGCCAGAGACTTTCCCAAACACGTTCATTTTGGAGTAAACATTTTGAAACTCTTGTGAGCTAAAAGAAAGAGGCGCTTCTACTTTTCCCAGCAAATCAGCTCCAAATTTTGTATGGGCAGCTGGATGGGAAGTCTCTCTGCTTTTCTAAGAACATTCTGAGAGAGATGATAATTAATTCTACAACTGAGGAAAAAAAAACATGTGTGGAATGTGACTGTGATTGGGACCAACATGTAAAGAGAAAAACTTTCAGACAAACTCGCCGATGATGTCACCCAACATTCCACGCAATACACAATCATCATAATCTCAACATTTCTCCAAAATGATCATGGTCCTTGAACAGTGATGGAACAAAAGTTATAAAACCTAGTGAAATGCTGAAAACCACATCCATAGACAAGACTTGTGTCTACATTTTAAAGTTTAAATGGAGTCTCTATGTGGGAGGCCAGGAGGTAGACGTTTGAAAAAATCCAATAATTTTTCTGTTTTTTTTGCCTCCTCCCCTGTTGTCATTTTCTGTGGGAAAATCTGTTGCAGTTTTTCACGACTTACATCACAAAAAAGACCAAGCTGAACATTTTACGTGGGTCCCCTCAAAACTGGAGGAGTATAGTGAACCAAAATTTGGACTGGAAGTGTCTTGGGAGAGATATGCTCATGGTGGAGGACCAGGTCTCAACCTAGCGTTACTTAGTTATGGGTCCCATAGTAGACACACCTAGGGCAGTATAGACATCTCTACTCACATCATCTGATTGTGTCAATCAAATGCCAATAATAGAGAGGATAGCTACAGCTGTGGCTCTGGCCTGAGGCTCAGAGGTTACCACAGCAATTTGAGGTGGTTGCGCCATTGCTGCATTTCATAGCTGTAGAGGTCAGTGCCTCGGAGCGTTAGCTCTGCTGACAAAGCACTAACAACAGACAGCATGACATAAAGACATTTTATCTTAAAAAGTTTGAGTGATGTTTTTGTATGATAAATCAGTGTTTTATTGTGGGAAAAGATCTCAGCACTTTACTGAGTTCACAAAATTATTGTAGATCATAACAAGAATAAATCAGCAACGTAACAGTTTGCTTCATTTACATGTATTGCGCATAGAGATTTACAGTTCTTACAATAAATAAAGTTTACTGTAAATAAAGAAAAAAAAGAGAATCACAAAATTTGAGAAATCTAAAGTAGAAGCACACAAAGTGTGCGTTTCTTTCTTTACAGTAAAGTTTATTTTTCATAAGAACTGTAGTTCATTATGCACGATACATGTAATTGAAGCAAAATGCTGTGATGCTGATTCATTCTTGTTACAAAAATGATTTAGTGCACTCAGTGAAGTGCTAAAATCTTTTTCCATGATGAAATACCGATTCATCTGAGAAAAAACTTAAAAGTTAAAATATATGTTATGTACTGCTCTCTGTTGTTAGTATTTTGTAGTTCAGTGTGTTAAGAGTAACAGTATTTGTTTCCAGAGTGAGACTTGCCAGTGTTGTGGATGAATTAACTTATTTTGAGAGACACGTGTGAAGTATTTTATTGGTGAGAAACAGTTTAGGGGAATAGAATAGAATAGAAAATAGAATAGAAAATACTTTATTGATCCCAAAGGGAAATTTCAGAATCAGAATCAGAATCAGAATCAGAATACTTTATTAATCCCCAAGGGGAAATTGCTTTTTGTTGCAATAACATCCAGCTCAAGTGTACAGGATAGAGGGGAAAAAGTGTTCAAACCAAGAAGGTATAAATCTAAATAAAAATATAAATCTAAATAAAATAAAATAAAAATATATATACATAAACAATATAGAATATAGAAAATAGAAATATGTAGGAGAATATATACAACTACAAACCTGACAGATTTATTGCACTGTGTTTCACATTAAATATGGGTTATTGCACTATATCAACTACATGTATATATATATATATATTGCACAATATAGTTTATTGCACAGATTGAATTGTGTAGGAGACAGATTAGATTAGGGGGGCCAGCCCTCAGTCTCAGAGTGTCAGAGTGAAGAGTTGTAGAGTTTGATGGCCACAGGCAGGAATGATTTCCTGTGTCGCTCTGTGGTGCATCGTGGTGCGATCAGTCTTGTGCTGAAAGAACTCTTGTGTTTGACCAGCACGTCGTGGAGCGGGTTGGATGGGTTGTCCAGGATGGCTTTCACCTTGTGAAGCATTCTCCTCTCAGACACCACTGTCAGAGTGTCAAGCTTCACCCCCACAACATCACTGGCCTTGCGGATCAGTCTGTTGAGTCTGTTGGCGTCCGCTACCCTCAGCTTGCTGCCCCAGCAAACCACAGCGTAGAGGATAGCACTGGCTACCACAGACTCGTAGAACATCCTGAGCATGGTCCTGCAGATGTTAAAGGACCTCAGTCGCCTCAAGAAGTAGAGGTGGCTCTGGCCCTTCTTGTATAGTGCATCTGTGTTCTTTCCCCAGTCCAGTTTGTTGTCAATGTGAACCCCCAGGTACTTGTAGTCCTCAACAATGTCCACACTGACCCCCTGGATGGAAACGGGGGTTACCGGCACCTTGGTCCTCCTTAGGTCCACCACCAGTTCCTTTGTCTTCGTCACATTGAGCTGTAGATGGTTCTGCTCACACCATGTGACAAACATGTGACCAACTCATCTCCCTTGCAGATGCGTCCAACTACTGCTGAGTCATCTGAGAACTTCTGGAGATTCAACTTCTGGAAATTCATTTGTCTTATAGCTCATCTTCTCTTCTCTTATAGCTCATCTTCCATTTGCATAAGAATTAAACAGTCTGATGGCTGTGGGTATGAAAGATCTTCGGTATCTTTCTGTCCTGCACCAAAGAAATAGGAGCCGTCCACCACTGCTGCTTCTTTGATCCATCAAGGTGTTATGAAGTGGATGATCCGTGTTGTTCAGTATGGCCTCCACCATTCTCATTGTGTATCTCTCCACCACCTCCTCCAGAGAGTCCGTCTTTACTCCAATGACAGAGCCAGCCTTCTTGACAAGCTTATCCAGCCTCTTTGCCTGCTTTTTTCCTAAACTTCCTCCCCAGCAGACTGCAGCATAAAATAAAGCACTTGCCACCACCACAGACTGATAAAACATCGGCAGCATTTTACTAAAGATGTTTAGAGATCTGAGCTTTCTTAGGAAAAAGAGGCGGCTCTGCCCTTTTTTGTAGAGTGCATCAGTGTTAAGGGACCAGTCCAACTTGTTATCAAGGTGAACACCTAGATATTTAAGGCTGTCACCACCTCGATGTCCACTCCACAAGTGTTCACTGGCTGAAGAGAGAGCTTGGACCTATGGAAATCCATGATCATTTCCTTTGTCTTTGAGGTGTTCAGCATGAGGCAGTTTCTGTAACTCCAGTCACTTAAGGCTTTTATCAAATCCCTATATTCAGATTCCTGTCCATTTCTGATACATGCCACAATAGCAGTGTCATCTGAGTATCTCTGGATGTGGCAGGACTCTGAGTTGTATTTAAAGTCTGCTGTATACAGTGTGAACAGGAATGGAGCCAGGATAGTCTGTGGAGCCTGTGGAGCCCCTGTGCTGCTCATTAACGTCCCAGAAAAACAGTTCCCCAACCTGACAAACTGTGGTCTTACTGTCAGGTAATCTGTGATCCAGGAGACAAAGGAAGATGATGAACAGTTTAGCTGAGATGCATGATGGAAAGAGTTTTGAAAAAGTAGCTTCAGTATTGACCAATGCTATTTAACAACTGAAAAAAAAAACTTGTGTGTTAGCTTTTGAAAAAATCTGCTGCAAAAGTGTAGTGTTTTGCAGGTGGTGGGCTGAATGCATTTTGTGTTAAAGCAATGACAAGATTCAAAGTTTGCTCCACATGGACTTGTTTGCTGACTCTGTGACTTCACTTCTGACCAATGCATGTTAGCAATTAAAAATATAATAATTATAGGTCACATACTGGCACACCTACACACAGGCCCAGTATAGTACAGTATAGATATCTTCACTTCACTCACATCATTGATAATGCCATTTAAATGCAAATTATGGACATGATGACTGCCTGTCTGGAGTCATATTTCAGTGTTAAACTTATAAGTATAAAGTGATAATCAGCAACATTGCCAACACCAGTGCCAGGCCTCATGCTGCAGTAGTGCACACTGTAGGCTACATGTCTTTTTGCTGGTGGGACTTCAGTGTAACATAATAACAATGAATAATATATATATATATATATATATATATTTAGCACTTTTCAAAACGAAGTTACAAAATATTGCCAAACAGCTTTTTGCTATTAGGTGTATGTCTGTCAAACTCTGTCTGCCTGTGTGTCACCTGTGTCAGCCTGCCCTCAGAGGTTGCAATGGTGATTTTACCTGCTTAGATTTTACTGAGTGAGATTCAGCTGAAATGTAGGCTACCTCTCAAACTCAGGTTTACAACTTTAATATCCTAATTGTTATCACATAAAATTTCCTTTGTGTGCGTGTGTGTCTGGTTGTGTTTTACTGAGACTTCATATAAATGTATGGGAAAAAGGAGTCCGTAAACCTCTCAAACTCCTTCCATTTGAGACAAATCTGTACCTAAACCCATACATGTCATTTTAGTGTTTCTTTATGATGTGGACATTTTTTTTGCTTTGTCTGTCCCTGTCTTTCTTTTTATGTCTGTATTACTGTCTGTCTGTCTGTCTGTGGTCATTTAGACAGAGAAAATGAAATTAACTCCCAACTGGGCAAAATACATGTTTCTAGTTAAAACTGTGGTCAGGTGTTTTTAATCGTGGTCTTGGAGCTGGAATTTGACAGAAATGTCAGTGAAGTAGTAGATTAACTACAGAGATATCAGAGGAGTAATGAAGTGGTCTCAGCTGTGGCTCTGGCCTTAGGCTCAGAGGTTGCCGTGGCAATATGAGGAATAACCATGACGATCCAGGTAGAGGCAAGAAAAAGAAAAAATAAAGGCTGAAAAAGAGGGTAATTTTTTGTATCAGCGAGGGTCACACATTTGGGCTTATGATAACAAAATGTTAGCTATATCAGAAAAAGAGGCAGACCGAACATGTTTATGTTGTTGTTGCTTCTAGAGTAAATACTTTGGAATCTTATAGCTCATATCACGTGTCTATAGATATTTCTTTCAGCTATAGAGGTCTGACCTCTGTGGCACTAATAATAAAAAGAAACATGCAGGATTGTTACGCGCGCCCCGTCTCCTCATGGGGAGAGGGAGGGAGGGCGTCTTTGTCTGCCCTCCCTCTTGGTTCTCTCCTCCCTCTCTCCTCCCTGCGTGTGTATTTAGAGGGGTGGAGGGACGTGCGTCGGGTCTCTACCATCACACACACTCCCGGACGCGGCGGGAGTGGATCACCGTCCGTTCTGTTGTTCATTTCGTTTGTTCCGTTTTGTTTGATTAGTTGCGATGGTGATCCTTTTGTTTTGTGTTCACTGCCGTTTGCAGGCCGTTGGGTTTTGTTGTTTTAGTTTGGGGTTCTTTAAATCTTAAGAACTTTGTTGGCGTTTTTTTTTATGTTAGCGGACTCTCGTTGGGAGTCGTTGGGCCATCCTCCCTGAGGCCGTAACATATATGGGGGCTCGTCCAAAAACGCGTTTCGCGTTTTGGTGTGTGTTTGCAGGCTTGGTTTGTGCATTGTGGCGCTGGTGGGTGGCGCCGGCGTCTGCGCGTTGTTCGGGCTCGTGTTTGGTGAACTGTGCTGCTGGTAACTTTGTTTCGCCGCGTTGTTGGCGTGTGGGTGTGTGTGTGTGTGTGTGGAGGTTTTGTTACCGTGGCGCTGTGATTGTTTGCTTTGAGCTCGTGTGTTGCCTGTTTTGTTGCGTGGTCGTGCGCTCTGGTGTTTTGCGCACGTTCTTTGAGGACGTCAGAGCCACGTTGTTCACGTTGGAGTGTGTGTGTGTGTTGTTCTCTTTCCCTCTTGGCGTTTCCCTGTGTCTGCCAGTGAGGCGGTCTCGTGTGGTTTTGGCGGCAGCTCTTTGTTCTTGAGGATGGAATTTAAGGTGGAGGACTTTGTGACTCAGCCGAGCCTTGAGTTATTGAATCGGTGTACTAAGGCGCACTTATGTGCGATCGCCGACCATTACGAAATCTCTGTGAGCAGGCAGGCGAAGACGCAGGTGTTGAAATCTGAGCTGGCGTCCGCCCTCTCTGATAAGGGGGTTCTACCTCCTGTCCAGTTGCCTGGGACTCCTGCTGCTCAGTCTGTAAGCGAGGAGGTTCGCTTGATGGAGCTGGAGATGCGCCGTTTGGATCTGCGGGAACGAGAACTCAGTTATGAAAAAGAATTAAAAGAAAAGCAATTGATGTTTGATTTAGAGGCTCGGAAAATGGAGTATGATTTGAAAAGGGCCGGGTTAACTGCCTCCTCCTCTGGCATTGGTGACAGTGACTTTGATTTAAGTAAATGTATCCGTTTGGTGCCGCCGTTTAATGACAAGGATGTTGATCGCTACTTTGTTATGTTTGAACGTGTGGCTGGGACTTTGAAGTGGCCCAAGCATGTCTGGACTTTATTGCTGCAGTCTGTATTGACGGGTAAAGCACAGGATGCGTATGCTGCCATGTCTCCTGATTGGTGTTCTGATTATGATAGTGTTAAGCGTGCTGTGCTGCGGGCGTATGAATTGGTGCCCGAGGCATACAGGCAAAAATTTAGACATTTGAAAAAGCCTGACGATCAGACATACTGTGAATTTGCTCGTGAGAAAGAAACTCTTTTTGACCGGTGGTGTTACTCCAGGCGTGTCGATGATTTTGAGACACTGAGGAACTTGGTTCTTTTGGAGGAATTTACAACTTGCCTTCCGGGAAGAATTGCCACGTATGTTAATGAACAAAAAGTGACGTCATTGTCGGAGGCCGCTGTGCTTGCCGACGAATACGTACTGACGCACAGGGACAGTTTTGACAAGTCTTCGTTGTCCTCCGAGCACGGCGCTCTTGCTGCCAGACCATTTCTGTTTAAGCAGCAGTTCAAGGGGGAGGTCACGAATGGCGGCAAGGAGTCCGCTGACGCTACAAATGCTATTGTGTGTTTCTATTGTAAGAAACGTGGCCACATGATTAATCAGTGTTTTGCTTTGACTAAGAAAAATAGTATCCAATCGAAGGCGGTTAATTTGATGAAGGCGGAGCCTGTATGCAGTGTACGCTCCTCATGCGACCCTGAGGCGGTTAAATCTGACTTGGGCATGTATGCTCCTTTTGTCATGAAGGGTTTCGTGTCACTGACCGAGGAGGGCCCACGGGTCCCCGTTACCATCTTGAGGGACAGTGCGGCGTCACAGTCGGTTCTATTGCAGGGGGTCTTGCCGCTGTCAGAGTCGTCCACAGATTCTAGGGTGTTGGTTAGAGGATTTGGGATGCAGTTCGTAGGGCTCCCTCTTCACACTATACACCTCGAGTCGGCCCTGGTTAAGGGGCGGGTAGTAGTTGGCGTTAGTCCCCAGTTCCCCATTGATGGTGTGTCCCTTATTCTGGGAAATGACTTGGCAGGGGGCAAAGTGCTCTTGAATCCTGAAGTCACAGCTGTCCCCATTCCTGACAGCCCAGACGAGTTGCGGCAGGAATTTCCTACTGTGTTTTCGGTCTGTGCTGTCACCCGTGCTATGTCTGCAAGACGAGATCGGAGTTCACTGGACGACACTGTGGTAGATCTAGCTGACAGTTTTTTGGCTGATGATGACTTACCTTTATCGTCAGTAGCGCGTCCTTCGGTTTCTCCTCCGCCGGGTGTGGTTTCTGTCGCTCCGTCTGTTGATTACTCTGTGGCTGAGGATTTACGCTTGAAAGTGCGTATGTCTCGTGAGCAGCTGATGGTTGAGCAGAGGCGTGACCCTACTCTCTCAGCTTCTTTTACGGCTGTTGTGTCTGAGTCGGAAGCTGAGGGGTTGTCCACTTGTTATTTTTTGAGAGATGGGGTTCTCGTGCGTAAATGGACGCCGCCTCATGTTTCTGCACAAGATGAGTGGAGTGTTTTGACGCAGATTGTCGTTCCGGCGGTTTATCGGGGCGAGGTCTTGAGGTTGGCGCATGATAATGTGCTTGCTGGTCATTTGGGGGTGAATAAAACCTATGACCGCATTTTGCGTTTTTTTTTCTGGCCCGGACTGAAACGGGATGTGCGTGATCATTGTAAATCGTGTCATACCTGTCAAGTCTGTGGAAAACCGAATCAGACTGTTCCACGGTACCCTCTGTACCCCATTCCGGTTGTGGAGGAGCCATTTGGACGTGTGCTTGTCGATTGTGTCGGTCCTTTGCCGCGCACTAAAGCTGGGAATAAGTTTCTTTTAACCATTATGTGCTCCGCTACACGTTTTCCAGAGGCTATTCCCCTGCGTAAGATCACTGCTCCCACGGTGGTGAAGGCTCTGGTGAAATTTTTTTCTCTGTTTGGATTACCGAAAGTCATACAGACCGATCAGGGTTCTAATTTTATGTCACGTATTTTTGCTCAGGTATTAAAGCAGCTCGATATTGTCCACATGTATTCGAGTGCGTACCACCCGGAAAGTCAAGGGGCTTTGGAGCGTTTTCACTCCACTTTGAAATCGATGCTCCGTGCGTACTGTTTGGAAGCTGGTAAGGACTGGGATGAGGGTGTTCATCTCCTTCTTTTTGCTGCTCGCGAGGTAGTCCAGGAGTCCTTGGGGTTTAGCCCAGCTGAGCTGGTGTTCGCGCACACCGTGAGGGGTCCTCTGAAACTTTTGCAAGACAAATGGTTAGGTGATGACAGGCCACAAAACCTATGCGATTACGTCAGTACTTTTCGTTTTAAACTTCACAGGGTGTGTGAGCTGGCGAAGCAAAATCTGTCCGTGGCTCAGACTAAGATGAAGACATGGTTTGATAAAGATGCTAGAAGCAGGAGTTTCTCACCTGGTGACAAGGTGTTGGTGTTGCTGCCTGTTTCTGGTTCAACACTTCAAGCTCGTTACAGCGGTCCATATGTAATCAAGGAAAAAGTGAGCGATAGAGATTACCTGGTGGACACTCCGGACCGAAAACGTCGAAACAGATTGTGTCATATTAACATGTTAAAGCCCTATCTTGACAGAGATCCTGTGGAGCTGGTTCCTGCCTGTGGAGGGAATGACGACAAGCTTGTGTTGGCGCTGTCCGGTGCTGGAACCACGGGGCGGGCTCAGGTGTCTGAGGAGTTGTCCAGTGCTGAAGTCCCTGAAGCGTTGCCTGTGACTGCTGAGGCCGACGCCGAGGACGTTGTTGGCCCGTCTCTCGCTGTTGTACAAGGGCGACTGAATAATTCGGACATGTTATCCAACCTTGACAACTGTCTTGTTCATTTAACTGGTGGTCAGCGCGGGGATGTGGTCAAGCTGATTAGGTCGAACCTGGTGTTGTTTTCCGATGTGCCGACTGTAACTAATGTAATTGCACATGATATTGACGTGGGTGATTCTCCTCCAATTAAACAGCATGCGTACAGAGTGAACCCCGACAAACGCGCTCGGTTACAAAAGCAGGTCGACTACATGTTGGAGAACGGCATTGCGGTACCGAGTGCTAGCCCGTGGAGCTCGCCGTGTCTCCTTGCCATTAAGTCTGACGGCTCGGATCGTTTTTGTACCGATTTCCGCAGAGTTAATAGTGTAACGAAGCCGGATTGTTACCCGCTTCTTCGTATTGAGGATTGCGTGGATCGCGTTGGCAGTGCCAATTATGTGACGAAGCTCGATCTTTTGAAGGGTTATTGGCAGGTGCCACTGTCCCCCCGAGCAAGAGAGATCACGGCTTTTGTGACACCTGACGCCTTTTTGCAGTATACTGTAATGCCGTTCGGCGTACATAACGCTCCTGCGACTTTTCAGCGTCTGGTTAACACGGTTTTGTCTGGGTTGGCTGGTTGCGAGGCCTACCTCGACGATATCGTGGTGCACTCGAACACATGGGATGAACATGTTGAGCAACTTAGGGGCGTGTTCGCGCGGTTGCGCGGTGCCAATCTTACCCTTAATTTGGCGAAGTGTGATTTTGGCCGGGCTACGGTCACCTATCTGGGTAAGATTGTGGGTCGGGGCCGAGTAAAGCCGGTGCACTCGAAGGTTGAGGCCATCTTTTCGTTTCCTGCTCCTACGTCGCAGCGTGAATTGCGTCGTTTTTTGGGGATGGCGGGGTACTATCGCAGTTTCTGCAGGAACTTCTCTGCCATCGCCGCCCCGCTTACTGACCTCCTCAGCCCGAAGCGTCGGTTTCTTTGGTCTGATAGTTGTCAGCGCGCGTTTGATTGCGTTAAAGCTCTGTTGACTAATGCACCAGTTTTGGCTGCGCCTGTTTTTGATCGTCCGTTTAAAATTGCTGTGGATGCGAGTGATGCTGGGGCGGGTGCTGTCCTGCTTCAGGATGATGATGGGGGAATTGAACACCCGGTCTCTTACTTCTCGAAGAAGTTTAATCGCCACCAGCGTGCTTACTCTACGATTGAGAAGGAGGCACTGGCTCTCGTTTTGGCGTTGAATCATTTTGAGGTCTATGTTGGCTCTTCCGTCAGCCCCGTCGTCGTTTATACGGATCATAACCCGCTGGTGTTTATAAATCAGATGCGTAATTCGAATCAACGTATTATGCGTTGGTCCCTTTTGCTGCAATCGTTCAACTTGGCGATCGAGCATGTTAAGGGCGCGAAAAATGTATTGGCCGACACATTGTCGCGTTTATGTTGAATGCGTTGGTATTCCGATTCAACATTTTAGGGTGGGGGTGTTACGCGCGCCCCCGTCTCCTCATGGGAAGAGGGAGGGAGGGCGTCTTTGTCTGCCCTCCCTCTTGGTTCTCTCCTCCCTCTCTCCTCCCTGCGTGTGTATTTAGAGGGGTGGAGGGACGTGCGTCGGGTCTCTACCATCACACACACTCCCGGACGCGGCGGGAGTGGATCACCGTCCGTTCTGTTGTTCATTTCGTTTGTTCCGTTTTGTTTGATTAGTTGCGATGGTGATCCTTTTGTTTTGTGTTCACTGCCGTTTGCAGGCCGTTGGGTTTTGTTGTTTTAGTTTGGGGTGTAGGTGGCCGGTGGTCCTATTTTCGGTTTTGGTTCTTTTGTTTTAGGGTAGGTTTCGTTAGGTAGTTTTAGTTGGCGGGGGAGAGGGATCCTACGGCCCACTGCTGGGTCGGTCCCTGTCCTCCGTCTCCCTTTTGTTTCGTTTAGCCGGCACCTACATTCCTTTTTGAGTTCTTTGTTTTGGGTGAAATGTTTTTTTTTCTGGGTTGAATCTGTTCTAATAAAGTCTGGATTTTCGTTTCTTTAAATCTTAAGAACTTTGTTGGCGTTTTTTTTTATGTTAGCGGACTCTCGTTGGGAGTCGTTGGGCCATCCTCCCTGAGGCCGTAACAAGGATAACAATGGACCTTGCTATTAAAAACTGTAGAGGTCACCTGTGAATGCCACGTGGTAAGGGAGTGCTGCCCCGTGGCATTAATAAAAACAAAACAACAAAGCAAAAACTTCCTGTGTGAGGTTGCTATGAAATAGCTATAGAGGGCTATTTGTTGCTTAGTAATCAGCGTCACGTTGCTTTGTTTACAAATAAAGCTAAATAATGAAGCTAAATGTCAATCTTATTAATGCCCTGTGGCACTAATAACAAAGTAAAATGTCAATCTAGTAGTTTGCAGTGATTTATTGATGAAATTAAACAACTGATAATTGAAATCCCCTCCTTGAACCGCCACCTTATTGTGATGGAGGGGTTTGAGCACCTGAGTGATCCTAGGAGCTATGTTGTCCGGGGCTTAATGCCCCTGGTAGGGTCTCCCAAGGCAAACAGGTCCTAGGTGACAGGTCAGACCAAGAGCGGTTCCAAAGCCCCAAATGAAGAAGAACACATCGAGGAAGTTTACGTCGCCCGGAATGGCGTTACTGGGGCCCCACCCTGGAGCCAGGACTGGGGTTGGGGCTCACAGGCGAGCGCCTGGTGGCCCGGCCGGGCGCAGCCCGAAGGAGCGACGTGGGCCCGCCCTCCCGTAGGCCCACCATCCACGGGAGGGTTCAGATGGGGCTGGTTTGGGTGGTGGTCGTGAGCGGGGGCCCCGGCGACCCAATCCCTGGACAATGACTCTGGCTTTAGGGACATGGAATGTCACCTCACTGGGGGGAAAGAGCCCGAGCTAGTGCGGGAGGCTGAGCAGTACTGGCTAGAGATAGTCGGGCTCGCCTCTACGCACAGTCTGGGCTCTGGAACCCAACTCCTTGAGAGAGGCTGGACTCTCTTCTACTCTGGAGTTGCCCATGGTGAGAGGCGGCGGGCTGGTGTGGGCTTGCTCATAGCCCCCCATCTCAGCCGCCATGTGTTGGAGTTCTCCCCACTGAATGAGAGGGTCGTTTCCCTGCGCCTTCGGGTCGGTGATAGGTCTCTCACAGTCGTTTCGGCTTATGGGCCAAATGGCAGTGCTGAGTACCCGGCCTTCTTGGGGTCCCTGGAAGGGGTACTGGAAAGTGCCCCAACTGGGGACTCCATCGTTCTGCTGGGGGACTTCAACGCTCATGTGGGCAGCGACAGTGATACCTGGAGGGGCGTGATTGGGAGGAACGGCCTCCCCGATCTGAACCCGAGTGGTGTTCTGTTGTTGGACTTCTGTGCTAGTCACAGTTTGTCCATAACGAACACCATGTTCGAGCATAAGGGTGTCCATAAGTGCACGTAGCACCAGGACACCCTAGGCCGGAGTTCAATGATCAACTTTGTAGTCGTATCATCTGATCTCTGGCCATATGTCTTGGACACTAGGGTGAAGAGAGGGGCTGAGCTGTCAACTGATCACTACCTGGTGGTGAGTTGGATCCGGTGGCGAGGGAGGAAGGGTACTGTGAGGGTTTGTTGGGAACGTCTGGCAGAATCCTCTGTCATTGAGGTCTTCAATTCCCACCTCCGGGAGAGCTTTGACCAGATCCCGAGGGAGGCTGGAGACATTGAGTCTGAGTGGACCATGTTCTCCACCTCCATTGTTGAGGCGGCTGTTCGGAGCTGTGGCCGCAAGGTCTCCGGTGCCTGTCGTGGCGGCAATCCCCGAACCCGGTGGCGGACACCGGAAGTAAGGGATGCCATCAAGCTGAAGTCCTACCGAGCCTGGTTGGCTCGGGGGACCCCTGAGGCAGCTGATGGGTACCGACAGGCCAAGCGTGTGGCAGCCCGGTCAGTCACAGAAGCAAAAACTTGGGTATGGGAAAAAGTTCGGGGAGGCCATGGAGGAGGACTACCGATCGGCCTCGAAGAAATTCTGGCAAACCATCCGGCGCCTCAGGAGGGGGAAGCAGTGCTCTGCCAACACTGTTTACAGTGGAGGTGGGGAGCTGTTGACCTTGACTGGGGATATTGTCAGGCGGTGGAAGGAGTACTTCGAGGATCTCCTCAATCCCACTGCCATGTCTTCCATGGAGGAAGCAGAGACAGAGGACTCACAGGTTGATTCATTCATCACCCAAGCTGAAGTCACTGAGGTAGTTCGGAAGCTCCCCGGTGGCAAGGCAGCGGGGGTGGATGAGATTCGCCCTGAGTATCTCAAGTCTCTGGATGTTGTGGGGCTGTCTTGGCTGACACGCCTCTGCAACATCGCGTGGCAGTCGGGCACAGTGCCTCTGGACTGGCAGACCGGGGTGGTGGTCCCTCTTTTTAAAAAGGGGGACCGGAGGATGTGTTCCAACTACCGACACTCCTCAGCCTCCCGGGGAAAGTCTATTCCAGGGTGCTGGAGAGGAGAATTCGACTGATAGTCAAACCCCAGATTCAGGAGGAACAATGCGGTTTTCGTCCTGGTCATGGAACACTGGACCAGCTCTATACCCTCCACAGGGTGCTCGAGGGTTCATGGGAGTTTGCCCAACCAGTCCACATGTGCTTTGTGGACTTGGAGAAGGCATTCGACCATGTCCCTCGTGGCATTCTGTGGGGAGGTGCTCCGAGAATATGGGGTCGGAGGCCCTCTGCTGAGGGCTGTAAGGTCTCTGTACGACCGGAGCAGGAGCTTGGTTCGCATTGCCGGCAGTAAGTTGGACTTGTTCCCGGTGCATGTTGGCCTCCGGCAGGGCTGCCCTTTGTCACCGGTTCTGTTCATTATTTTTATGGACAGAATTTCTAGGCGCAGCCAGGGTCCGGAGGGGGTCCGGTTCGGGAGTCACCGGATTTCATCTCTGCTTTTTGCAGATGATGTTGTCTTGTTGGCTCCCTCGAGCCAGGACCTTCAGCAGGACCTGGCTGGCTGGCCTCAGGACCTGGGGCGGTTCGCAGCTGAGTGTGAAGCAGCTGGGATGAGAATCAGCACCTCCAAGTCTGAGGCCATGGTTCTCGACCGGAAAAAGGTGGTTTGCCCTCTCCGGGTCGGGGGAGAGTTCCTGCCTCAAGTGGAGGAGTTTAAGTATCTCGGGGTCCGGTTCACGAGTGAGGGAAGAATGGAGCGTGAGATTGACAGGCGGATCGGTGCGGCGGCCGCAGTAATGCGGTCGTTGTATCGGTCCGTCGTGGTGAAGAGAGAGCTGAGCCGAAAGGCGAAGCTCTCGATTCACCGGTCGATCTACGTTCCTACCCTCACCTATGGTCATGAACTTTGGGTCATGACCGTAAGAACGAGATCCCGGATACAAGCGGCCGAAATGAGTTTCCTCCGCAGGGTGGCGGGGCGCTCCCTTAGAGATAGGGTGAGAAGCTCTGTCACCCGGGAGGAGCTCGCAGTAGAGCCGCTGCTCCTCCACATCGAGAGGAGCCAGTTGAGGTGGCTCGGGCATCTGTACCGGATGCCCCCTGGGTGCCTCCCTCGGGAGGTGTTCCGGGCATGTCCCACCGGAAGGAGGCCCCGGGGAAGACCCAGGACACGCTGGAGTGACTATGTCACCCGGCTGGCCTGGGAACGCCTTGGGGTCCCTCCGGAAGAGCTAGAGGAAGTGTCTGGGGAGAGGGAAGTCTGGGGGTCCCTGCTCAGGCTGCTGCCCCCGCGACCCGGCCCCGGATAAGCGGAGGAAGATGGATGGATGGATGGATGGATAATTGAAATCTACACCTGCTTGGGCACTTTGAATTTGCACTTTACGCTTTAATGCTATTTATTTATTTATTTATGTATCACTTTTTAATCGTATTTTATCCCTACTAGAAGGTTCTTTTAATCTGCTCACTATGACATGTTATCTGTTGCTGTCCATCTCTGTATTGTACAGTGTGTTTGAATGTCACTGTGTGTGCATCTTCCTGGCTGCAAACCAATTTTCCCTGATTGGGACCATAACTTTGAATTTGGAATAAAGTAAAATTAAATGGTTTTTCAAGGTCTTGGCCTTGTCTCCGTCTTGGTTGAGCTGGACTTTTTTTCTCGGGACCAGTCAAGACCACATCTGCAGTGACTTTTTTTTTCTAACCACAAATGTTTCTGTCACTCACTCACTTTGCCTCATGTAATGTAATTCAAATTGAAATTGATCGACAAAAGCATCTGCTTGTGTAACAAGAAAAACTGGGTTGCACCAGTGTCAATAAAGTGGGGACTTCAGCATGTTCTGTGCTCTGTTCTTCTCTTTGATCCGATTTGTTTTAATTAGATAGCCTATGGTAAGTAAAATTATCTCTCCCTTTTATCTGAGGAATAATGTAAATATCAAGCCACATGATAATTGGTAGTGAGTACAGTAGGCTAATGGTCTTGAAAATGGTCCCGCAATGATTTGGTCTTGGTCTTGACTCGGTCTCGGGTTAGGTGGTCTTGACCACAACACTAGAATTTAACCACACTGTACAGGTGCGTGTAGGCTATGTTTTATTTTTCCTCTATGAGTTGAAGTCCTGAGTCTGGGCAGGTGTCATGGTGGTTGTTGTCAGGCGGGTGGTAACCGTTGCTCAGGTGACCGAAACCAACGCCCCTTGGGGACAAACAGTCATCAGCTGTTGACAGAGGCGGCGGCAGTGTAGCCTATCTATACACTGAGTTTGAGACACAGCAGCAGCAGCAGCAGCAGCAGCAGCAACAGCAGTAGCAGTAGTAGTAGTAGTAGTAGTCAGGTGTTATGGATGAACACCGGATTCACATGTGAGGCGACATTATTTGTATTTACAACAAAAAACAACACAGACGATACCAACATCAGTGAGACCAAGTAAAACTGAACCCACTCAGGAATGGACCGGCTGGATGAATGGAGCTTCAAGTCAACGAAAGTGGACGTGGAGGAGGATTTCTGCTTTGACTACGGAGCGGAGGAAATAACAGATTATCAAGACCCCCATGAACTTCTGGCTGCTCTTAAACAAAAGGAGGAAGAGGTTCTGCTGGCAGCGCAGCTGGGAAACGCGCTGCTCCTGGAAAACCGCCATCTGAGAGAGAAGAGTGACGAACTTCATGTGCAGTACACAGACAGGCTGGAGGTAAGAGCACCCACTTTTACACACCGCTCAAACGATTGTTATCATACAGCAACTTTTATATGACGCTGCTGAGCGAAATCTGTGGTTTAATAAAGTTTATACGGCGTGTTCTGTGTTGAGGCATCATGGTGTAACTTTGAGAACAATGCACGGAATCCGGCAAAAAAGGGTATATCCTACTCCTCCTATAGCTCGGATTTCCTTAAAGAATGTCCCACAGATGATACTGACCATGGGTTATAAGGTTTTTTGACTGAGTAATGTCAACTACTGTAAAAACTGTAAATGTTTCAGTGTGTCATTATCATTACTAGAGCTGCCAGCCACTACATTGAAATACAGTTTGATTGTTGACTAAATTAATAAACGTTGCTGTATGTCTGATCAGCTTCATGCCTCTGTGCTTTCGTTGAACCCTCTGTCTTTGTTCGCTGAAAAAAAAAAAAAAAAAAAGAATCGGTCTGTGAACAGTCTCTGCTACCACTCCCTGTTACGACGCCAACTCCTAATGAGCCATTAACTTCAGCTCCGAACACAAGGAGAGAACTGCAGTAACATTGCTCAATAGTGATATCCACAGATTTACTCAGACTCTGAAAGCACTTTGAAATGACTTAGTGATAATTCTCCACTTTTATTCAATGTCTATAAAACAACAGATAAGTCCAGTTCAACAACTCGTGAAATAAAGTTGTGTTGTTTGTCACTGTTGTGAAGCTCCACAGCATCACACACCTGAGTGGTCAGGACAGACTAACCCCTTCAGAGGCTCGGCCTTAAATCTTATAAGGTTGCTGTTAGGACAAACAGACAGAAGTACTTTACATAGTGTCCTGGAGATAAAATAGCTGTAAAGGTGATCTTATGTGTGATTGATTGAGGTGTGATTGAATATTAGGTTCTGTTTTCTCTGGATTATAATATCAATTAAGTGATTAATCACATGCAAATATGTAAATGGGCTTTGTTTTGTTAATAGTGTAAAACCCAAAAGGCTTTTACTTGTGTATACTATCACAGAAACTACTGAGCAGACAGTTGATCAGAGATGAAGTAGATGCTGTTGATTGATTGATCCACTAATCACTTCATCTTGTGTAAATGGATATATAACATATTTGATTTGTGTATTGTTTGTAAATTCTTTGTGCAGCTCAATCCAGATTGCGGCTGTTACTGGTTTCCTGTGATCACATTTCCCATGAATGAGGTTCATTGTTGGTTCCTTACAGAGTATGAAATTAAGAAAATATTTTCGGGGCAATTTTGGCCCTCATGGTCTGAAAAATGGGGGCACTTTCAAAATGTTTGGGGGCCATCAAAAAATAATGTAATTAGAGCTTGAAGATATTTCGATTATATCATAGATTTAAATGCATAAAGTCATGGAAAACTATTCAGGCTTTATGTAGCCTGCAAAATTGAGAATCAAATTACATCATGAGCTCACTTGTCTTTATACGCTACGAGTGACCGGCAAATAGCCATCATGCTGTGCAATTTGGTTGCAGCACCATCGCCATTTGTGTTTGTTGTCAACAGAACAGCTGTAGTGAGAACAGGAGCACAGAAGGAGAGGAGATTAAACAAAAAAGACGTGGTGTTAAACTTATGGGCTATCATAACATCGGATGTCGTTCACTGATAAACTGAGCGTCGCCCAGCAGGTTGAGACACATTAGATTATTAGGGTACAATAATACCGGTAGATTATAGGGATGGGCAATGATTTTTTGAATATTCGAATAGTCCTTCAGTAAAAAATCAGTAAGTAAAAAAAAAAATCGAATAGTGTATGCGACTATCGTCTTGGCTGAAAAAATGGAAATGTTCCCTTTTTACTGTCGCAGAAGGAGAAACATGTAAAGACTCAGAAAGTAACATTCAGAAAGTTCTGTGTCAAATAAAAAACAAGTAAAACTTGTGCAAACTCTGCACGGTGAAGTGGTACCGGAGAATATTGGAGTAGTTTCACGCCGCGAGAGGTGACTTTGCTCTCATTCAGCGAGGAGGCAAGGCAAGGCAAGGCAATTTTATTTGTATAGCCCGTTTTTACAAACAGTTTGTCTCAAAGGGCTTTACACAGCATTATGACAACATGCTCTGTCCGTAGACCCTCACATCGACTGAGGAAAAACTCCCAAGAAAACCCTTTAACAGGGAAAAAAAATGGAGAAACCTCAGGGTGAGCAACAGAGGAGGGATCCCTCACCCAGGACGGGCAGACATGCAATAGATGTTGTATACAGACAAAGAAAACAATTTACAACATGAAATACAGAAATCATGGAGATGGAATCAGTCAGTTAACGAGAAATGAAAAACGAAAAATGATGAAGGCAGCTCCCGGTGGGCAGGGAGAGAAGGCCAGCTTAATGGGACTACTGGACGGCAGACTGGGTCATGAGCAGGGAGTGCAGGCCGGTTTAACAGCAGGAGAAAGGAGGTGATGGAGGCGGAGGACTTCATTGAACGGTACCGCCGTGATGAAAAGCGGTATCGTTACAATATTCTCCGGTACCGGTTTTATCTCTTAATGACGGACGCTACCGACGCTACCTTCATGCCACTGTAGTCACAAACCAACAGGTACAAAGATTATGAATGAACAGCATTCGTGGCATGACATGAGCTGTCCCTCAGCGAGGTTGATCTTCTCCCTTTCTGTTAAGGAGCTGGAGCAGGGCAGGCATGAGCTGCGACAGAAGCTGGAGGGCTGCCAGTGCCTGTGGGAGAGCCAGGTGGTAGACCTGGAGAGGGATGTGAGGGAGCTGAGCGCCCAGGTGGAGCGGCTCACCAGGGCGCTCACAGAGGCCGAAAGGGACAAGAATCAAGCGCAGCTGGAGCACAGCAAGCATACACAACGCCTCAGAGAGGAGCTGAACACGGTGAGTGCCACACATGGATGTGGATGGTGAATTTAATCGCATTCTTTATGCATCACATGGAATAAGGGTGAATTATTGAGCTGGGTGCAAAGAAACCTCCCAGTAACTGAACCTCTGCGAAATAAACACCTGCTGCAGGCCTCCTGACTCAATTCAGATAAGAAGGGCTGTCACCCAGTCTACATGCTGAATTTCAGTATTCCTCACCAACCACTCAGGTATCAGTCTGACTCAGTCTAATCTGTTCTTGAGCAAGGCCAGACCTTCAGACTGTTTATAGCTTTAGAGCAAGGCCACGGCATAATGCTTACAGCACAGACACAAGTTTTCATCGGAGCAGGAGAGACTGAAGTGGAAGTTGTTGTTTAGTCAGAGCTGTTGGCCTGAGGCAAATTGTCTGTGCCAGTGTGGCACAGAATGGAAACAACACATAAACAAAAAGGGGAGAGAGAGTTAAGGCTTTGACGTGATTTCAGATCTAGGACAGAGGGAGGGAAGTTAAGAGAGCTTCTGAAAGATGCTGCTTTCACTTTGCTCAGTTCCAGTACATGTTCGTTAGTTTTGTGGAAAAGTACAGATAAAAAAGAACTGAAATAAGATTTGTGACCTGTTGAGTGAAAAAAAGGTATGTAATGTGAGTATGTTTGAGTTGTGGCCTTTGGTTGAAGATATTTGATGACTTTAGTGAACAGTAAATGTAAGTGATGAGCAATTTTGACCAAAAACGGGCAGATTAATTGATAATGAAAACAGTGTCAGCGACATAGTGTTATTATCTCTAACTCCAAGATGCAGTTTATTTAGTAAGATGATGAGCTTTTAACCTAGTTGTATGACATAATGGACAAGAACAGTGGCATAATCAGTGCTCATGAATTGAGGTCTATAAAACTTGATGATCCTCTGTGTTCAATCCAAAGACAACAATGTGCTCCAAGAGAAAAATCCAGCTGGGGACATCTTTTACAGCCTCATATCAGCTAAAATGCAGGAGCTGATTGCATCACAGAGCTTGATAACCTTGAGTATTTTTCCAGCCTGTGAAAGTAGGGATTGTTTTAGAGTCGTGAGTGACATGTTACGGCGCACTCCACTGATCACTCTGAGGAGTACTTCCTTATGTTGTGATCATCAAACCTGAGCTGGCAAAGTTAAAAATGAATCCACTCAGTGGGGAACCACAGGCCCTCCCACAAGCCAAGGTCCACAGAATAAAAAAAGTACAGTGAATGTCTTTCTTCTATAGCCAGGCTGAATGGGGTTTTACTGAAGGAAACCGACTCCCTTGAAGTTCAGGAAGAAGTCCATTTAGATAGAAGGTATTATCTCTGTTTGTGCTGGTCAAGGAGAGGGAAGAAGAAGGAAAAAAATGTCTGTCCAGCATCGGACATGGACAGCTCTCGTCTCTGTGTGGTTTTAAAGAGAGAGAGTGAGGGTGCTGAAGAAAAAACAGGGCTCCATGTCTGATGTGTCCTTACCTGGCGTGGTGAGTTGAGTTTTTATTTCTGTGAGCGTGTTTTGAACATGGGCTGGAGCACGATGTCTTGTTCTGTGTGTCCTCCTCATATTTCAGTGTGGCTGCAACTTATTGAGGAGTCTGTTGGATCTGTTCTGAACAAATCAATAGATTGTTCTCAAGAATGAGTGAAATAAGTGAAAATACTGAAAAAGCCCTTCTCACAAGTTCACAGAGTCTTTAGGTGCCCAACCAACAGTCCAAAAGTCCTTAACAGTACTGAAGACTTTTAGTTTACTGTTATTAAAATCAAAGAAAATTTGATAATATTCACATTGAGGACTGTACTTAACTCAAATGATTAGTTGATAAATATTTTTGCTGTAGACATATTCATGGTTTCTACTGTCGACTTCATTGGAGTTTTTGCACGTTGCAAGTCTACACCTCTTAGGCGTGTTTTTCATCTAATCACATGACAGATGCGATCGTTACTGCCTCTGAACAAAAACGACTGAGAACACTTGAATCAATCATTGATGACTTTTTAGTGTGTCTGATGCATCCATTTGTTAATTTATCACTAGAGTCAGGTGCAGGAGTGAACTTCCAGGCAATCTTGAGATTTTTAACACGGAACAAAATGAAATGTGATTCTGCTAAGTCAGAGGCTGCTTGACATCATTTACACTGATGGAGAGAAAGATGTTTAGCTGATTCTTAATTTTACTCTTGAGCAAGAGAATACATCAGAAATTAACATTATCAGAGCATTAGATCCACAAAGAAGAAAAAAAAAGTAATTAGTTACTTATATACCCCGAGGAGTTTGCTTCTGGTTATAAAAGAGTCTCATATTAATGTGGATGAATCTACATTACCCACACTTGTTTATGTGTCAATTTTCGATAAATACATCGTTTTATCTTTGTAGTTACTTAGATATTATTATTTAGTGCTCGCCCAGCATTTCCGACAGAAGACAGAACGATTTAGGGAAACCGACTCCGTGCATTATAGATCGTCAAAACGTTACTAATTGTAAAACCTGTCTGTGTAATGACCTCATCGGTGGTCATCGTTCGGTCAGAGCTCTCTGGTTTGATCTTCACTCCCACAGCTCACTCTGGTTAGCTCGCTCATTTCAGTGCCGTATCGCTCTGGCTCATTTGCGACTAGTTTGCGACCGTGCGCGCGGAGGCTCATGGGAAATGTAGTGTGAAAACACTTTAGCTTTCCGAAACCCCTTGTGTAGATACATGGACAAGAAGCAGTTGAAAGACACTTGTCGCCTGGGCATAGAATGCATTTAACTCGAATATTTTTGTAATTTCGAGCTACAAAATGAAAGTAATTAGAATATCGCCACTGGCCGAAACCCCCCGTTTCTATCTCCGTCCCCGTTTCCCTCTGTCCTGTTCGCATCAGCAGCAACGTCACTCTACTCAAATCGATCTCTATGGCAACGTGCTCTGGCAAGTAGCACGCACAGGCAGCACGCATGCATGCACCACTTAAACAGATCAGAACTCTACACACAGGCAAACACGGCTTGGGTAACACAGGAAAGCGCGTTCCTATAGTCTAGTAAAGTAGTGTAGTTACCGATATTTTAATATTGATATTATTATTATATGATATTATTATTGATATAGAGTAACACTCAGACAGCATAGGTTCATGGAGGCCAATGACAAACAAGCTGTCAGAGAGCAGACAGAGAAAAAGAATCCAGACCTGTCCCCAGAGTCTTCCTTGGCCTCTGCCCTGACCCTCCACCAAGCTCAATGCAAATTGGTTGAGTTTTTTGTGTGCAACCACCATACATATTTGTGGTTGGCCTTTTGAAAATGAAACAGTTGGACAGGAGAGCCAAGTAATAAACACTTCACTTTCCCATGTATTTGGAACACATAGCGAAGTCTTTCACAGCTATCCTGCAATAAACCCTCTTACCTGAAGGCTGTAATATTCTTCTGTTATAGACACTGTTTTGGAGAAGTGCATTTCTCCAATTGCTGTACATAGAAAGTTTTTTAAAAAATATATATATTTAGGAGCTGAAAAGACTAATTGCCAAAAGGAATATAAGAAGCAACTACTAAGATTGTCTTTTAATCATGGAAATTACAGTTGTGCTATAAAAACAGAAAACACATGTTTCAACACATGCACTGCAGAGTGTTTCTGGGGACACAAAAATGATGGAAAAACTAAGCTAACAGTTCATAATATCTTCATCCTGTGATATTGACGTTACAATAGACCAAACAAACTCACCTTTTTTCTAGGCTTCTAAAGTCAAGAGACATAAAACTTAAAGCATACCCCACCCACATCCGTCTCTTTTTGTGTCCCTGGAAACATTTCTGTGTTTTCAAAATGTTAAGGTTGTTTTCTATAATTGTATTTGCATGTGTTGTTGTCTTAACTTGCAGCACATTGAGCTCTTGTGGCCACTGTGTAAAATACTTATTCATTGCAAGCCATACATTTTTTGCACAATTTTTTTTAATCAATAAAGGTGTAAACAACACATGTGGTCATTTGGTCCACCCTAGTGAGACATGATCACCCTGCCTGGCTGTGGATCAACTGTGACAAATCCCTCACTGTGGATTTCCGTTATTGTAAAAGGAGATGTCCAAATTCAGGCGAGCCCCATGACCTCTTCTCCCTCTGGCAGCATCACCCAGCTCATAAATGTAAAGGAAAAGACAATGCACAATGCAAAGAGATAAAAGTCTTTCATTTACTCCTTTGATGTTGCCCCATTCCTACCCCAACATCCCATCATCCCAGGGGAAAGCCATCTTTTCTGTGCACTCCTTGAGGGCCCTGGCTGTAGCTGGGGTAGTCAGCTGTTAGATACGTCAGTACTTGGGCTGGTTAAGGGTCAGAAGCTTGGGGAGGGGGTTGCATGTGAGGGGATGTCATTTTTGTGTCTCTACCAAATGGTGCATCCTCTTTCCACTTGTGTGTTTATTCTCAGTGGGTTGCTGCCTCTATTGTGGAGGAGGCCCGTGTTGACTGCGTGCAGTACCGACAACTCTCTGGGGCAAACATTCATGTTTAAAGTCTCCCTTCTCTTCCTCACAGTGTGTCTGCATGCTATGTTTTGTTTTTGTCCATCGGTGCATGCTTTACTCTCAGACACACACACTAATTTAGCCCTCATGCCTGCCTCACTTCCTCCGTACACTCCTATTAACACACACTGTTAGCCGCCCCTCCTTCACCTTCACTCCCCTGATGTCCAAGTTTACCCTCCGCTATATTGTTGTCAAATGTGGCTTGAAGATGTCACAAGCAAGACCAAGATGCCCTCTGCTCCATCTGCTGCAGAGGCCTGATCTTTCATCTGGTATTATGTGGCAGTGATGGGACCTGACAGGGGCCCATTGAACTGCTGAGTGAGGGGAACTGAGGGGAACTGAGGGTCTGAGACCAGGACACTGGGAGAAGGGGGTTAGTGGGAGGGCAAAGGGTTGTGGACTGAGGCGCATCAGGCCTCAGGATCTGAGTTTTTGTGATTTGAAATGTTTGTGTGCTTCAGAGTGAAGCTGTGTGAAAGCAGACAATTTCAAGCCGAGCTGAAAACATCCCAACAAACTAGATGAGTAATTGATTGATCATCATCAACGTGGTGTATCAGGGTCTGGCTAATGTTTCCCTGTTCTCTGGCTGCTTCAGTGATTACAGCAGCCATGTTGCTTTTTGTTCACCCACAGGAGTGCTCCTCTGTTTTACCAACTGTAGATAATGGTCGGAGATGGCTGATGGCTGTGAAGTTTTCTTGAAAATAAAGTTTGTTGACATTCAGTGTCTCTCACGACGCATTGTGTGGGCAACAAGCATAATGAATGCATTTCCTTTCTCAACACTCATTTACAAAAGCCACTTGTTTCCTGTTTAAATATTGAGTTCTTTATAGCTATATCCATGTTTTACTAGCCGTTCAGCTGTTGCTCAGGTGACCTCTGAAACCAACTGTAAATCACTCAAAACAGGGACCCACAAGTAAAAATAATGCTCCACAGCACAATCAGTGGTCAGAAACTTCACAATGGGCTCTTAAAATTAGCCAACATGGCCTTAAACTGTGAACATGACTTGTGAGCAGTTTAACAAAAAAAATTTTTCCCTCTTGCAGTCTGAAGAGGTTGAAAATAGTCAGTGTTGTACAAAAATAAAAGCATATTCTTGTCTTTCATACCCCTTTAATCTCCTTACTTTGCCCACCCAGATTTTATCTCTGGACCCTGTTGGGATCCACCTTGGAAACCACTGAGTTAGAGAAACACTTTGAAGGCAGTAAAGCATTGAACAGCAGCAAACCATGTCTCATTTTCCTTTTTGCTGCTGTGCCCACAACAAAATGAATACCAAACACACATTTAATTCCAGGCACCTAATCCCCACCTCTCAGGCAGGTATCATGTTTTGTTTCTGTTCATTGGGGTCTAGATTACAGGACTTTATCCCAGAGAGGCCTCCTGCTGTACATTTGGTTATTTTTAGATTCAAGATTGTGGGCTCACTTTTCTCAAAGCTCATGCCTCAGGCAGGCTTTGTTATGCAGTTGGAGAGGTTGACTAATACACCTGTGTGATTCCACTTTTCTTGGTCATGGTTTAATTTCTGCCTGAGCAAATCTTCTAAATCTGCTACATAGCTCCATGTCTATTGTCTCTCACTCAATTTGAGAATCTTCTGTTTTCTCTCCCATGTGTATCTGTATGTGTGTAGGCAATGGAGGTGGAGAGGGCCATGTCCAACGAGTTGTGGTCTCTAAAACAGGAGCTTAAACACAAGGGAAGCCACAACAGGCTGCAGGATGAGGAGCTGATGAGAGCCATGAAGGAGCAGGTAACTACCACAAACATGTACTAAAACATGATGAAACCAATCAAAGCTACTTCAGAAATGTTTTTGACTCTGTGATGCTACACCTGACAGACACTTCTTTGAAAATCAGTAATTGGTTGAGTGGTCTGACCAATCCGTCCTGCAACAATAAAGCCTGCTAACAGGAGAATCCTGGCAGTGATTTAGACAACCATACTGCAAGACAAAAAGGAGAAGCCAAAAGCATTCCTTAATCAAATGACAAATAGCTCCTGTTTAAATTTTCCTTTTTTCTTTTCCACACTCAGAGATATAAGCATTGATGGACTGAATGGGTTTGATGAACTTGGGAGTTTTGTCTCCAGAGAAGAGTGAGAGTTCTGTGTGTGTTTCTCCAGGTGTTGCGTCTCACCCAGAAGGAGCAGATGCTGGAGCAGCGTTTGGAGAGCGTGAGTCATGAAAACGCTGAGCTGAGGGCAAGTCTGGCATCCTTACAGACGCGTCTAGCTCTGCAGGACCAGCTCAAACAGCAGCACAGTCAGCAGGTACATAATATAAATTTGTTACATACTGAAGAAACACAAGTGAGCCATCACAGACACACCCAGAGCTTCGCATTTTCTTCAGAGTGAATCCAGACTCATTAGTGCTCATTGTAGCAGCAGGAAGCAAGTTGAATACGGTCAGTGTATGGATGAAATAGCCTCAATAACAGAGGGGTTTTCTGCCCCGTGCCTAGTGGCCTGGGTCTCGGCGGGATTGTGGATAGCGTTGCTAAACAATCACCTCATCCCCGTCATTGTAACTTTCACTTGCACTTCTGGATTCCACTCATGTTCCCTTAGTTTCATGTTTAGCTGGAGGCTGGAATCCGGCATGTCAGGATTTCTCTCTACAGCTTTTTAAAAAGCACACGTGCCCCACCTTAAAATCACCATTGTCTTATCACATACATCTGTCAATTATCCATATAATCTATGAGAATGTATGTTATCTTAAATGTTCATATTATTAACCTCAGATGCTCATTTGTGCCACTGGGTTCTGCAAATGTTCATATGTGTGGTTTTGTTTGTGTCTTGAGCTTTCTGAAGCCTGGCAGGAGGTGGAGGTGGCACGGAGTCGCTCCCAGCAGCTACAGGCCCAGGTGGAGGAACTTCAGGAGGCATCAGTGCAGGAGGCCAGGAGCTACGGCGATGCATCCCTGCTGTCCGAGCTGGAGAGCAGCCTAGAGACAGCAGGGCTGGGAGTCAGTAAAGAAGAGGTACTGACGCAACAGTACTTGATTTTCCAGACAATGTACAATATTATGATGTAAACTTTAATATACCATCACATGTTTTTATTTACATCAGACACACTTGGCAGTAGCTGAGCTTTGAAAAACTTTCAAGTTCCCAGTCTCTACCCAGAAGTATGAAATTTCAGATTATCTGAACAATACAATAAACACAATCCACCTTGACTACAAGGCAGTGACATTCCAGATTCAGCCAAGTACTGCAGCTCACAGAAGTTTCAGATCACCATGGCACCATCTGCGTACCTTTCCTCCATGTTGTGGTTGGCAAGTTTTACTTTGAGGGCTTATTCTGTTTTGGTCCTGCCCACAATGATTCACAACTGTTTTGAGGGGAAAGTGTGTTCCTATGATGACTGGAAACAAGAATTTCAATTATGTACAGTATATCGATCAGTGTATACACTATGGTGTGAAATGACACAGAGACAACAATATAATGATGATAACAATAACTTTATTCCTATAGTACTTATTGAAATTGCTTTACATATAAATAAACAATAATAATATTATTATAATAATAATACAGTAAAAACAATTTACAACAGGGAGGGTAAGGCCAATCGATAAAAGTGAATTTCAAGAAGAGACTTGAAAGAGGATACTGGGGTTGCCGGCCTGAGATCCTCAGGCAGCAAAGGCCCACTCACCTGTCGAGGCAAGATGTGATTTTGGGACAGAGTGGAGGGCTTTGCTGGATGGGCCTGGCTGCAGCATTTTGTATCAGTTGGAGTCTCCGTAAGATACACTATGGATAAATGTGGATATGTTTAGTCGTTGTCCAGGGATTGGGTCGCCGGGGCCCCCGCCCACGACTGCCGCCCAAACCACAAAGCACCGGCCCCATCTGAACGGATGAGATCCGCCCTGAGTATCTCAAGTCTCTGGATGTTGTGGGGCTGTCTTGGCTGACACGCCTCTGCAACATGACATGGCAGTCGGGGACAGTGCCTCTGGACTGGCAGACCGGGGTGGTGGTCCCTCTTTTTTAAAAAGGGGGACCGGAGGATGTGTTCCAACTACCGGGGATGACACTCCTCAGACTCCCGGGGAAAGTCTATTCCAGGGTGCTGGAGAGGAGAATTCGACTGATAGTCGAACCCCAGATTCAGGAGGAACAATGCAGTTTTCGTCCTGGTCGTGGAACACTAGACCAGCTCTATACCCTCCACAGGGTGCTCGAGGGCTCATGGGAGTTTGCCCAACCAGTCCACATGTGTTTTGTGGACTTGGAGAAGGCATTCGACCGTGTCCCTCGTGGCATTCTGTGGGAGGTGCTCCGAGAATATGGGGTCGGAGGCCCTCTGCTGAGGGCTGTAAGGTCTCTGTACGACCGGAGCAGGAGCTTGGTTCGCATTGCCGGCAGTAAGTCGGACTTGTTCCCGGTGCATGTTGGCGTCCGACAGGGCTGCCCTTTGTCACCGGTTCTGTTCATTATTTTTATGGACAGAATTTCTAGGCGCAGCCAGGGTCCGGAGGGGTCCGGTTCGGGAGTCACCGGATTTCATCTCTGCTTTTTGCGGATGATGTTGTCTTGTTGGCTCCCTCGAGCCAGGACCTTCAGCAGGACCTGGCTGGCTGGCCTCATTACCTGGGGCGGTTCGCAGCTGAGTGTGAAGCAGCTGGGATGAGAATCAGCACCTCCAAGTCTGAGGCCATGGTTCTCGACTGGAAAAAGGTGGTTTGCCCTCTCCGGGTCGGGGGAGAGTTCCTGCCTCAAGTGGAGGAGTTTAAGTATCTCGGGGTCCGGTTCACGAGTGAGGGAAGGATGGAGCGTGAGATTGACAGGCGGATCGGTGCAGCGGCTGCAGTAATGTGGTCGTTGTGTCGGTCCGTCGTGGTGAAGAGAGAGCTGAGCCGAAAGGCAAAGCTCTCGATTTACCGGTCGATCTACGTTCCTACCCTCACCTATGGTCATGAACTCTGGGTCATGACCGAAAGAACGAGATCCCGGATACAAGCGGCCGAAATGAGTTTCCTCCGCAGGGTGGCGGGGCGCTCCCTTAGAGATAGGGTGAGAAGCTCTGTCACCCGGGAGGAGCTCGGAGTAGAGCCGCTACTCCTCCACATCGAGAGGAGCCAGTTGAGGTGGCTCGGGCATCTGTACCGGATGCCCCCTGGGTGCCTCCCTCGGGAGGTGTTCCGGGCATGTCCCACCGGAAGGAGGCCCCAGGGAAGGCCCAGGACACGCTGGAGTGACTATGTCACCCAGCTGGCCTGGGAACACCTTGGGGTCCCTCCAGAAGAGCTGGAGGAAGTGTCTGGGGAGAGGGAAGTCTGGGGGTCCCTGCTCAGGCTGCTGCCCCCGCGACCCGGCCCCGGATGAGCGGAGGAAGATGGATGGATGGATGGATATGTTTAGTTTTAGGAAACATGTCTGAATGCTGTCAGAGTGAAAGTACAGCAACCATCTCTGCAGTGAGGTGCATGCTGACTGTACATTTTGTGCCAGTTGTCTGTGACAGTGCGACTTGGAGCTTGCAGCAAACTCAAAATGACCGTGTCTCTTTTTATTTGTTTGTTTGTTTGAGCACAAACGGTTGTTTACCTGTCAAACTTTCACACAGTTTGTTGCAGGAGTGAGAGAACAGGGAAAGTGACTGACAGTGAAGCCGATCTGGCTGTCTACTGTTATTGTTTTGTTCCAGCAGGAAAATGTGATGTTTAACTGCGCTTGTGAGTCATTCACTACATTTCCTGTTTGTCACAGCCACACTGTGGAAGAGCCATGTTCTTGTTTCACAGCCTTCAGCACACGTACATAGACACTGCACTGTGTATCCAACTCTTATCATAAAATACCTCATGATTACCTGTTCTGCCAAAACTAGCCTGTGTGGGTCTACACATAATTGTCATCATCATGTGATATATTTGCTCAAGGAAGTTACATGAAGTGATTAGTTCATGCTGACACCTCCCAGTGTGTAAATGCTTGATGTCACTGGATGTGTGATATGTGAGAATATATTGCTTCCTGCTCCATGCATATGCACCAACTATACAGCATGAGCCTCCAAGCTATACCAATTGTGTTGTGGAAGTAACTCAAGACCTCAGTGAACATATGTCTCATCTCCTATTCTGCTTAGATAATGCAAGAAATGGGCTCCGTCCTTCAGTTGCTGCTTCCACTGACCCGGGAACCAAAGAACTCCGGCAGGTTGGAGCTCCTGGGTCAACAGAAGGACCTGCAGGCCATGCTGCACCAGCTGAAAGGAGTTGCCCAAACCCTGGCTCAGGGACCCAGCCCTCAGGTGAGCAAGAGCCACACAAAAGGAGCAAGTGGAGCAGGAGAAGGAAATGCAAAGAAAAGGCTGACCTTGTTTAAAATCAAAAGACAATGGTAATAGGACACAGATAGGACATATGTCATTATGGTATAGAGATGGACAGAGTTAAACTCTATGCTAAAAAGCTATTTTGAATAATATGAATTTATACATGCAGAACAGTGTAGCCTACATGCCAATTTTATTGTGTATTCACAATTGGCCTATCTGCCCCCTAGTGACTGTTAGTGGTATCACAATGAATCAGTGATTTGTTGCAACTGATAACATCATCTCACAAACCTCTGTTTCCATGAGCAAGTGTGCACAATTATCCAGTTGTGTCTCACACCATTTTCTGACCTCTCAGACTAGTAACAAGTGTATACCACTAGAACAAAATATCACTGCCCCCCCCCCTTCCTCCCTTGGAGCGCACCGTGGATATAGGGCACCACCACAGAAACTACTTTTTGCTACAAACGTGTGAAATGCTCGGCCGACACATGATCTCTTTGTTAATGTCTCTCTTCCAGGAGCTGAATCAGGCTGTCTTCAGTGAGACGGGTGATGAGTGTGGGAATACGAGCTCAGCACAGAAGTTTAGAGATCAGGTAACCATGTGTTGAACAAACACTTCTGTCAGGGAGGGGCAGCACCTGTGGCAGCCCATTGTTAGGATTGGACTATGCCATTACTGACCCTGTTACTGTCAGTGTATCCATCTTATTCTCACATACAGTTTTTTCCTAGTTTAGTTTATACTCTTCTTGTCACTAATGTTTCCCTATCATGTGTGAAGCCAAGTATAACACCTGAATAAGTTCAGTTATCGTCACATTTTTTAATTTTTGTTATAAATTTCATCTCACAACTGATTTGACTTGCTGCACCAGGAAAATGCTGAGTTGAAACAGAAGCTACAGAGTGTGCAGGAACAAGCTGAGGTTGTCAAACAGGCCATCAAGGACCGTGACGAAGCCATAGCCAAGTAAGAAGTTCATTTTATCTCAACATTCTTTCTGTAAATTGTTATATTAAATATACTCAGGTTCCAGTTTTTGTTTACAATTAGGAATAGTTGATTAATGAATCCAACCTGGGATGAAAAAATGAAAACATATTGATTGAATATTTCTCTTGCATTTCTAGACAAAAGGACAGAGGTAATTCATAGTTCTTGTTGGATGTTATTCCTGCAGCTATGATAATGAGATTTTACCTGTGAAGAGGTGGACCATGACAGGTTTGAAAAATTCTATATGACTGTGATCTGTCATCATTTCTTGTTAGGAAAAACCTGATGGAGGTCGAGTTGGTGCAAAGCAGAAATGATATGATGTCTCTGAACAACCAGTTACTAGAAGCCATCCAACGGAAACTGGAACTGTCGCAGGAGCTGGAGGCATGGCAGGTAAGACCCCCAATATACCCATAATGGTTTTTACCCGTCAGGATGAGAGTTGATTTAAGGGTATGATACAGCAGATTAGATTAGGATTTTATTTTCCATTTGCACAGGTAAATCACAGCACATGCACATAGGAACTCTTGTGTGTTTCCCTGAGTCAAAACCTATGTACACACTGTACACAAAATTCAATTATATAAAAAAGATAAAAGAAAAGGCACGAGGGACCAGCCCAATTGTATATAAATAGATGATTCAAGAGCAAGGGAAAATAGTACAAAAAAGCTTTGTCACACTGTCGTCCAGTCTTTCCATGTGCACATGATATCTGCTTAAGTTCAAAGACTTCACAGGTGAAAAATAACTTTTGAGACATGCTGACTAGGGTTTTTTGATGGATGATAGACTGGAGATGAATATATCTCAGTCTGTCCTCAGTGGGATGTCAGGGACAGACACAGCCATATCCCTCAGCCCTGTCAGTCTGGACGAATATAAACAGCAGGTGTCTCCGTCCATGAGTCCTGCTGTTGCTGAGTCATGATGCCAAGCTGAGCCATCTGTTGGAGGGTCTGATCTCTGGCACTGTAATCATGTTGCTGCAGAAAATATTTAGACCAAAACACTGATTGAGTTTTATGGAAAAATCGTGTTTGTTAGCTGAAAGCAGTCATATTGTTTTCCCTCCTCATCAGATAAAACCATTCATATGGAAACAGCACATGTGCAGAGATAAGC
This sequence comes from Caranx melampygus, assembly GCA_019059645.1. Lineage (NCBI taxonomy): Eukaryota > Metazoa > Chordata > Actinopteri > Carangiformes > Carangidae > Caranx > Caranx melampygus. The sequence goes on along the minus strand of JAFELL010002598.1, from coordinate 644,232 downwards.
CAAGATCAAATAAAAACTGTGCAGCAAACCATTCATACATCAGCAACACAAGCCTTGAATAGTTTGTAGGAACATGGATAATTACTGTAAGTGTCAGTCATGAAGACAGTGCAGTCAGGCATTGGTACATATTATCTATCATAATACTACAATGAGATACTGAGAACATTTTCCTTTTCCACGTGTAACATGTGTGGTTGGCACGGTGTGGTTAAAAAACATCTGCCTGGAGCTAATGTAACAATGGCCTCCAGACAAACTAATGCATGTCCCTTTTTTTTTTTGCTGTATGTGTCTCTGTTCAGGGGTTATGAGCTGTCGTTTGGTAGTGATATTAGATCCACTCACTCCATCTCCAACTTTCCATCACATTCCATTAACATCTCAGAGTTAGTTGACACGGATACAACCAGCATTTGAAATATGACCATCTCAACATTTAAATGATAAAGCTAGGTTGAGTTTTTAAAACCAATGAAGAGATAAGCTCAACAATGTGGTAGTCTGTCTCTTAAGTACTTCCTAATGCTGCCTCCTTGCCTTTGTGAACAGTGACAAAAATGGTCGCTGTAACAATTTGTTAACAATGGAAGCAAATCTGATCAGTGGGTTAGAGGGTTATAAGGACGCGGTGTAATGCAACTCTTGCCCAACATGAGACACCAGACAGAGTCATTGGTCCTCAGACTTCCCGCTCATTTCCTCTTCCTCTCCACTTTTCCTCAGGACGACATCCAGGTCATCATTAACCAGCAGCTCAGGTCCCAGCAGCAGTCGGAGAAGCCTCAGAAGAAGCCCATGCCCAACGGCATGTCATTCTTCTACAGGCCCAGCAGATCGACGTCTACCCGGACATGCCAGCCCTCTTCCTCATCCTCCTCTTCTTCACACTCCACTTGGAGCTTAGACACTAAACAAAAAAAGGCCAATCCCCTTGGAGAGACTGGTTAAGACGTGGCAAATGGGTCCAGTATGGAAAATAATGTTTCAACATTATTTCAAATGTTCAAAATTGAACTCTCTACCTACTGAGAGAGGAGAGGACAAGGGTCACAAGTAAACCTCCTGGACATCATGTAGTGGTGCAAAAGAGCCATAAAGATACTTTTAATTCAGTGATGAACAACAGCAAAGCCACAACAGACAAAGATTTGTCAAACAGACAGTTATTGAAACACATTTTACTGAGAGGCTGAGCCTTCCTGAAACCTAAGCTGTGACAACCTGGAGCATTAACATGTTCACAGGATTACATGTGAAGGTTTGAGACTGTAAATATTGTGCCTTATTTTGTAAAATTAGAGGATGTTTCGCTGTCAGAGATTTATATAGTAAACTTATTAATGTAGGTGTAGATGAGTAGAGAGCATTTATTTGAATTATTTAACTTCACCAAATACATTGAGGAAATAAACTAACATTTGTAATTGTCCTGAATTTTGTCTTGACATACCAAGTCAGATGTGAGAAGTCAGAAGTAAAGAAATGTTGTCTATGTATCTTCATGTACACTGAGAAAGCTGATATTTTTTATAATTTATTTTTTGGTTTCTGATAAAAGACAAAGTTCTTTGAATGATGACTTGGTGTGGCAGACACATGTACTGTATGTTTCTATTCTGTGACACAGTGTTCAATGTTGAAACTGCTTAGCTCCAGCTAAGCAGTTTTACTAAGCTGTCTGACTGACAACATTTGGAATGATTGCTTAATCATTTCATAAAGCTAAAAAAAAAAAAAATCCTTTCAGGTTTTGTGTCTCTGAGTGTTTTTGTTCATAATATTAATGTGATGAACTAACTGCAGGCGAATAGGGCAGGTGCTCAGCCCAAAACAAGAGGCATCTTAAGTTGTTCGTTCAAAATTGAACTCAGTTCAGAGCAAGTTATTTAAACAAGGTTTTCTAACTCTCTTTTCTGCAGAATCAGTAGAATAAATAAATTAAAATATTCTCTGAGTTAAAATCAAATTTTCTCCTGAAAAAATGTATTGCATATTGACCTCAAATTGACAAATATCTATATTGTCCAAAGTAATAAGTAACTAAAATGTTTTCAGAAAAAAACAAACAAAAACAAAAAACTTCAAATAATTGATGAAATCTCATTTACACGTAGATAAGAGTTTGTACTGGCTTGTAAAAAAAATGGCCATACATAAAGAATCTGACAGCTCTGAAAATTCTGACCTCTGAAAAAATAGGCCTGAATGGATTTGAATTCTTTTGTCAGGATGAATCTCCTGTGTGTTTTACAGTCTACATTGGCTCTCTGTTAGATTTCCACTTGAAATAATTTCAACTTTAGATTTCATTTGTGGGGACTGCAGACATCAGAATGCTGAGTCTACCTTTTTGTTTGTAGCACAGAAATTGTGCATAATTACTGCAGTTACATTGGAAAATAACTGCATGATTGACAGCCAAGCAAGTGATCCTGTCTTTATCATATTGGGGAGTGTATCTTTATTAGGAAAAAACAAAGTCAACTTCTGTCCTCATGTTATAGAACAGATTATAACATTTCGTGGCAGTCAACTACCATTTTGAAAAACCATGGTTTGCTCCCGGTTTGCAGCAGCATTTAACCTAAAGAACAACCCATAGTGGACATTCCCTGTGTTACTGACTATCCATTACTACCATTTTTTTTTTTTTAATCCATGGCAACCTTTATCAGAGAAATGGTTTATATTCTTCTTCTTTTGTGTAACAATTGTTTCGTGTATATTTTGTCTTGTATTCATGCATCATCATAAGATACATCCATATCTTTTTAAGCATAGGATTTATGGCTGTAGCCTAAGAGTTGGAGATGCAGTCTGCTACTGCCCTCTGCTGATGGTCAGCTAACCCTACAAGGGTCAGAAAAAGTGTAAGTAGATGTCGCTACTGAAGAACTGTAAAACTGCAACCAAATAATTTTCATGATCTGGGTGCTTTATACAGTGCCATATACAGTAACTTTTTTTTTAATCTTGCTAAGTTAAACCATTCATATACCTGTTATCTACTAAGGAAATTAAGCCAAGTCTGGTCATAAAAATGTGAAATAATATGCTTTGAAGTGCCCATTAAAAAGCGCTGTGTTCATACATAACACAGCTTAAATTCACACAACATATAGGCTAAGTTGTGTTAAAAAAATAAATAAATAAATAAAAAATAAATAAATAAATCAAATCAAATCAAATCAAATCAAATCAAATCAAATCAAATCAAATCAAATCAAATAAATAAATAAATAAATAAAAACATTCCCCCAAATACGAACTGTGAATGACGCTAAAACGTGGGAAGCTTTAAATAACAAAATATATAGTTACTCATCTGAAATGTTGATTTTTATTATTAGAAGGTTTAATGTTACTCAGCAAAACCGACGCTCCGTCTCACTTTGATGACGTTTATAATATCTGTTTACTAAGGAACGGCCACTGGTTTCGTAGAAGCAATTTATTTCAATAAAAACGCAAATTTCTTCTCGTCAAACAGGTACGACATCACTCTTTGTCATTTGTGTACTATATTCAGACTGCTTGTACGTAAAAATCAGGTTTGTTAAATCGATGCTGAAATAGAGTCGTGGTGACCCCATGACAGCTTAGCTTGCTAACTAGCGCGTTGGCTAACTAGCACCAGGAAGCTAAAGCTACTTATTGCATGCAGATGTAATGATTTCCGAGAGCTAGTCCCGCAAAGAGACACGTTATCGCTGTGAGGTGCTGAACTCATGTTGTAATGTGGGGCTGAATCGAAGAGCACCCAGTTAACGTCCAGTTAATGATACAGACCGTCAGTCTGTTGAGTGAGCCCACCGGTCGGTGTCACACTGTGGAGGGGGAAGCTGCTCCGTTGAGCCTCCTTTTTCCTCAGTGTAATGACAGAAACTTTCTAGCCTCGTCGGAGCTTGATTTAGAAGCGCTGTCTGTAATTAATTGTGCCATGTAGTAACGTTTTATAAACCAGCTCTAGCCCAGGAGTAGAGTACCCCGATTTTCCAGGTTGTGGGAAATCCTCCTCCATCGTGGCACTTTGCTTGTCTTAGCAAGATCTTAAATTCGTTATTTAAGGCCCCTCCTCTCCACGGGACAATTTTACCACAAACTGCATTTGAACTTCTACACCTGCTAACTGACTTGGTGGATACAGTTTCCTGGAGTATTCATTTGAATGAGGCATTAATACTCATTTATACGCAGTCCAAAGTAGAGTTGGTGAGGGAAGAAATGGCAAAGAGGGCGAACAGAAGGGAAGTGGAACAGTTATCTGAACACATTGTATTACTGGAAGACATATAGGAGTTTACTATGATAATGTAATCGAGGTAAAACACAAGACTTTGTAGCATGCACACAATATGAGATGCAAATCCAGGGGCTGATTATAGAATTACAGAGATGAGTGCTGCTACAGAAGTGGTGTAAAACAGTTTTTAGGACAATGGGATTGATTATACAACTGTAGATGTTACAAATGACATGAACGATCAACTGCCATAAAACCTCAAAAAGAATAGGAACTGGACCTGTGATGATGAGGTGCAGGAAGATAGTGATGATGATTGATGACTTCATGTGTGGTGATGAGTGGTAATAAATACACACACACACACACACACATAAATATATGTATGTGTATGTATATATATATATATATATATCACTCATCTCTTGGTAATTCTAAATCTTGCTTGTGCATGTGTGCATTTCTCCTTTAGGCTGGGATCTTGGATGGAGTGAGAGTTGAGCCCCAGTGAGATGACTGACCAGGGCAACAACAACCAGAACATCTCCTGCAACCCCTTCGCTGCCCTCTTCAGCTCAGTGGCTGATGCCAAACAGTTTGCATCAGGCCAGAAACCACAACAGCTGTCTGCTGAACCACCATGTAAGAAGAGCTATCTGCTCTCCTGCAAAAAATGTCAAAATACAGTTAGCAAATTAAAATGAGCAAAAATAAATACATAAATACATACAGGACATAGTTTCAGTATTAGACAAGCATCAGTGTCTTATAATCATAGTTACTACAAGTCATATAAGCATCTGTCTAAGCATCTGTCTGGCGTAACTCCTGTATCTTGTATCACAGTGGAGGACTCAGGAGAGAGCCAGTCAGACTCAGAAAACTCTGTGTCAGACAGTGTCGATGATAATGATGACTCCGTGGCAGAGATCAGTCGCTCCTTCCGGTCCCGCCAGGAGCTGTGTGAACAGCTCAATGTCAATCACATGATCCAGCGGATATTCCTCATCACTTTGGACAACAGTAAGTAGGAGGGGAAAAATGGTCAAGTCATGAGTCAGTTGGGATAATGTGGAATAATACCTTATGTTTTGAACTAGTTTGTTTTTTTTTTTGACTGTGAATAAGACGTCACTTGCATAATGAAGTCTAAGAATGACACCTCACAGGTGCTTCTTAACATAACTGCAATTGTGCAGCAGCTGGGTCTGTCATGGTTATTTTTTTGGGGGGGGGGGGGGGGGGGGGGTGCCTTTAATTTTAATTATTTAATAGGACAGGAGAGACGGGAAATGGGGAGGCAGAGAGAGGGGGGGAATAACACACAGCAAAGGGCCACCAGATTCGGGATTCAAACCGGGGTGCATGCTCAACCCAGTGAGCTATACAGTGCTCCAGCCTGTCACAGTTATTACATAAAGTTCTGATTGCCATCATCTAAGCTGACTGCAATTATTTTGCCTTATCGTTAAAATCGTTACTGACGAGAAATGTCATATTTCATCACTATTTCCTCCTTGTTTTCCTGGTTTGACTGGTCCTCTTTCAATGACATCATCATGTTGCACCCCTTCTTCTACTATGGTTTAATGACACATGAGTGGAGCCACAAACTGTTAATCTGGAGGAGCTTCATTTCTAATATTTGACGACTGCATTTCAGTGAGCATCTATTGACATCAGCGTCATGGATTTAGTTGCCAAGCCAATAAATGGCTCTTCTTCTTCATAAGGTGTATGTGTATTATTAAACTATGTGTAGGCTTATACTATAAAAGTGGCAGAAATGATCAGAAAAAATACAATTCAATCCTTAATCACAATTGTTTGTTTTGCAATTAATCGTCAACTAATATTTCATGATTGTGACAGTCCTAGAAGCAGCCATAGATTCTTACTTTAATGTGTAGCAAGTCTGTGTTAATGGTAGTAATGTGACTTCACTCTTGACTATCAAAGCTGAGTAGTGTACAGTCCATGTAAAATTTGTTTTCAGTTTCAGTTTTTTTGGTGGATGGTGCATGCCATCTTGAAAGTCATCTTCGAAGTTTCCAATAAGCAACAAATGACTCACCATGCTTCAAGACAATACAAAGACCCTGCACAGTGTGAAGTCTCACTGTGAAGTCTTACTGTGAGCTGGCTGCTTAAGGATGAGTCACGATGTTCAGGAAATGCAGGCTAACCCCCCCCCATTTTCACAGAGAGCCCTTTTAATGAATTCTTTTGTCACCTCAGTCAGAAATAAACCAGAGAAAATACATGCCGTGCTCTTAATCCTTCTCTGTCTTATATGTTCCTATGTTGGGCTGTTGATTTATTTCTCAACAACACTCAATCTAGCACTTCATGAATGGTTTGGCTTGAGCACTGAGGTTTACCACATGTTTTATTATATGGACCCTGGTTTTATTTTCACCTGTAGGTGACCCCAGTCTAAGAGGAGGAAATGGGATCCCTCCTCGCTGTGTGTACCTGGAGGAGATGGCTGCAGATCTGGACGGACAGGACTGGCTCGATATGGACAACATAGAGCAGGTCAGAAGTCCACAATGTATTTATGTTTCTCTACTCCCATTAAACATGTCAAGATACGGTGCAGTGGGAGTGGCTTGTCCTTTGGCACAAGTAAGCTCACAATCTATCTATTAAACATGACACATTTGAAATATGTGTTCCAAAATGTGAGACATTTATCTAGAAATGATCAAGAATCAAACAACATGAAGGTTTTTTTTTTTTTATTTTTATCATTTTAGGTGTGTAAACCATTGCAGAAAGTGTTTTGCACAGTCTGACTTGTATCTGTGTTCCAGGCTCTGTTTAACCGTCTACTGCTACTCGAGCCTGGTAACCACCTCATTTACATGACGTCATGCAGCGCTGTGAACCTGTCTGCAGACCGCGACGCTGGAGAGAAATGTGCCATCCCTTACCTCTTTGCTTGTTACCAGAGAGCCAAAGAAGAGGTGTGATACTTGCCTACATTATAGAAATTGCAACACTTTAAGAAAACTATTTTTGGAGATTGAGGTGTTAATGGAATATTCTATATAAATGGAATGTAAATATAACCCATTCTCTTTTCATAATTCAGTGTCTTTGTTGATTACTAATGCACCAGGTGACGAAGGTACCTGAGAAGTTACTGCCATTTGCTGTTCGCTGCAAGAACCTGACGGTTTCAAACACATGGACAGTTCTGCTCACCCCAGAGATCTATATCAGCCAGAACATCTATGAACAGCTTCTGGACCTGCTGCTGGAAGGCTTCAGTGGAGCACGTTAGTTCATCTTAGGCTTGACATTTTCCTTTCCCATGTTCCTTTTCATCTCTTCCTTTCAATTCTACTCTTGTCTTCTTTGCCTGCTCTCAGCAAAGTATTCCTTCTAGTCTTCTCTGTCCACAATGTCACTGTATTTCAGAGCCAGAGGAAGTGGTGGAATTTGTGGAGGAGGTCATTTCTGGCCTGTTGTCCGACCAGGAGGTGCGCACCTTCGAGGAAGTGATAGTACCAGTGTTTGATATCTTCCAGGGACGGATCAAAGACTTGGACCTCTGTCAGCCTCTCATCTACTCCTACTTAGATGTTCTCCTCTATTTCAGCCACCATAAAGATATCGCCAAGGTCAGGAGACACACTGAGACAGCATACCTGTTATTAAAACTAATCCCCAACAGTGATAGCCAGCAAATGCAAAATATCTCAGTGTTACCTGTCGTCCATTTTTATTATTTCAGTGCCCCAGCTTTACGGGTCATCCCAACAGTTTTTTCTGGTTTTCTCAGGTACTGGTGGAGCATATTCAGCCCAAAGACCCAGCTAATGGTTTGCAGTACCAGAAGACTCTACTGGGGGCAGTGCTGAATATCTCCTGCTTGTTAAAAACCCCAGGTGTGGTGGAGGGACATGGCTACTTCCTGAACCCATCCCGCTCCAGCGCCCAAGAGACGAAGATCCAGGAGGCCAACATCCACCAGGTAACCCAGTCGTCTTTAGTTGCCTTTTTTGTATTACAACTGTAATCCATTTTTCACAGCTGTCACAATACAGATGCCATAGTGCTAAACACCTTTACTTGCCTCGTGTTACAGTTTATGGGCCAATTTCACGACAAGCTGCACCAGATCTTGAAAAACTTGCTCCAGCGATCTGGTGAGACACGGCACCTACTGCTCTCATGGCTGGGCAGCTGTCTGCAGGTTAACGCTGGCCGAGCCAAGATATGGGCCAATCAGATGCCAGAGATCTTCTTCCAAATGTATGCCTCAGATGCATTCTTTTTAAACTTGGGTGCCGCTCTGCTGAAGCTGTGCCAGCCATTCTGCAGGCCGCGGTCACCCAAACTGCTCACCTTCAACCCTACCTACTGCGCCTTCAAAGAGTTGAGTGAAGAAGAGAGGCGCAATCGGAACGTGCATGCAAGAGGTAATGATTTCAGAAATTTAGTGTCTGTAACACTTTTCCATTACGGCTTAACGCCTGCGATTAATCTGGAAACAATAACGTGTTAAAAAAAATTAACGAACAATTAATCACATCAGGTGACTTAGGTAGAGCCTGTCTGTGTATATAGTTAGTGGTCTGTATCTGTGTTGCCACTGGGTTTGTTGCCAGTCTGTTGAAGTACGGTAACGTCTCATATTTTAGGCTGAAATAGCACGTCCTGTTTTGAATCGGGGTTTGTCCCGTATTTCCATCTTGAATGCAGCATTGTCCCACTCGTGTTCTGTGAAGATCCATCCCACTCTGCTTGGGATCAGGTAAAACTCGATGCCACAGCTGGTTTGATCACAGACGAGGGTGGAAAAAATTGTCCGTGCTAATGACTATCAGACTAGTTGTAAACAATGTCCCAGTGTTTCCTGTGGTGGACGGTGGCCTGTCAGATGTACGACAGCTTCAGGATGACAGTCCCCATTCACACTGAAGCCTGTGATGTGATTTGTTTATGCAGGTTGAGATGTGGGGCATTTGTTTAATGCACTAATCAATATATAGTGCTGATGAGAAAAAATAAACAACTGTGATGTGTTATTATTTTTCACCAATCTGTAAAATTGCATCCATACATTCTAATGGATTAACTGTAGGTACATAAATAACATCCTTCAATACTATATAAGAAAGAATAGAAGAAAATACAAGTAATATTAGTGTATATAATATTTAGTTTATTAATCGTGATTAATCACAGAGTAGTATTGGGAGTTTTTTTTAAATTGTTTGACAGCCTATGTATCAGTTTAAATACATTATTTCATTATTTTGGTTCAGCAATATTAGTACAGCAGCTCTGGTGTTTATCTTGTGTTGTTTACTGTCAAACTGCTTAGATGTTGGTGGTCAAAGGTCAAGGTCACTGTGATCTCAGAAAATACTTCTTGGCCACACAAATATAGACATATAACCATGAAGCAGTAACTCTGGGTTTAAAAGCAGTAGGCTTTGGCAGTAGAGTTTGACTAAATTGTTCCCTGTGGCCAATTCCAGGTCTCGACAAGGAAACCTGTCTGATCCCTGTGCCCCCTCAGCAGCTGGTGGAGTCTGCACAGTCGTACAGCCTACTGACTGAAAACCTCATCCTCACACAGCTCACCCTGCATCTTGGCTTCCACAGGTACCTACCTTCAAACAAGCATATCTCACTTTGCATTTTAATGAGGCATACCCACACATAGCTGAGCCAAACCCCCTCACAGTGTAGCAGACCTCACAGCAACATGGCATACTGTATTTACTCTCATGTTTACAACCATATGTCAGCATTAACCCATGTTATATATATATATATATATATATATATATATATTTTTTTTTTTTTTTTTTTTCCCTCCATGCACCTGTCGGCATGTATAATGTCCATGCGCAGACTCCATGAGCAGATGGTGAAGATGAACCAGTCTCTCCACCGGCTCCAGGTGACGTGGCAGGAGGCCCAGCGAACTGGAAACCCGATGTCAGAGCAGTTCCTGGAGCAGTTTGAGCGTCTGATGATTGTTTATTTGTCAACCAAAGCTGCCACCACACAGCCTGCCATGCTGCAATGCTGCCTTAACCTCCAAGCCTCCACTGCTGCTCTGCTGGTTCAACTCAGTGTGGGAAACCAGGGGCCTGAACATGTAGCACTCAGTTTCCCTCTGCCCTCCCTGCAACATAGCATGCTGTGCTACGTACCAGGTTGGTCAGATCTTTAACTACACTTGAGCTCTAAAAGGTCAGACTGACCCACAGGGATCAAGAGAGCCTCCAATTTCTCTTCATTTTCTCCAGCTTATTGCCTCCTAAATGAGAGCATGTGATACAGTGTGTTGTGTAAACAAACACTGCTCCCACTGTGTTTTTCACCTGCCAGTATGTCATTAATCCAAACCACGTTCATGAAAATTCAGTTTTTATGATGTTCGAGTTTGTAAAGTGTCACAGGTAGAGATGAGTGCCAAATTCAGTATATTTATTGGTACCAACTGAATTCCAACAATAATCCAGAGTATTGATTCTTGTAAAATCAAATGGTACCACATTTGGTACCTGAACGCACCCTTGTGTCTGATATTTTGACTAAACAATAAACAAAATAACTTCAATTACCACACATACACACAAAAAAGTACTGAAAACAGGGTACTTTCTGGGAACCAGTACTGGTACTGTATCAGTTTAAATGTGAAAGGTACCCATCCTGGTCACAGGCTTCAGGCTCCAGTCAAGTGAAATATTCCAGTTCGAACTATACTTGACCTGATATGTAAATGTTTTATGTTGGATTATACACAGCTGCCACAACAAAATGTTTTGCAATTACAGTTGCTGAGCATGCCAGATATCAGTGTTCAGTTACTCACAGTACATTCATCCACTAATGCAGAACATTCCTTCACATGGCAGTCATGGCTGACGTGCTCCTTTGTATGTTTGTCAGAGTTTTTTGCAGAAAACTTGGGGGATTTTTTCATCTTCCTGCGGAGATTCTCTGATGATGTTTTGGAGACTTCTGCAGAAAGCCTGGAGCAGATTCTTAATTTCATCACTGTCTTCATGGGTAACGTAGAAAGGTGTGTTACTCAATAATGTAATAAAATCTTGTCTGTAATTCAAGTCAGCGGTCTTGTGAAGTGAGAGAAAGAATTATCGAGGGTCATATGCAGATATTATGGTAAAATGTTCACATATTGCTGTGATCCCTCCTGTGTCTCCAACAGGATGAAAAACCCACACTTGAGAGCAAAGCTAGCAGAGGTCTTAGAGGCAGTGATGCCACACATGGAGCCAGTGGCTCCTGGTGCTGCTCAGCCAATCGTGTTCCAGCGAGAGACAGTCTTCTGCTCATACAGACACGCACCTCAGCTGGCCGAGGCCCTCATCACTGTGTTTGTAGATATTGAATTCACAGGTGAAACAGATGTGCTCCTCACAAACTTCAGAAACAGCACTGAACTCATGTATTTTTTTGCCACTACAAAATTTAAATGAAGCCATATTTAAGTAAAAGGAATCTGGTTAAAGATTATCTTTGACTAAAATGTCACACACGAGTGTGAAATAAAAGAGTCTTGGTATCATTTTCTAATCTGATGAAACTGTAAAGAGGTTGGACTCTGTGTGTGCGTGTGTGTGTGTGCATGTGTGCGTGTGTGCGTGCGCGCACACCTGTGTGTTCTACAGAACAAGCAGATACGCTGGATGATGTGGAAACAAATAGAAGGCATCAAAGAGGGCGTTTGTTTTTATTTAGTTCTCCCTGTTTTTCAGGTGATCCTCATCAGTTTGAACAGAAATTCAACTACAGAAGACCCATGTATCCTATCCTCAAGTACATGTGGGGAAAGGATAACTATAGAGAGAGCATCAAGGTAATGAGAGATGACGGTCTATCTTCAAATGTTAAGATGGGGGTACTGATGTGTGTGTGTATATATATATATATACATATATACATACGTGTTCGTGTGTATATGTGTGTGTGTGTGTGTGTGTGTGTGTGTGTGTATATATATATATATATATATATATATATATATATATGTAGAGAGAGAGAGATACTGCATTAAGCACATTGATCTCACCTTGTGCTGTTCATTTTCAACATCTCTCAATCCAGCATTTGGCCGACTATGCATCCGAGAACCTGGAGGCCATGAACCCCCCTCTTTTCCTCAGGTTTCTCAACTTACTGATGAATGATGCTATCTTCCTACTGGATGAGGCCATTCAGGTGAGTCCACAATGTTCAACACAAGCAAAACATGTTCACCAACTTTGGACAAAGCTTTTCCATCAGATTAGCACATCTTCACATCTAGTGTTTACTCAGTTTGTTGTGATGCTCCTAATTATTGAATTGATGGTAAATGCAAGTTTTGCAGAAGCAGAAATCTCAGACTACTGCATACAAAAAAGTGCATGGATTTAGTAATTTTGTAGCACTATCATTTATTGTCCAAAGGGACTCAAGTTTGCACTCTCTGACATTTTTATACACATAAAATTCACACATCATGTTTTCTCACAGTACCTGAGTAAAATCAAGGTTCTGCAGCTGGAGCGGGATCGAGGGGAGTGGGAGGGCCTGGCCCCGATGCCCGGAGAGAGAAAGAGTCAAGTCTGCAGATGTTTGGACAGCTGGGACGCTTCCACAACATCATGTCTAATGAGACTATCGGCACGCTGGCCTTTCTTACCTCAGGTCAGGCAGAAAAGACTTTTAGTTGCAACCCTGCAGGTTGATGAATCATTGTCTTTATCCATCCTGTGTTTTTTTTCTTTTTGACCATTTCCCTCTCCAGATATCAAGGGGATCTTCGTTCACCCCTTCCTGGCTGAGAGGATCATCTCTATGCTGAACTACTTCCTGCAGCACCTGGTGGGTCCTAAGATGGGTGCCCTTAAAGTCAAGGACTTCAGTGAGTTCGACTTCAAGCCACAGCAGCTTGTCTCTGACATCTGCACCATCTACCTGAACTTAGGGTATGTTGTAACTTTCTTCTTTTATGCAGTGAATACATGGAAGAAATGAAGAGAATAGAGGAAACTAAAAAAAAAAACATCTTGCAGTGTTTGTTTATTTCCTCTTCTTTGTATAGTGTGATGTTTTTACTGGTGCCATTTTCTCTGGAGGAGAAACACAGTGGCACTTTGCTGACTATATGCTACAGTACAAACAGTGATTCCTGATTTCAAACAAAAGGTTTGTTTCTGTCTTTGGCAGTGATGAGGAGAATTTCTGTGCTACAGTCCCAAAGGATGGACGATCATACTCTCCTACCCTCTTCTCCCAGACTGTTAGAGTACTAAAGAAAATCAACAAGCCTGGTGACATGATTGTAGCTTTTGGACTGCTTGCTGATAAAATAAAGGTATGATTTGACTTGGAAAATGTTGATATCCTTTTTGCGTTAAACCATGCACATGCATATAGTAGTTTTCTTCTTTTTTTTTTAACAAACCCAAAAAACATGTTGATTAAAAAATACACTTGTTATTGCTGTATCTCTATTTTAGTCCCATGCAGACAGACAGCAACAGGAAGAGGAGACATATTCAGATGCTCCAGATGAGTTCTTGGATCCCATCATGTCCACTCTGATGCTGGATCCAGTTCTTCTTCCCTCTTCCAATGTAACAGTGGACCGCTCAACTATAGCAAGGCATCTCCTCAGGTGAGTTGCTGCACAGCCCTAGGATTTACTTGAGATAGAATAATACTCAAAGGGCCCTTGTCTATGAGCTAGGATGTCTTGTATTGCAATCTATTGTAACTGAACTGATCTCTATCACTGTAGAATCAGAAATCAAAATTGGGGGCGTAATGCAGATTCACTGTGCAGGGCTCAATGAGTCACTATTGATTATGTCCTCCTTGCAGTGACCAGACAGACCCTTTCAACCGCAGTCCTCTGACCATGGACCAGATCAGGCCAAACGAGGAACTAAAACAGCAGATATTACAGTGGCTGGATAAGCATAAGCAGGAGAGGCTGCAGCTGGGACCCAGTGGCTAGCTGCGACCCCTCAACAAACAATGGCTGCATCCTTGTTTTCTCTCTTGGCCCACATCGCACATGCTCCTCTTCTCCTCGGCTAATCCATGGTGTGCTTGCCTTTGTGGATTTCTCCTGACTGCTACAGTCCCACTAACTTTGCATCAGACTTTCCATGCAGCCTTTATCCTCAGTGGATTCCAGACAAACTGTAGCCCATCAGCTGATGACAACTTCCAAGATTCACACACAGTAGCTGTTTGACTCCTGTGATACCCTATGGTAAACAATAGTAGGGTGATGCGACCTCTGGTTTCTCCCCCTGAATACTGTGTATTGATTAGTTAATATTACAGTCAGAACTGTGGCCAGAAGTATCAATTTCAGCAGGACTTGTTGAATATACTGTATGAGCCCCTGACTGCCCAGCTGGCCAAAACCATATTTATACTGCAAGGTAAGTATTTCGGGGAACTTGTGAGGGAGAACTAGGATGGAGTCATTTATTATTTAACCTTGATTTCACCTTCATGAAGAATACATCATACGCTGCCTTTCAAAGGTCTTGAACACCCTTTTAGCACTTCTGGTTATATCTGAAGCAGCATTGTATATATGGTAAGCAATTAAATTTAAGGCAAAAGTAAAACTGAATTAAAATGTGTGACCTGTTTTATTGGAGATTGGAGTCTAGATTCATATGGAGAATTTCAAAACCTGTAGCACAACACCACACCGTGTATGGATGAGCGCCAGGGGCACCAGTCTTAATTAAGTGCAAGTTAAAGGCCTTTTTAGGATCTGAGAGCTTGCTAATTAATAAATTAATTTTTCACTAACTGCACAATAATTGCTCTAAATTTTATGTATATTCAGGATATATTCAGGATATAACACAATTGCATTTGTATATACATACAAATGCAATTGATGTAACATTAATTCTACTAAAAAATGCAGAAGAATGCAGACTTAAATTTCTCTATTGTTTGCTGTAGCTTTGATGGAGAAAATGTAAAAATCTTTCTCCCTGTAATTGGTTACACATTTATGTTACATTTTTAAATTAGTTGAGGTATGATGATTCAGTTTTCTCACACCTGTTTTACTTGATGCCTTATTCTCACTTTAAATTGGTGCAAAATGCTAAAATATAAAACATTCATTTCCTTTGTGTTGCAGTTTGCAGTTTCACTGAACATTACAACCTCATACACTGATGTGACAAAGTGTAAAAGATGTGAATGGAGCAAATTGTTGGGGTTTCAAATGTCAGTGAACTTCGCCTGAACTGTCCACCAAATCAGACTGCATAAATCCAGGGTGAAAAATAAGCCACACAGCTGCAGAACCACGCTTCATTTTATATCCACAACATTGAGATTCAATAAAACTTTGCTAGAGGCTGCAAGTTGGCTTTCTGTTTATTTGTCCAGTACATACTACTTAAGATGAGCTTAATAGCTTCTCAAGTTGATGTTCCAAACCCAAATCTTATTGCTATTTCCATTAAGGTTGACAATCTCAATATTTTATGATTTTCCTTCTATCTGCTCCCATGGTTCAATTTTTGGCCCTAAAAATGAGAAATATGGGGTTCAAATATTTTGATTGGCAGTGTATATATCATTGCCTAAAACCATGAGCCTTGCAGTGAATATCTTGGTATCTTGTTTCACACTCATAAAAAACATGAATTTGAATTATGAGTTTGCTTCTTGAAGGCATATGGATAGAAAATGAAAGAAAAAGTCAAAAAAAGATCACTTGTTTTTGAGTAGCTTTTGAATTAAAGGGTTTTAATTCAAAATTTTGTGGTTGTATACATTTTTGAAAATGTGAAAGACGTACATGAAGATGTATCTGTTGGCATGCCCTCATCCTGTTATGTTGAATATCTACTACCTGCAGGATTACATGGGTTAAATTATAATGCAATATTTAGTTTTAATTGGGAGTATAAAATGTTTACTTTGGATGTACAGTATGATTAAGAAATAAAACTAATGTGCATTATAGAAGACATTGTTATGTTCTTTTTGGAAATATGGCAGATTACAGATTTGTTTATCGAAAATATAAAATATAGAAGAAAAATGCATCACAAAAGATGGAAGCATTCATTATACCACAAAATCATACAGAAGCTTACATAGGTTAATACCCACTCATGGGTATAACTTCATAACCAAAGAGGTTAAGGCAACAGGCCTGAAGTAATTAATGGGCTTTGGATTGGTTACCTTTGGCAACAAGCACTACAATGGAGCACTTCTATAGAGATAGCACCCTCTGCTGAGTGAGTGACGGTTGAAAGATGTAACTGAAAACTGGGCCTAATTCAAATAAGAAGGGGGCTACCTATATTATCTGTGTCTGGGATTTTCCTGGATCTATAACTTTTAAAACACTTGATTACACTGCACTCATCAAAAAGGGATAAACAAGGAGACAAGAAACTAGTGTTTGTCACTCAAATCATAGTTAGTTTTCATACTGTCTTAGAAGATTCCCTGATTATTCATCCTAAGTGTGTCTGTTTGTTCTTGTGTGTATGGTTTAACATTTGATATATTTTGAGGACTGTGCAGCCCCCTTCTCTAAATGTCCTTTTTTGATCAGTACTATTTAAAAAATAACTTTGCTGCTGTAAAGATAAATCTTAATGACTTTGTCCAGAATTACAATATTTTCATGATACAACATCCAGCTACTAACAACATGAGTCAGCTCATCAACGTCGAAGCAAGACTCTTAAATTATGTGCAATCAATACATCCCTGGAAAATGAGGCAGGCACCCTCAGACTGGACTTTCAGAGTGGTGCAGTATACAGGAAGAAGGTGCAAACAATTATGGTCAGAAGAGGCTGGGAGCAGAAGGGGGATGGACTCTTTTGTACCTTTACCTGCACTGTAATACAAATGTAGAATCTTACTGTGTCTGGCTGGACGTGTAACATACTAGAGGTTCACAGGCATTTCTATCATTTGCCCTCGATTGGATGTACACAGGAGTACCAAATATCTGAGGAAATTCCAAAGGTAAGTAATAAGGAGATAATGATACTGAATGGGACATACTGATTTAGAACAATGTTGGGATAAATATTCAATCTTAAGGGTAATATGAATGTCTGAATGCTTTGCACTTCCTTTATTAACTGGACTATCTCTGGTGTTTTTCAACTACTATATTATGCTTCAAAGGTACTTCCAAACAACTTGTGTCGTAGCAATTGTATGTGAAATTCTTTAGACCTTGAGCCACCCATACTGCATGCACTAACAAATCCCTCCAAGACTTTTAAGAGCTTGAACTAATTGATTTGTGCCACACAATCACACATGTAGTTAACATAACCTCAGGTGTTTAACAACAACCCTATATTAGTGAGAACTGAGAAACACTCAGGTGACATGAGGAACAACACTTCAGCTTTCAGGACTGTATTTATCCCACATAGGTTTATTATGTGTAAGTAATAAGTTTAAGTATGGAGTATGGATGTCTACCTAAATGGAGGACATCTTTAATTAGGTATATTACCAAACTGATGTGCTTTTGTTGATGACTAAGACCGTTTCCATCAGAAAATTTCTAAGGGTGAGAGAAAAGTTTGGTTTACATTAAAACTTAATGTGTAGGTTTATATGCCCCCATGTACCTTTTTGTTGGAGTTTAACTGATTTTCTTTCTTTTCTTTTCTTTTTATAAACATATATCATTTCATCACCTACATGTCAGAAACCTCCCGAATGAGGCTCCTCACAAATGGTAATATGGATGCACACCACCACATACAGTCATATTGAAATCTTGGATGGAGGTTTCAATCTACCACATTTTTCAGTTCATCTAATTTGAAAATAAAATGTTTTTGTGTCAAGAGAATCTCATCAGTATTTTGTGTATAACAGGTCAAATCACCCAGACTAAGACTACAAGGTAATCTGTGGCCTTGAGTTCAATTTGACCTGCCCTACCCAAAGAACCTGCAGAGAAATACCCAGTGGCCAATGGCCAAGCCTCTGTGGTCTAGCCAGCTGTCTCTCTAAGGTGATATGAGAGATTGTCTTTAAAAAGAAGAAAGTGCATTGAGGCAAAATAAATCAGCACCATGCATTTTCACAGCAGTTTTTTTTCTCAGACATTCTCTCTTGTAAAAGTAGTTGTTACAAGAGGTGTTTGCTAGGAGAAGGGCAACAGAGCAATCTCCCACAGGCTACACAATTCTTTGCTGCGCCTCTGAATCCATAAAGTTAACTATTACAATATATTGCCTTGCTTTTTCAGTCCCTTTCCATTTTGTGTCAGCTTATAAAAAGCGTTCCGCTTTCCTCGTTGAAGAAATCGCACTGCAAGCTAACGGTCTGGTCTTTTCTTATGATTCAAGTGCGGAGCTCATTTCCCGGGCAAAGCCCCTGAACCTGATTTAGATTCAGCCATGAAGAATCTGAATAGGGCCACTGAGAAAATGCATTGTCGGGGTTTCTTTAGTTCCGCCCCGCAACCTGTATAACGATGTGTCGGCCAGTGAGAGCGGAGCGCTGTGGTTGAGGTTGTTTATGTGGAGTGCTGGGTTAGGGTTCCGCCCACCGAGGTATCTCCGATCGCAGGGCAGACAGGCAGAGAGTGTAAAATGGCGCACAGCTGTCGGTGGCGGTTCCCCGCTCGGCCCGGAGGGAGCAGCAACTCCGGTACCGGGAGGAGAGCGGGCCGAATCAGGGTTACTGCCTCTCTGCGGAGTGTCTCGGGAGCCCACCCCAACGCAGCTGGGCTCGGACCGGGGTTTGATGCTGCACTACAGGTCTCTTCGGTTATCGGGAGCAACCTGCAGAAATTTCGGGATATTTTGGGGGAATCGAGCGACTCGAGCAGCGGGGAGGTAAGCACAGGACAGGACCGGGGCAGTGTGAGGGTAGCCCTGGAGCATCATGTGGACCGGTGCAGGGCTCGGTTCTCTCAGAGAGCCGTTTCTCACGTTCCAGATGAAAAGCTAACGGTTGCTCTGCCAAACCGTTGACCATCTTTTTCTTTCCCCAGCGCTCAGTGGGGCTGAGAAAACTTGTCATTGCCAGGATGCTCAGTTAACTTTGAGTTGGTTGTGTGGCCTTAAAGCCTACAGTAACGCGTTATAACGCCAACCTTAGTTGGAAACAACACAATCCCCAGATGGTTATCAGATTTGTGGTCTTCACATTTCTTCTGGACAGAAAGTTTCTTTTTCAGTGAAGTGTGAGGACGGGCTACATCCACACAGTTTGGATGAACTGCTGCTAACGTTTGTGTACTAGCCCGACCACAACACTGTAGAGAAATCCTGGTGCTCGTCTTAGTGATTACAACAGTGTAAACTACGCACCTAACGTACTATGGTATATATAGCAACTCGCCGTGCTCTGTGTAACTGAGCCGTTACAACTGGTTTAGTTAGCCACTTGACATTAGCTTGACGTGAAGCCTTCAAATTTACTTTACAGCAACGCACAGCAAGAGTTATCGTCCCGTATCAGCGTTAATGTGACTCAAATAGAGTAAAAATGATTATTAATCCTCTCCGTGTGACATAAATGCGAGTCCTCACAGTGTAGTAGCGTGGGTCACTCAAGATAGCGTGTAATGTGTTTGAAAACAAGACATGTCAACTTGAAGGAGCGAGGGTACACAATTGTGGTATGTAACTAGCTAACGTGAACTTAGCGTCTGTCTGCATCGTATCTGGGAAACTGGCTGCTTATTATTCACTTCACCCCAGAACTCTATTAGATGATCTTTGCAAGCTGTACAACTTAGTATCTACACCACGAGCTGAAGGGCTGGCTTGTGTGCAGCGAGGTGTCAACCTCCCAAGCCAGGTTCGGCTAACATAGCTGATTGGTTAGCTCGCAGGCTAGCTGTCTACACCTCACAGCTACAACTACACCATTATCTCTCCCGTCGTAAGCGGTGTTAAAGTTGCAGGTTTGCTCTGCAGGTTGCTCTCTTTACCTCCGGCCAGCATGTTGCCACGCAGCGAGGTTAAAGCACTGTGGCTGAAGTTGGTAGAGCTCATACACAACACTAAATAATGTCATTTGCTGTTTTACTGTTAAGCTAGGGTAGCTACCATGCTACGCACTACGCCACGCTAGCCACTGGGGCTATTGCTGATGCATAGGAAAATGGGAGGTGGACATGTTTTCCCCTTCTCTACACAGCCACTACGTAGCTCGAACCAAATTAATATCGGCTTTATAAGGCCTGGGGATGACGCCTGAGGCGCAACTACACGTTCAAAATTTCTCCACTCAGTGTTTAAGTTGTAATTAGAGTATATCGATAGGGTATGGTGTCTAGTGACAGTGCGCATGCAGGGCTGACTACAATAACAACGAGCCCCTTCTTGACGGACCGTGTGATGTGGGGGTGTGTTCGCCTTAGCGAACTACCATCTTCCTTCTTCATGATGAGCAGCATGCGTTCATTGCAGTGGGAGTACACTGTGTGGGGATGTTTACCACTAGCTCCCGTGTTTCGTAATTTGGTTGAATCACAGCGGTATTTGCCTACATAGTATTTAGGCTTTAGCTACATTTTATATGAACTTAAAAGATGTTTGAATTTTTACACACAATATCGACGATGTTTGGGAGGTAGTAAAAAACTACTCTTATCATTCAGCTCATGGGTTTTCTAGAGGACTGGACAAATATTTACTGATGTTTACTGATGTATCACAGAGAAATGTGAACTATATTTGAAAAAAAACATTTTCTTTCGAAAAAAAGCTTTGAGCAAAAGGTTTCTTAAGGTACTTGCAGTCGACCCTTTACTTCTAAAGTCTAACAATAATTTATATTGTAACAGTGTTGTGGATAGGGACAGACTGAACCATGAAATATTGGTGAAACTTAAATTATTATAATGATGTGTTTGAAGTGTGGTGATTTGTGTATGTGTAGAGGCATCTTGAATATATATATAAATATATATATAATTGCAGACATAGCATAATGATTGTGGCATTTGTGCTTTACACAATCATGGCTTTAAGATTAATGGAGAAACATTTATTTTATGTATACTGCCATCCTTAAAAGTCATTGATGTTCAAAATAACAAGGAGTCCCTTTCTCCTTTATTCTAATGAATGAGAGCATTGCATTATTTGGGATGTGTGGAGACAGGCTGGACCATTAAATCCCATGGAACCTGAAATCTATGGAAGATGCAGACACAGCATGGTGATTTCATTGAGAATCAGTATAGTGTCTGTTCGGCCAGACCTGGGCAGGATTGTTCAGGCTCACTGCAGCCTGCTGAGCTCACAGAGCGACCCTGAACAGAATGCCAGCCGGACACTTGCCCACCCCTCCTTCTTCCATCCAGGCTGAAAAACCCAAATCCACTTCAGACGCACACAACCCCGTCTGAGAGGCAGAGCAACTTTTCTTCTGACAGCTGCCACTTTGGAATGGATTATTAAGGCTATTGGAGTGGCTCAAAAGGGTGCTTGTCGGTTGTTGCTGTAGCTTTATGTGTTTAAAGAATTCATTTTCTTGATCCAGCCAAATTGCTGTTGCTTATCTTGGTGCTTGTACATGTTGACTTTTTTGTAAAGGTGTGACCAGAGGTGGGTAGAGTAGCTAAAATTTGTACTCAAGTAAGAGTATTGTTACTTTAGAATAATATTACTCAAGTAAAAGTAAAAAGTAGCTATCCAAATGTTTACTTGAGTAAGAGTAAGAAAGTACTTGGTGAAAAAACTACTCAAGTACTGAGTAACTGCTGAGTAACCTCTGATATATTTGTTTAATAATGGGCATGAATGTAATCAAATACATGAAAAAATTAAAAAGCAATGAACAAATTCAGATCTTGCCAAAGAACATCACTGAACAACTTAGACAATAAATGAAATACATACATTAAGGCTAATTGAGCCGCAATAACTTACATATACTTGCATACAGAGATCTTTGAAATCTGTGTGTGTGTGTGTGTGTCTGTCTGTCGTCACAGTTCGTGTTGGGTGGTTCACGCGTCCACATCGTCCATTAATTCCTGATCAGTGGACACCTCGTCAACCATCCCTCACACACCAGGGCTGACGTCAGCAGCCTATTCACAGCCACAACACATCTGCTACTCACTGCAATGTGTTTCCTCAAATTTGAGTCGGAGTGGCTGCCTCTGTTTACTGCAGAGATTTTGTGTGCTGTCATGTGACTGCCTGGCTCTGTCTGATTGGTGAATGGGGTTAAACGTCGCTAGTGGCTACAGTTGATGGGGAAACACAGTCATGTAACAGAGCCTCTGTTGGAAGAATCTTCGTCCAAACAAATAAAACAAACAGATCGCGCATTTAATAGATAAAAATAAGTAGCGAGTAGTATATAATGGAGTAAAAGTACCGCTTCTTCTCATATAAGTAAAAGTAAAAAGTATGCTGCATTAAAACTACTTTGACAAGTACAATTTATCCGAAAAGTTACTCAAGTAAATGTAGTGTGTTACTACCCACCTTTGGGTGTGACCTTATCTCCCCCACACTCCCAAGCTCACCCTCAACCTTGCTGTCCACCTAAGCATGCATCATATTTGTTTTTGTCCTTGATCCATTTTTATCTTGCCTTCTGCCACATTCATCCACTCACATATTATTACCAATGTGTAATCATTCATACAAAAGTGCAGCTGAATAGCTGTATCAACCCAAATGTCTCTTTGCCTCAGTGGTTTTTGAGAAATGGTGTGTTTGAGCGGAAGGAGTTGCAGTCCAGCAGGTGTTTGGCCTATTTAAATGGAAGATAACCACCCCCTACTCCCCACCCGCTTACCCATCCCTGAGACAGCGTGTGGATTGGAGCAGGAAGCTTTGTGTCTGCTTTTATTCTAGCTCTCACAAAGTGCAGGCGGCTGAAAGAGCACAGGCAGGGATATCAAAGGGTGCAGGGCGACCCCCTCCTCCCAACGGGACAACGCTGTGAGGAGAATTAGTCACAGACCCTCCCATCCATGGCTTTATTCTGCTACAGCAGGCAGGCTAGGAGCTTTCACCTCTGCTTTAGGAGTTGCCTGACTGGGAGAAAGGCGGCAATTGTGTCGTCTTTCTTACTCTTTGTGTGTGTGGTGGTAGGGGTAGGGGTGTCCCTCAGACTTTATGTCCCTTATTGCACTCAGGAGTAGGCGTGTCTTCTTTGTCTTTATTTTGATTAGAACTTCAATTCACGCTGCCTGGTTGGGTGGGAAGGAGGGGGTGTGTGCCTATGGGTCCCGGCAGCCTGTTTAGTGTATGTGTGTGTGTGTACATTTGTGTCTGTGTTAGAGCAAAAGAGACACCATGCACACGTGCCAATCAGTCAGTTTATCTTTGTCCTTTGGCTGTCTTTGTCTCTTTACGTGTGAGACGGAGGAAGAAGAGGCACCTTGCCCTGGAAAGTGTTTGTTTTGATCTGAGTTGCTGTCGAGCAAATGTGAAACAGTTACACTCAGTGTTTGTTTGGATACTTGAAAAAACAAATGTCCACCTTTTGCTTTGGGCTGACGGGGGTCACAAAGCAGCACCACCCCAGGGTAATTCACACTGGGGCAGGAAACAAGATCTTGTAAGAAGTGACTAAGACTACAACTTTTCCTTTCATATAACTCATATTTGTGCCTTTGTATCAGAAAAAGTGTATGTTGGCACAATTCTTAGAATTCCTCTGTGGCCTTTTTGAAGAGATTTGTCATCAGGGGGCATATAGCAGTATGAGGTCATCACCAATTTACATTCCAGGAAGGGATGAGGCATAGCGTCTGTACAGTAAATCCAAGAGCTTCCTGGAATTTGTCAAATAAATGTTTTTCTCTCAGAATAGCAGGGAGGGATGACTCCTTAAGAACCTCAAAATGACTGAGAGTCTTAACCTGTAAACTTAAAAACATCTACTTGACAACCATCTCCTCAGCCTGAGCCACATTCTTATACCCCATTTTCTCCTCATCGCTCATTCTCCTGTTTTCCTGCTTTGACGTGAATAGCTTCTGTCTTTAAACTTGCGAGTGGGAGTCGACAATCAAACGTGTTGCTCCAATTGCCTACTATAGCAATAATACTTGTAGTAGTAAACCAAGGGTTGGGGCTGGGCGATAAAACGATAACGATATATATTGCGAAATAACTTTTCCTCGATAGCAATATGAGACGTTGTTGATAGAAGTCGATAGGTTTCATCTATCCATGTTTTGATACAAATAGCCAGTGATAATGAGAGTTGCGCCGCGCCGAACCAATCTGGAATTGAGCCACGCCGCAACCGTGCACGTCAGCAGCGGGACGCCGCTGGTATAAAAAAAGCGAGAGAATGAGTGTTCCCTCAAGAGAAAATGTGAAGGAGAACTCGGAGGACTGACTGTGAAAAGACACGTGGTACATCATGTTTACATCCGATGGATGAAACTCTGACACGGAGACACCGGGCAGTTGGAGCAGATCGATCGAGGTCCGGCTGCGTTCACACAAGTAATGGAGCTGCTCACCCCAGAGCGACTGCTATGTTCATACCGACACAAACGCACCAACTCGTGCGTTAAGTTCAACTGTGCCGACCTAAACAGTGGCCAGTGCCCCCCCCCCCACCGACCCACCGACCCAAGACACTGACAGCATGGTGAGACAGGGCTGCAATGACGGGAATTTCTTGTGCAGCCCCCCCCCCCCCCCCCCACACACACACACACACACACACACACACAGGCACACTGATAGCCATTAAGTCAGTCTATTTTGTATGTGTTGTCTTTGAAAGCTGATTGAATATAAACAATACATTATATTATATTATATTATATCATAATTCCTGTTTTATTTATCTGGAACTGTTGAAAAATGTTTGTCATTACATCTGTCACAATTTTTGGCAGAAAATAAATATTTAAATCACAAATAACCTTCTTATATCTTCAAATCTCACTTGTAAGTATGAGAAAACATGTAAGCTTGACAAAAATAGTGATTTGAGTTATATTGTGATATATATCGATATCGACTGATATGAAAAAAATGGTCATGATACGATTTTTTCCCATATCGCTCAGCACTACCAGGGGTGCTTGTAATGTTGATGATTTATAGATTTAAACTTATTACCAGCTAGGGCTGGGTATCACCAGGTACCTCGCGATACGATACTATCACGATATTTTGCCCACGATAACGATAATATCACGATACAGCGATTCTGCGATAATCGATATATTGCAAGAAATTTCATCCACGATACATCACGATATCTGTGTCACTGAAGAAATTGTGAATTTATAGACTGCACTGAATCCATTTCACATGAATTACAAAACATTGTCAATTAGGGGTGCACCGATTGCAATTTTCTGGCCGATCACGATCACTGATTTTTAAAAAGCCTGACCTGCCAATTTCGATTTTGGCCCATTTTTATTTATCTGACAGCATACACCTTCAATATTCGAATCTTATTTTATTGAAAAACAATACCTGTGAAACAATACAATACAAACTTGTTGTTTTACCTGCACATGAGGTAGTTCTCTCAAATATAAATGAAAACGATCTTCAAAATGATGATATAGGTGTTTATATTGTCAGTATCTAAACAGATAGATAGAGCGCGAGACTGATGGATGAACACACACACACACACACACACACACCTGGGGGGCAGAAGCGCTTATCGACTAGCGCAGAGACATGTGCGTCTGGTGTGAACGGAAGGGCTCCGGATCGCGCACGATTTTCGTTGCATGGCGCTTAGCAGGGCTTCCACATCCTGGCGTCAACCCTCTCTCACGGCAGAGCAGAGGGGGGCAGCGGCTGACTTCCAGACCTTTGCGGAGGCAGATGAGATCGGTTTCACATAAAAGAAATGCCGATCCCATGAAATTAAGGAAATCGGCGCCGATCGATCGGTGCACCCTTATTGTCAATCAAATTCACATGAATGACAGCCAAGTAAAACAAAGTGTATACTGCACACAGTGGCTCTTCTTAACACACAATGTCCAATGTGCTTGTGTTACGTTTTGCTACTCCTCTGCCCTGCGCCATTTTCTTCTTCTTCTTTTTACGATTTCCGGCAGGCTGTACTGTGTCATTTCCTTTCAAAGAGTACGCTACCTCTGCACCCAGTCTTATTCATGGTGAGCGCCATCATGTGGAGGCTTGAAGTAGTGACTCTGTAAATCAAAATTGCAGCAGGGTTTTGTGAGAGAATCTGTTTAGAACGGCTGTATGTTTATTGTTTAAATATCGATATTTGGCGGCAGTGTATCGATAACGTACCACACGACGAAATATCGCGATATATCGTTGTATCGATATTTTGGCACACCCCTATTACCAGCTGTGACAGTGCGTGTCTGTGTACATGTGAGTGTGTGTGTGTGTGAGAGAGAGAGAGAGAGAGAGAGTGTGCGTGTCATCATAGCTAAATGTGGTCTTGGAGACACCTACTGTACAGGGAATTACCACGCAGTTTTGTGTACTTCTGCAGGTGTTTACTGACTGCACAGATTTTTGTCAATGAGGTGGATGTGGTGCAGCCCATGGGAGCCCAATTACATTTACCCACTCTGGGACCCATTTCCCAAAAATACCATTGTGGGGCTCCCAAAACGCTGTTTCCATGTGGATGAAACGCTGAAACAATAAAAAAACTTTTGCAGATATACCTTAACCCGTATCTGTGTGGATGTGCCCTTAGACAGTTTGGTAGTTGACATGATGGTCTTTCCACATACCAACAGTCTCTGGGGTCTCAATGCAGCTTGTCACCTTACCACTATCTTAATTTAGAATGTGATAACCTCTGACCGTGCTCTGTTATCTACTTTCTTCCCAAATTAACTGCAAAACCAGATCTTAGCTCTCTCCCAGCATATATCTGAGTAGTGTGAATGTTTGTTTTAACAGTTAATAATGCAAATCAACACAAACAAGTGATGCATGTGTCACAGGTGTCTACTGTATTCTATTACCACTAGTGACATGCATTTGGTTATGTATACAACTTAAGTTTAAAATGGAGAGTGAAAAGTAATACCTGTGTAACAACTAACATTTATGACCATCTACAGTTCAGGTATCCTTGACAACACTGTCAAATGTGGTGTTTAAATGACTGTTTCCTGTTTTAAAGTGAGGTTACTTGGCTTGTTGTGAAGCTCATTAGAAACATTGTTGTCCTGACAGTAGGAGTGGGCGATATGATGATATTAGATCGTGAAGGATTAGATTGTGTTTATGACTGGCCAAAGCAGAGAGACTGTAGTGTCATCCGTAGAGCACTTTCCATCCATTGTTGTTCTGTGCTCTTGCGTGGACACATCCATTTTCATTTGGAGTGTAGCAGGATGATTTCTCATGAATGAACGGACAATATGGGAAAAAAAATCTCTATATAGTGCACTGGGCTGATTTTACACATCTACATTCGTGTCATTGATCTGGAGACTTGTCCAATCAGACTTGAGTATGGAGTTTAGCCAAGCAAGGGGTGACCAAGGCTGAGGGGAGATCAGCTGTTGCAGCCTGTGTCCAAGGAGCTGTTAATTAACTTGGTTGGATCTTTATGATTTGTACAACATCTCTACAAATGAACAACTTCTACAAACGTCTCAGTTAATTCACAAAAGCACAAAAGCAAACGTATTGATGGAGTGTTAGCTGGTTAGTTAGCCAACTCATCTGATCTGCTCTTGCTGGTTGCATGTACAGCTAGTCTCTCAGTGAATTGGTCTGAATGGTTAATGTTGGCAATATTGTTTTGTATTATTAGATTATTTTTTGCAGGTGCATTTTTATCTGATTTGCTGGTATATTTCATTTCATTTTTTTCCTCACAACTTTATCTTTTTTGAGTTAAGCAAAACAGTCTGAGACTGAGTGTACTGAAAGTTGATGATTGACGATGTTGCAGGAGAGCTGCAGGTGAGCTGCAGGTGAGCTGGCTGGAGAGCGCAGTGCTGGCTGCGTCCTTACAGGTGATGCAGACGCAGATGTCCGTGTAAGTTTGTCATCTGACCTTCTTTCACGGGGACTGTGCTGCATAACTTGCCAATACACAGTCCTCCTGTATAACTTTTAGTTGCAGGACATGATTGAAAGCACGAGTGGAAGTCTGCATGAGTCGACATGCCCCCCCATGATTTCATTGACATAAGTAGCTAATTAAAAAAACTAAAATTAACTGATAGTATTAATCAAAGTTCTTGTCAACGGTTAACGGTTAATCATGTGCAGCCCTAGGCTACACTGTTCAGTAACTTGCAAAATAGTCAAAAACCAATAGTTAAAAATCAATGTATAAAATCATGTTTGTGATTTAACTGTACAAAAAAAAAAAACACGGTAAGATATTTTTGCCATATCTCCCACGCCTTCTCAAGAGAATTTTTTACAGCTCATACACAACATGAGAGAAAGTGCATCAAAAACAATGATGATTGTCTGACATGTTATGACCAGTTTAAGAATCAGTACTGGTTGAGTGTTCTGACTTCTGACTGAGCTTCTACTTTGAACCTATGTACACTCCTTCCTAAAATACACGCCCTCACGTCTTTGCAGTATTACATAATGCAAGTATAAAAAGCTGTTTCAAATTGCATATCAAATAATGGGAATTTGTAAGGAAACAGAACAACAAGTTTTTTTTGTTTGTGAACATGTGTTTGTTATTTTGTTTTTTGACTCCAATTTCACCAAGTTATGGCCTTTTGTGGTACATTACAGCTTTTACAAGCATCTGTAGCCTAAAACAGTTTGTATAGCTCCAAATAAAGAGCACTAACCTAGGTAGTTAACACTGATCTATATCTGATGTAGTTCTTGCCCGGGAAACTGGTCCATAATCTGCAGCCCATCATCTGAAATTAGTGTGATTTCTCCTAAATGTTGACTTGAAAGACGGTAAAAGTCCCATTCATTTTCACAGGTTGAGAATTATAAGTCAAACCGAATTAACATCCGCCTCATAACTGTCAGGGGCTGTCCCCTGCCCCTCCTGAAAAAAGTGCTTTGAGGTTGCTTTCTGCAATGATTCAGATCGGTTTCCTGTTCCTATCCAGTGAATTCACATCAAGCCATTTGTGTATTAATCATTTTAATGAAATGTGGCAGACCTGCAGGAAGTCAAACTGCTCAGGGTTTGATGGTGAGAGCGACCGGCAGAAGCCAGCAAAGATGAAAAACTTGAACAGTGGTGTTCAAAAAAGCTCTTGCGCACTCGTTCAGCTGAAGAGAAAAAGTGGAAAAGAGTGAAAAGAAGCTTAGGTCTTTTCAGTAACCTTTTCATCCCTCGCATGTTGCAAGCCAAGGCAACACATGAACCTTACCTCGCTAGTCTACTACAGTGTTTGTTTACATCTCAACGTTACCTCCCTGTGCCTGCCCTACTATTGAGCTCATGGTGAGCCTTGTGTTTCACACGCTGCTGCTCAGTGCTCGGCAGCCAGTGGGCGGGAAGTGAGCGCAAGAGCAGGGAGTGAGTGACTGAGTATGTATTTGGGAGCATGGCAGAGAGCAGGAATAAAGGGGAGGAAAGGCGCGCCTTGTCGTGTGTGGGAGGCCTGTTTAGATTGGGATTTGGCAAGCTTCTGCACAAGCATGTTGAAACCCCAAACCTCTTTCATCCCCTGCTCCCAGGAGACGGCTGCGCTCCCTCTGTTGTTGATGGTGCATGTGGTCATGATGCTGCTTCCTTGTCTCTTTTTTCCTCTCCTCCTCTCCCTCCTCCCACAGCCCTCCTCCTTCCCTCATTCTGGTGTGCTTTCTTGCCTTGCCTGTGCTCCCCTCCCCCGCAACCTCACTGTATTCTGCTTGTTTACATCTCATAGTGCAGTTCATGCGCAGGGGGTGTGTGCTTTTTTTTCTCTCTCTCTCTCTCACTCTTTGAATGTGTAATGTGTTTGTGTGGCTTACAAAACCAGGAGATACATGCGCACATGAACAAGCATTTGTGTGCATCCTCTATGCATTTGCCTCCACAGAAGCGTGTTGTGATGTCATTGACTGCTGCTTGCACTATCATAGCAAGTCAGAGCCGTCCGTTGGTACCCCGCCCCCCTCAGCTCTGCAACAACACCAACCTAGAGCAGCAGCTTGCTCAGAGAGGAGAGGATGCTGGTATTACTATGAGGAGACAGACTGATAAATGGAGAGAAATGAACAAGGAAAAAGAAGCTGGAATGCACTATGAGACGTGAGGATGAGGATGCTTAGAGTATTATTGGCTGCCTGGATAAACAGCAGTATTTGACTGTCTGTTATTGTTGTTTGTTTATATGTTGAACAGATGAAAGACAGTTTTGTAGAGTACATCCCTATTTTTTTTTTTTATCTTTTAATTAGATTCCACAATGTGTGTGTTGCAGGTACATTTAGGTATCATTTTCTCCGATGGAGATGTGTGTGTAACTCTTGGTTGGAGCAAATCAGTTTGCATATAGTCGTGTGCACACACTTGGACTACACTTGGATAGCAGCTGCTCCACAAACTGGGCCAACAAGACCTCAACTGCATCCCTGCACGCTGCTATAAATAAACATGATGAAATGACATACTCACCTCCACTCTTAACCACACACACTGATTGCAAGAAGTAGTGGCACACACAGGATCCTGAAGATGTTAATCATCCTCTGATAATTTCATCCCCGAGCTCTACTGAGCCATGAGAGAAGAGATTAATGTCTGTTCTTACACTGTATTACATTTGCTTTTTTGAATCCAGCACCATCAAAATGAAGTCACAGAGGAGATTAAAACACATTTAAGCAAGTAATGCAGTAAGTAGCTGAATCAACTTTCAGTATTTGCTCCCTGTTATTCTTTGTATATGGTGGGCCTATGTTTTTGTTGGGCAAGAACACGACACTCGTTCATCCTATATGGATGAAGTGTTGTCCATTGGTCTGCCAGATTACTGTTTTCAAAAGCCTTTCGATACATCTTGAGCAGCATTATCTAGCAAATTGGTAAGGAGACTTTGTTAGGATCCCATCAATGTTTGTTCTCACACTTGCTCCAAGGTAATAACACTTAAGTGCCCATTTACATAGAGACATGTGCAGGAGAAAAATAGTCCTTGGGTTTCAGTGAAAGAATGGGACTCAGGGTAGAGGTGCATGGTGAGATGTAAAAAACCTGAAAATAGTTCAGCATCTTGAGAATTAGGGATCAGGCTGTCAATTCAATACTTACATTCAGGAGAAAAGCTATTTATTATACACCTTGGCAATCATTTGATAAATGAACTACATGAAATGTCTTTGCCTTTTGATAAACAGCTGTGTCTGAAGCTCCATCAGATGTTCTGAAGTGGTCGGTGTGCCCACTCATTTACATTTAGGTTTTTAGGCTTTTTGTACCCATCAAGCCCCACTATATTTTTTTCCTTCTCATATGTAAAGGATGAAGGGTGTATAATGTTCACTCTAGCCTCACATGGCTGCTCACAGCCTCTTTTTCGTTAATATCTGTGTGGCTGTGTATGTATGACTGACCACCTAAGAATTTTACAGTTGCCTCAGGGAGCAGGAACGTAGTGCGATGTGTCAGTCACCCTGTAGGGTTTGGATGTTTGCGATTCAAACTGTCTGTTGTGGGTTGAGCCTTCTCCAACGGCAGGCATGTCATCCCAAAACTCAGAGAAACACGAGAGCACCAGAGTAAGCCAGCAGAGGAAAGTGACATTGAGCATTTCATTATAGCCTTGAAGCACTGGTCCTTGTCTGAGTCCAACTTCAACACATGTTGCGCATCTAGGCCAAGTGACAATTATGTAGCATGATGGATGCTGTAAATCTGACCTGTTAACCAACCTTGCTTCCTTGCTGTATTATAGCATTAAATCACAATTAGTTTTTTCTTGATTTTGTTTTTTGCAGGAAGAGGCATTTGGAGGATTTGGAACAGTTGTTGAACAGAAAAGAGTACAGAGCCCTTCAGCTGCCCCTTCAGGTAAAGTAGCTCTTTACTGGCCTGGCAGGGACCTTATAGGTGTCTCAAGACACCTTTGCTTATGCAGTTTGTGTATGTCTGACACTATGTCCTCTGTCTTGTTCTCTGGTTTTCAGTTGGCCCACTCATACAGGAGAAGAAGCCCAGAGGCCGACCCCCACGGGCCCTCACTGCCCAGAAAGCTGCTGGAAGTCTATCTTCCCCCTCCACCATTCCCTCCCCACAGGTGAAACCTGAGGGCCAGGATAGGTCAACTGAGAAGGTGAAAAGGCTGCCTGGGAGGCCACCTGGCACTGGAGAAAAGAGAAGAGGTCGACCCCCATCTTCAAGTAGCAAGAAAGCTTGGAGTACAGGCAGCCATGCAGCAAGCGAGGACAGCAGGCAGGTTGGGTCTGAGTTGGGCATAGATACAGAGGAGGATAAGGACAGAAAGGGCGCCAAGAGGACACCACTTGGCTCTGCTCAGCATCATGACAGTGAGGCGAAGCTTCCAAAAGGTGGGCGGGGTGAATCCAAAATTGCCAACCTGAAGAGGCTGAGAGAGACTAAACTTGCCCCTCTCAAGTCACGGCTCAAGACTTTGCCTGGTGTACCCCGACGAAGACGTGGGCGACCACCCTCAGCTGAGCGGCTCAAAGCTGAGGCAGCAGCTGCTGCTGCACAGCTGTCTACCTCCATTGAATGTGGGGAAGGGAAACACAAGGCCTTTAGGAGCAGAGGGGCGGACAGAGGCACAGAACCACAGATTCCCCAGCAGTCTCTGCTGAGGAATTCGGATGGAGCTGAGGACCAGGACTCTTCCAATCCACGAGCCTCCCCGTCTCCCTCGAAACCAGGCAGGACAGTGGGCCTCAGAAAAAGCCCCCGCCATAGAAAGCCTGTCAGAATTGTCCCCCCATCTAAACGCACTGATGCAACCATTGCTAAACAGTTGCTGCAGCGTGCTAAGAAAGGAGCGCAGAAGAGAATGGAGAAAGAAGCTGTAGCCATAGGGAGTGGTGGGGCAGGAAACATTGAGGCTGGCATCAGGAAGACCCAACTGAAGAACATCAGGCAATTCATCATGCCTGTGGTCAGCACTGTCTCCCTCCGTATCATCAAAACCCCCAAGCGATTCATTGAAGACGAGGGAAGCTTTGGAACCCCGACACCCCATATGAAAATGCCACGGTTAGAAACAACCCCCTCGTCTGTCTCCACATCTGCCCAGATTACCTCTACCACTTCCTCCCCCTCTCCTGTGCTGGTGTCCTCTACTGCTGCTGTTACTAGCACTGGTACCACTGCTCCAGTTGACTCTCTCCCCCCACCGCCTCCCCCCACCTCAGTCCCAACTGTTCCATCAACCGCTGTCAGTCTGCTCAACAGCAACACCAACAATGCCACCAATGGGCGATTTAGCAGTAGCGCAGCCTCTTGTGGCTCAAGTGCTGTGTCGCAGCATTCCTCCTCTGCAGAGTCTTCTAGGTCCAGCAGCCCAAGCTTGGATGACTCATCATGTGACTCTCAGGCTTCTGAGGCCACACAGGCTTTGTCGGAACCAGAGGATCACTCTCCGTCCTCGCAAGGAGAGAGGGAGGGCAACCTGTTACACAGCTCACGGCCTCCTTCGCCTCCCTCTGAGCCAGAACCCGAGCATGTCCTGGCAGAGAGGAGTCGACGCAGCCGGAGAGGACAGGGAGTCGGCCGGGGAAATCACAGCCAGAGGGTGAGAGAGACTCTCACCACTGGGCCTAAAAAGCCCATCATCAGCCCACCAACAGGAGTGCTAATGTCCTCATCTACACTTGTTAATTCCCAGCAAGCTTCATCCACAGCTTCCTCCTCTTCTTCACCTCCCCCTCCCCCTCTCCTAACCCCTCCACAGCCTCCCCAGTCAGCTTCCGCTAATACAGCTGCTATCAGTGAACACCACCCGCAGTCGCCCTGGATGACTCACCCCATCCCTCCATTTCTGTCGGGGTCATCAGTGCTATCTAGCTTACCAGACAAACGAAACCGCTCAATTCTAAGGGAGCCCACCTTCCGCTGGACATCTTTGTCTCACCCTGAACACCAGTACTTTTCCTCTGCTAAATATGCCAAGGAGGGCCTCATCCGTAAGCCCATATTTGACAACTTTCGTCCTCCCCCTCTCACAGCTGAAGATGTTGGACTGTTGCCCCAGAGTGTCAGTGGAGCAGGGGGAGCAGCTCCTGTGGCATTTCCTGCACCAAGCAGTGGACCAGGGGCAGGAACAGGAACTCGTCTATTTTCCCCTCTTCACCCCCATACCCACCACCAGCATCCCTCATCATCCCGCTTTGATGCACCAGTTCAGAAGCGAAGCCCGTTGCTCCGTGCACCACGCTTTACACCCAGCGAGGCCCACTCCCGGATATTTGAGTCTGTCACCCTGCAGTCTTCTGTTGGGAGTGCTCCTGGTTCTCTTTCCCCTCACCAGACATCCTCGAGCTCCAGCAGACCATCGCGACGCAGGAAACGACTGATCGCTGGAACGCTACGTGGCCATGCACGTTCTCCTTCCCACTCAATGACCAGACGCAGCAGCCAAATCGGAGGCCAGATACCTGTTAGGAAAGGGTCCTCTGAGATGTCTATGCTGACAGGCTCAGTCTCCAGTAGTAACCCCAGCTCTTTGCCAGGGGTCTCTGCAAGTCCACTAGCCACTAGTGCCTTAACTCCTGCTACTTTCAGCACCTTCTCCACTCCATCCATAGGTCTGGCCTCACAAGGGACACCAGAAAGCAGGAGAGGGGCTGCAGGAAACCCACCTCCTATGTCAACCACATCATCCACTTCTTCCCCACTCTTCCCTCACTTCCCTTCCAGTGCCCAGGACACAGGCCGAGGGGCTGGGAAAGGGAGTAAAGAAAAAAGCTTATCAGCTCCCCAGGAACCTGCTGCAAAGGAAAAAGATAGAGAATCTGAGAAGAATCGAGAGAAAGAGAAGGAGAATAAGAAGGAAGGGAGGAAGGATGTGAGGGACTCAGAAGATGCTCTTTCTCTTGTTCCAAAAAAGGCTTCAGGGAGAAAAAAGTCAACCTCTGTTGACATGGTTTCTGACACTGCCTCCTCAGAGGTGCGTGGGCTCCATTCCACTGTTCCCATGTCTGTTGCTACAGGACGATTACCTAAGAAAGGCAGACCCTCTGAGAAAGGAGTGGAGATGGAGGATGGGGAAAAGGAGAAGGAGAAACAAAGTGCTCCAGGCCAGCAGACAACAAGCCTTCAAGGACAGCCAGGCAGACAACAGCTCCCTGTCTCTTCTATTTTGGCACAGGCAGAGAAACAGCCTGTAACTGACAAGCGGGTAGTGGGACTACTGAAAAAGGCCAAAGCCCAGCTCTTCGAGATAAAGAAGAGTAAGCTGAAGCCTGCGGACCAGACCAAGGTTCAGGTCAGTACTCCTGCTGCGTGTGTCACCTTCATAGTTAGTAGTGGTATCTCCGTAGTTGTTTCTCCCCACCAGAAAGCGCCTCTGTTTTTCTCATTCTCATTATATATACACAGGCCACCAAGTTTGACATGATGCTTTGAATATTTGCTATAAATAGTAATCTGTGTTTGTACTCAAACTGAAACTTGATAATAGGAAAGTCCCAGAGAGGATGTTACTTAAGGGGAATTCTGCACGCTTCATGCATTATGCAGAGCACTGGCTTTGGTTTTGAAAGTATTATCCTTTGAACAGAATATACTCGTCTGTTCTTCCTCTGTTAATTGAAAGATTCCATTCCATATTTTCACCTGTTCACCTGCTGAGTTTAACTCAAATCCAGCTGTCCTCCATTACACTCTCATCATCAATATTACATATTGTTCATACATAAAGAGTTTTGTTTGGTTTAGTGAAACATTCTTAACAAATTATATGCAACTTCCCAAGGTCAAATGTAATGCTTTATAATATTAAGTATCAGCTTTTGAAAATATATTCATATATATGTTTCAACTTGTGGTGTGGTGTGATTGTATGTGCTTGTGAGCAGGGTCAAGAGAGTGACTCATCAGAGACCTCAGTCCGGGTCCACGCATCAAACATGTGTGTCGTCGTGCAGCTGTGGCTCTTGGCCGTAATCGGGCAGTGTTCCCTGATGATATGCCCACACTTAGTGCCTTGCCCTGGGAGGAGAGAGAGAAGATCCTATCTTCCATGGGGAATGACGGTGAGGCACCTGGCTTAACTGTTATTTGACTCACCTGTGGATGACTTCCTTTGAACATTGTGGCTCTTTATTTATTTATTTATTTATTTATTTATTCATTCATTCATACATTCATTCGTTCATTCATTCATTCTGAGGAGGAGCCTAGTTAGTACCACTGCTCAACACAAATATTGTGGTAGTGATGAAAACTCACCGACTGACTTTCACAATAGTCAGAGTGGAGCATTTGTTATTTGTAACATAACATCTGTGTGAGCCCTGGAAAAACTCTGCTGCATGTGGTGATGACAGATTAATCACAAGCAGTCAAGTCAAATGGTTATTGAGCAAGAGGAGTTCCTGTTATTTTGCAGGGGTGACCCCGAATAGTCAACAACTCATTGATTCAGTTTGTAGAGGTCTGATGCGCCTGGCTATCTCTCATCGAATTGTTGCAAAAAGATCACACCATTCTGACTATTCTCTCTCTCTCTCTCTCTCTCTCTCTCTCTCTCTCTCTCTCTCTCTCTCTCGTGTTGTTTCTCTTCAATGAAAGGGAAATTGAATTCGGGCCAAAAGTTTTATTTGCAAGATTAAACTGAGTAATGTGTTCTCTCTTTACCGAGCACCTGCATACACACATGCGCACACACCCACACTACACATAGAAAACAGCGCTGTCCATGGTGCTGTGACACTCAACCCCTGAACCAGTTATACAAGCACTGATGCACTTATCATGCCCACACACGTCATCCACGTGTGCCTAATGAGTGACATCAGGAACAGGATGGAGAATGTCCTGTTATTGTTATATTATGCCAACTGAAGAACTTCATTCGTTTATTTGGGTGTTGAAGCTCTTTCCTCTGGAGCGGAAAAAGACGCAAATGAGACCAGGAATCAGCCAGGGCAAAAAAACAAGATGATTTGAGGATTAGTTGACTAAAGGCAAAGTCTGACCAGACTTGACTATGAATTCTTATTCGGGGACACCCCTGTTATTTGGAGTGGTCTGTGTCATGTTCCAACATTTGAGTTTTTCTGAGGCCAGAGGATCTGATGTCAGTGACATATCAAGAGTTAGCAGTATAATCTTGTTTACATGTTTGCCCAGTCATTTAATCTGTATACATGTGCTTATACCAACCTACTGAACATCTGGCATTGTTAGTGTGGTCTTTGGACTTTATTGAAATCTATTTGTAACTGATGTGTATATTGAAATTGTCCCCGTGGACTATTGTTCACACTGCTGACAGATACAATACAAGACCTGGTTTCATGTATTTGCAGTAGTTTTGTAGCCAGATTCTGGGCAGTTTGTTGTACAATGGAAGGAGTGCGTCTTTAAAGCACTTGTTAAATAATATAGTGTATAGACAATGCCATTTTAATGCAAAAGCAATTACAGAAATATGTATATTTCTTAAATTATTTGCTGAATAGTTTTTTGTGCCCTTAAGTGTGCTAAGCAACAGTCTGCCTTTTGCTGGGTTTTTTCTGACCAGGGTCATTAGATTTGTCTTTTTGAGTTAAATCAGTACTGTACTGCAGTGTACCAGAAATCATGGTATCTATGATGTTGTCTTCTGTTATAGATAAGTCATCTGTAGCAGGCTCTGAGGAGGCAGAACCACAATCCCCCCCTATAAAGCCACGGGAGACTCGGCAAAAGGCCGTTCAAGAAGCTCCTCCCAAGAAGGGGCGTCGATCCCGCCGCTGTGGCCAGTGCTCAGGCTGCCAGGTTCCCGAAGATTGTGGTGTCTGTACTAACTGTCTCGACAAGCCTAAGTTTGGAGGGCGAAACATTAAAAAGCAATGCTGCAAGTAAGTTTTAATGGATGAACTGTTTGTTTTGACAGGTTGTTATAAATCCCCAGAAAGTGTTGAATAGCATGTTATTGCAAAGTAAGAAACCCAGTGCTGAACTTATTGTGTTTGACTTCCTACAGGATGAGGAAGTGTCAGAACCTGCAGTGGATGCCCTCAAAGATGTTTCTTCAGAAGCAAGGCAAAAGCAAGAAGGACAAGAAAAAGAACAAGTTGTCTGAGAAGAGGGAGGGCCTCAATCCGGGTAAAGGACCAAACTCAGAGTCTGGCCCTA
The DNA here is from genome assembly GCA_019059645.1 of Caranx melampygus. Classification (NCBI taxonomy): domain Eukaryota; kingdom Metazoa; phylum Chordata; class Actinopteri; order Carangiformes; family Carangidae; genus Caranx; species Caranx melampygus. The sequence goes on along the minus strand of JAFELL010002598.1, from coordinate 605,780 downwards.
AACCTACTCCTGCACCACCAAAGGAGGAGCCTCCCCGCAAAAAGAGTGAAACTCCTCCGCTAAAGCTGGGAGAAGAGAAGTCAAGACAACAGCCACCATCCAAACAGTCATCTCCAGCCCTCACATCTTCCCCTGCCCCACTGGAACCTAATCAGGCCCCCAGCACAGTCACAGCCCAGGCTCCATCTCCAGCCCAGACACCAGACCCCAAACAGCTCTCAGTCACGAGTGGTATCAGCAGCAAGAAGGGACACAAACCACAGCAGCCTGTAACGACATCCTCCTCCTCCTCCTCCTCCTCCTCCTCATCCTCCTCCTCCTCCTCATCCTCCTCCTCCTCTTCCTCCACCTCATCGTCTTCTTCGTCCTCATCCTCTTCCTCTTCATCATCATCAGCCCAGAATTCCCCCTCCCAGTCTACACCTTCTCACCAAGCATCCCAACAGCAGCATTGGCCTCTTACAAGTCAGGGACCTCCCAAAAAAGATTCCTTACCCAAGATTTCTCTGAGCGAGTCCAAGAAGAAGCCTCAGCAACACTCATTACAACAGCAGAGCTCAGCTGTAAATGTTTCACATACAGGTAAGAAACTGGGTGCATTTTTTCCCCTTTTATAAAAGTTTAAATAAAAATGTGTGGTTTGCATACAGTTCTCATTTGACTGTTATGTCCCGTCTCTTTTTTAGTTGAATCAAAACAGTTGAAGAAGCCAACTTCTCGCACTGTTCTTCTATCTCCCAAACAGAGACCAAAAGACAAGGTGAAAAGAAGCTATTTGAGCTTTTTATTTATTTATTTTTTTTAATGCTGCATAATTCACATCAAAACTGTAGATGCTCCTTGTGTGGACCACATATAATCCTATGTAATCAATATTTACCCCCTCTGTGTCTCTCCCATTGTTTGATGATCTCGTGTAGCCACTGACCACTAAACCCCCCAGCAGTAGTACTTTAAACTGGCTGAGCACTCCCTCGACTAGGGGCCAGGTGAAGTCTAGCGCGCCCTGCGACGGAGTGCATCGTATCAGAGTGGATTTCAAGAGGGACCATGATGTGGAGAAGGTGTGGGAGGCTGGAGGCCTCAGCCTGCTCACCTCTGTGCCTGTCACACCCAGAGTGCTCTGCTTTTTATGTGCGAGCAGTGGAAATGTTGAGGTAAAAACAAAACATGAACGATCATTTGAACTTCCTCCTCTTTAACAACTGGACCTATATTCTAACGGTCTCTTTCTCTCTCCCCATGTTTCTCTTTCTTTGTCTGTAGTTTGTCTTCTGCCAGGTATGCTGTGAACCCTTCCATCTCTTTTGCCTGGGGGAGTCAGAGCGCCCTCTCCAGGAGCAGTTTGAGAACTGGTGTTGTCGACGATGCCGGTTCTGCCAGGTCTGTGGGCGCCAGCACCAGAAAACTAAAGTAAGCCACTGAATTCAGTTCTGTTCATTTTAAAGCTGTTCACAAAAGAAGCTAAGTTTAGACTGACAGAGAGTAAAGACTAAAGAATCTTCCTCTAGAAAGAAACTCACTAGCCATGCCAGCGGACATCACTTAATCAGCATCTTGGATTCCTACCATGATTTTATTATTTAACTCATGGTGTGAGCTTTGTATGGTTGTCATTTTATAATGATGTTTAAACATAATAGCTCTACACAACACAATCAAGTGCCAGCTGGATCGTTCTGGCCTCTGGGTGCATGTCACTGTGGTTGTATGAACTTCTTGGTTACTAGTCATTCAGTGGTCCGTATCAGAAGATGTGAATGCTCAGGATTCATTGCAGCCACAGAGTGTGGCTTAAAAGCCTGAAATCCTAGTTCCTGGTGAGCCTGCTGGCTTGTCACATTCTGCAGATATATTACGCCACAGATACTCAGTGCTGAATGATCATAAATATCTACATATTGCACCTACCCGATACATATTGAGTGGAAACCCTATGAAAGGGTTGTTAACATGTCTATTTCATTTAACTTTTTAGTATTTTTAAATAGCAGAACTACTCATACTTTGGGATAGGAGAAAGATGCACATTCACTGTGTGTTGTAAAGCTGTCGCTTCGACTAATTGTGTTGACACAAAGCCTTGACTGCAGTTTCTGCTTAACTGGCTATCTACAAACCCTACCAAGCACTGCTCTCTACAACACACATAGCTGCAGCATAATACCTTGTATAAATTATGTTTTTCCATCCATGCCCCTGAATAAAGTCTGCTGCACTGTCATGTTTCTGTTCCATTGATAAAACCGTAATGCGCCACCAAACTCGTTGGTTCATTCATTCCCAGTCAACGCAGATTGGCTAAAGTGGATAATTCCATTACATGTCAAACTTGGGTGAAATATTTGGTACTAATTTGCTGTGAATGGAACTGCATTGTTGGTTTGGGCATGAAAAATTTGAATTTGCCCCTGAAATGATCTCATGGCACTTTTGGTTTCTGTCATTATAGCAACAGCTGCTAGAGTGTGATAAGTGCCGAAACAGCTATCACCCGGAGTGCCTGGGTCCCAACCATCCTACCAGACCCACCAAGAAGAAGAGAGTCTGGGTATGAACAAACACAGCTATTCCCTTTGTAACCCCCTTCCCTCTCACCTCATTTCAATATCACCACTGCATGAGTAAACTTACAGCATTATGCTACCTCTCCTTTTGTTCACACATTGTTCCAGATTCTCACAACTGTGCTACTTACATTCATGGGACCCTCTCACAGGCACTGTCTATGAAGACATTTTACTCCTCACAGTGTCACTTTCACACCATCTCTACTCTTTAAACAGCTGCTTGCAAGTTTGTGCGATGTGGTCACCACCTCACCAATGCCCTTGTCCTTTGCAGGTTTGCACAAAGTGTGTGCGCTGTAAAAGTTGTGGAGCCACTAAACCTGGGAAGGCCTGGGATGCCCAGTGGTCACATGATTTCTCCATGTGTCATGACTGTGCCAAACTCTTTGCTAAAGGTGAACCAGGTGGTGAAATACTCTCCACTGTTAAGCGATGAGTATCAATACACCACTGATATTCTTTTAAAAATCAGACGTGACATAACAAGGGCATTTGAATCCAATCCATATTATACTGAATAACCTAATCTGACTGTACCTGTTGCAATCTTTTCTTTCAGGGAACTTCTGCCCATTGTGTGATAAGTGCTATGATGATGATGACTATGACAGCAAGATGATGGAGTGTGGTCGTTGCAACCATTGGGTTCATGCCAAGTGTGAGAATCTGACAGGTTAGTAGGCCCCATAAAGGCCAGGTAGAAAATCATGTTAAAACACACCTTTACCTTACGTTCCTCAGAAGTGGAGCTCTGTACTTAATATTTTGTAGCATTTAATTTGTCTTGTCAGCTGCCAGTGCCTGTACAGCTGACTGACAGGCCGCCCTGGGAGTGCTGTCATGCTGATGAGATTTTGAAAGACGACCAACTTAATAATGGGTAGAATAATGACCTGTCATCTTCTGCTGTCCCCCCAGATGAGATGTACGAGCTTCTGTCAAAGCTGCCAGAGAGTGTTGCCTACACTTGTACCAAATGTACAGAATGCCATCCAGCTGAGTGGAGGACGGCGTTGGAGAGGGAGCTTCAGGGCAGCATTCACCACGTCCTTACTGCACTGCTCAACTCACGCACATCCACACATCTGTTGCGTTACAGACAGGTTAGACACACGCTGCTGTGTGATTTCAGAACAAATTGCTGTTTTGATTTGCAAGCACTGAATTTTCTCAGTTTGATAGTGATATTGATACACACATACTCATTTAGAAACAGTTCAAGCAGCAAATGCAGCTTCATGGACAGAATGTTGATGTTCATAATGGTTCCATTTTCACCTGGGGCAGGCGGTGAAGCCTCCCGAGCTGAACCCAGAGACTGAGGAGAGTCTTCCATCTCGTCGTTCCCCAGAAGGCCCCGACCCTCCAGTCCTGACAGAGGTCACCCCCACTCCTCCCAGTGACTCTCCTCCAGACCTGGAGTCTGTTGAGAAAAAGATGGTTCAAGGCTGTTACAATTCAGTGGTAAGCATGTTCTCATTGCGTTTTCTGTTGTTTCTACATCTCTGTCAAAAGAAAGCATGTGTTTGTTTGCTGTGCATTTAGCAAGAGATTGGGGGGGGCTAACCATGTGTAAACATTTTCTAAACATTTCAGAAAGTCTGTTTGCCTAATGCTTTGATGCAGGGTTGGAATATTGATGCCAGAAAACACTGTTTTTAAAACTTAAAAAAAATGTTCTCTGTTCTCTGAAGTTAGTGGTCAAGAACACAGATAGCTATGTTAGTTACTTTTCCTCTTATTTTTATCAACACTGTGTGAACGGTTCTTTTCTGCATGTGTGTCTGTTTACCTCTCTCCCAGCTGGACTTTAGTGACGACATAGTGCGGATCATTCAGACAGCCATCAACAGTGATGGTGGCCAGCCTGAAAGCAGGAAAGCCAACAGCATGGTTAAGTCTTTCTTTATTCGGGTAAGAATCTCAAACCAGCTGTGGATTGTATGGATTATATATTAGTTCTGTCAACACCTAGCAAAGCACAACAATGTCAAGCACTCACAGGCTCTCACAAATTTGACAGTATCAGTAGGACATATCATTAGGCTGTTTTTTTTATGAATTCATATGAGGTGACACTTTTATTGACATAGATTTACATACATGCTAACGAGCACTTTTCATATTTTTGAAAATCAAAAAATATATAGTTTCTTCATCTACTGATTGGGGTGCCCTTGGAGCAGATATAGGTTAAGTATATTAGTCGAGTATTGCAACATCAAGCTATGCCCCTTCTGTTCAATTACAGCATGATTAACCACCATCTTGCCCCAGATGGTTGCAAGTCTGTGCAAGTGCTTAGGTGGCCTGATGTGCAAACTTCATCTCATGTTTTTCTCTTTCAGCAAATGGACCGAATCTTCCCGTGGTTCAAAGTGAAAGAATCCAGGTTCTGGGAAAGGCAAAAAGTCTCCAAGTGAGTGTCTATCGCACCACAGTCAATGCAATAGGTTGTACCAGTTACACAGTGTGCAGTGTCCAGCTGTTCCGACTAACTCATTAGAGTTACATAAGACATCATTTATATTTACCCTCTAGATTAGTTTCACAGAATTATGATGGAATTATTTGAAAATGCATCTGAAAATTACATTTAAGTATTGAGTACATCGTTTTACTTAACTGTGTTGCTGTAATTTGAAAAGTTGGAAAGTACAGCTATGAAATGAGACAACAGTAGCAAGATGCAAGCAAGCAGCAAGATGGTAAAATAAAGAAAAAATGAAAAAACTAATACAAACTGTCTTAAAATCAGAAGTTAAATAGTGCCTCCTGGCACGCAGTGGACTCAGTCTTAATAGTAAAATATGTAAAACGTATGATGTGCTGTGCATTTTCTGAACTTGTAATGCGAGTTATGTTTGTAATTACAGGGAAGAAAATTTGTTTTTAATATTCCTGTAATGTGAACCCTACCAAAAAAAAACCCTAGGAGCAAAGCTGCAGTTTTTAAGAACTGTAGGTCTATAATTACTGAAATAAGGAGTAAGATGTGGTTTCTTTGTGGGACGCTGTACCACCATCTGTGAGTAGGAGGGAACCAGAAAGCAGTGAACTAATATTTATAAAATGTACAGGGTGACCGACAACAACCCTTGAATCAGGATTTCATCTGATCATCACATTATCTGTTTGAGTGGTTGAGGAAATTTGATTGTTCACTTTGAGTGTTAGTCGCAACTAAGATGCTTTATCAGCAGTAACATA